>CARXXK010001517.1:0-214732 GCA_949089665.1 Macrosiphum euphorbiae
CGCAAAATAAACGATTCCCGTGGGTGGGGCTGGGAACACGTGTCTTCAGCCCCACCCATGGCTAATAATTGGTTTTCCTGAATTTTTTTATTCCTATAATTAGTACGTCATTCCTATGAATTCCTATGATAGGTTTCGGAATTCCTACGAAAGAATTCCGGCCGCAAATAAACGATTCCCGTGGGTGGGGCTGGGAACACGTGTCTCCAGCCCACCCATGGCTAATCATTGGTTTTCCTGAATTTTTTTTATTCCTATAATTAGTACGTCATTCCTATGAATTCCTATGATAGGTTTCGGAATTCCTACGAAAGAATTCCGGCCGCAAATAAACGATTCCCGTGGGTGGGCTGGGAACACGTGTCTCCAGCCCCCCCATGGCTAATAATTGGTTTTCCTGAATTTTTTTTATTCCTATAATTAGTACGTCATTCCTATGAATTCCTATGATAGGTTTCGGAATTCCTACGAAAGAATTCCGGCCGCAAATAAACGATTCCCGTGGGTGGGGCTGGGAACACGTGTCTCCAGCCCCACCCATGGCTAATAATTGGTTTTCCCGAATTTTTTTTATTCCTATAATTAGTACGTCATTCCTATGAATTCCTATGATAGATTTCGGAATTCCTACGAAAGAATTCCGGCCGCAAATAAACGATTCCCGTGGGTGGGGCTGGGAACACGTGTCTTCAGCCCACCCATGGCTAATCAATGGTTTTCCTGAATTTTTTTATTCCTATAATTAGTACGTCATTCCTATGAATCTATAATTCCTATGATAGGTTTCGGAATTCCTACGAAAGAATTCCGGCCGCAAATAAACGATTCCCGTGGGTGGGGCTGGGAACACGTGTCTTCCGCCCACCCATGGCTAATAATTGGTTTTCCTGAATTTTTTTTATTCCTATAATTAGTACGTCATTCCTATGAATTCCTATGAATTCCTATGATTGCTTTCGGAATTCCTACGAAAGAATTCCGGCCGCAAATAAACGATTCCCGTGGGTGGGGCTGGGAACACGTGTCTCCAGCCCACCCATGGCTAATAATTGGTTTCCTGAATTTTTTTTATTCCTATAATTAGTACGTCATTCCTATGAATTCCTATGATAGGTTTCGGAATTCCTACGAAAGAATTCCGGCCGCAAATAAACGATTCCCGTGGGTGGGCTGGGAACACGTGTCTTCAGCCCACCCATGGCTAATAATTGGTTTTCCTGAATTTTTTTTATTCCTATAATTAGTACGTCATTCCTATGAATTCCTATGATAGGTTTCGGAATTCCTACGAAAGAATTCCGGCCGCAAATAAACGATTCCCGTGGGTGGGGCTGGGAACACGTGTCTTCAGCCCACCCATGGCTAATCATTGGTTTTCCTGAATTTTTTTTATTCCTATAATTAGTACGTCATTCCTATGAATTCCTATGATAGGTTTCGGAATTCCTACGAAAGAATTCCGGCCGCAAATAAACGATTCCCGTGGGTGGGGCTGGGAACACGTGTCTTCAGCCAACCCATGGCTAATCATTGGTTTTCCTGAATTTTTTTATTCCTATAATTAGTACGTCATTCCTATGAATTCCTATGATAGGTTTCGGAATTCCTACGAAAGAATTCCGGCCGCAAATAAACGATTCCCGTGGGTGGGGCTGGGAACACGTGTCTTCAGGGCTATGAAATTCCTATGATAGGTTTCGGAATTCCTACGAAAGAATTCCGGCCGCAAATAAACGATTCCCGTGGGTGGGGCTGGGAACACGTGTCTCCAGCCCACCCATGGCTAATAATTGGTTTTCCTGAATTTTTTTTATTCCTATAATTAGTACGTCATTCCTATGAATTCCTATGATAGGTTTCGGAATTCCTACGAAAGAATTCCGGCCGCAAATAAACGATTCCCGTGGGTGGGGCTGGGAACACGTGTCTTCAGCCCACCCATGGCTAATAATGGGTTTTCCTGAATTTTTTTTATTCCTATAATTAGTACGTCATTCCTATGAATTCCTATGATAGGTTTCGGAATTCCTACGAAAGAATTCCGGCCGCAAATAAACGATTCCCGTGGGTGGGGCTGGGAACACGTGTCTTCAGCCCCACCCATGGCTAATAATTGGTTTTCCTGAATTTTTTTATTCCTATAATTAGTACGTCATTCCTATGAATTCCTATGATAGGTTTCGGAATTCCTACGAAAGAATTCCGGCCGCAAATAAACGATTCCCGTGGGTGGGCTGGGAACACGTGTCTCCAGCCCACCCATGGCTAATAATTGGTTTTCCTGAATTTTTTTTATTCCTATAATTAGTACGTCATTCCTATGAATTCCTATGATAGGTTTCGGAATTCCTACGAAAGAATTCCGGCCGCAAATAAACGATTCCCGTGGGTGGGGCTGGGAACACGTGTCTCCAGCCCCACCCATGGCTAATAATTGGTTTTCCTGAATTTTTTTATTCCTATAATTAGTACGTCATTCCTATGAATTCCTATGATAGGTTTCGGAATTCCTACGAAAGAATTCCGGCCGCAAATAAACGATTCCCGTGGGTGGGGCTGGGAACACGTGTCTCCAGCCCCACCCATGGCTAATAATTGGTTTTCCTGAATTTTTTTATTCCTATAATTAGTACGTCATTCCTATGAATTCCTATGAAGGGTTTCGGAATTCCTACGAAAGAATTCCGGCCGCAAATAAACGATTCCGTGGGTTGGCTGGGAACACGTGTCTTCAGCCCCACCATGGCTAATAATTGGTTTTCCTGAATTTTTTTTATTCCTATAATTAGTAAGTCATTCTTATGAATTCCTATGAGAGTTTTCGGAATTCCTACGAAAGAATTCCAGCCGCAAATAAATGATTCCCGTGGGTATGGCTGGGAACACGTGTCTCCAGCCCACCCATGGCTAATCATTGGTTTTCCTGAATTTTTTTTATTCCTATAATTATTACGTCATTCCTATGAATTCCTATGATAGGTTTCGGAATTCCTACGAAAGAATTCCGGCCGCAAATAAACGATTCCCGTGGGTGGGGCTGGGAACACGTGTCTCCAGCCCACCCATGGCTAATAATTGGTTTTCCTGATTTTTTTTATTCCTATAATTAGTACGTCATTCCTATGAATTCCTATGATAGGTTTCGGAATTCCTACGAAAGAATTCCGGCCGCAAATAAACGATTCCCGTGGGTGGGGCTGGGAACACGTGTCTTCAGCCCACCCATGGCTAATAATGGGTTTTCCTGAATTTTTTTTATTCCTATAATTAGTACGTCATTCCTATGAATTCCTATGAAAGGTTTCGGAATTCCTACGAAAGAATTCCGGCCGCAAATAAACGATTCCCGTGGGTGGGGCTGGGAACACGTGTCTCCAGCCCACCCATGGCTAATAATTGGTTTTCCTGAATTTTTTTATTCCTATAATTAGTACGTCATTCCTATGAATTCCTATGATAGGTTTCGGAATTCCTACGAAAGAATTCCGGCCGCAAATAAACGATTCCCGTGGGTGGGGCTGGGAACACGTGTCTCCAGCCCCACCCATGGCTAATAATTGGTTTTCCTGAATTTTTTTTATTCCTATAATTAGTACGTCATTCCTATGAATTCCTATGATAGGTTTCGGAATTCCTACGAAAGAATTCCGGCCGCAAATAAACGATTCCCGTGGGTGGGGCTGGGAACACGTGTCTCCAGCCCCACCCATGGCTAATAATTGGTTTTCCTGAATTTTTTTTATTCCTATAATTAGTACGTCATTCCTATGAATTCCTATGATAGGTTTCGGAATTCCTACGAAAGAATTCCGGCCGCAAATAAACGATTCCCGTGGGTGGGGCTGGGAACACGTGTCTCCAGCCCCACCCATGGCTAATAATTGGTTTTCCTGAATTTTTTTTATTCCTATAATTAGTACGTCATTCCTATGAATTCCTATGATAGGTTTCGGAATTCCTACGAAAGAATTCCGGCCGCAAATAAACGATTCCCGTGGTAGGGGCTGGGAACACGTGTCTTCAGCCCACCCATGGCTAATCAATTGGTTTTCCTGAATTTTTTTTATTCCTATAATTAGTACGTCATTCCTATGAATTCCTATGAAAGGATTCGGAATTCCTACGAAAGATTCCAGGCCGCAAATAAACGATTCCCGTGGGTGGGGCTGGGAACACGTGTCTCCAGCCCATCCATGGCTTATAATGGTTTTCCTGAATTTTTTTTATTCCTATAATTAGTAAGGTCATTCCTATGATTCCTATGATAGGTTTCGGAATTCCTACGAAAGAATTCCAGCCGCAAATAAACGATTCCGTGGGTGTGGCTGGGAACACGTGTCTCAGCCCACCCATGGCTAATCATTGGTTTTCCTGAATTTTTTTATTCCTATAATTAGTAAGTCATTCCTATGAATTCCTATGATAGTCTGTCGGAATTCCTACGAAAGAATTCCAGCCGCAAATAAATGATTCCCGTGGGTGGTGCTGGGAACACGTGTCTTCAGCCACCCATGGATAATAACTGGTTTTCCTGAATTTTTTTTATTCCTATAATTAGTAAGTCATTCCTAAGAATTCCTATGATAGGTTTCGGAATTCCTACGAAAGAATTCCGGCCGCAAATAAATGATTCCCGTGGGTGGGCCTGGGAACACGTGTCTCCAGCCCCACCCATGGCTAATAATTGGTTTTCCTGAATTTTTTTTTTATTCCTAATAATTAGTAAGTCATTCCTATGAATTCCTATGATAGGCTTCGGAATTCCTACGAAAGAATTCCGGCCGCAAATAAACGATTCCCGTGGGTGGGCTGGGAACACGTGTCTCCAGCCCCACCCATGGCTAATAATTGGTTTTCCTGAATTTGTTTTATTCCTATAATTAAGTAAGTCATTCATTTGAATTCATATGATAGGTTTCGGAATTCCTACTAAAGAATTCCGGCCGCATATAAACGTTCCACGGTGGTAGGCTGGGAACACGTGTCTTCAGCCGGCCCCATGGCTAATAATTGGTTTCCTGAATTTTTTTATTTCTACAATTAGTACGTCATTCCTATGAATTCCTATGAATGGATTCGGAATTCCTACTAAAGAATTACGGGCGGCCGCAAATAAACACGATTCCTGTGGGTGGGGCTTGGGAACACGTGTTTTAGCCTCACATATGCTAATACATTGGTTTTCTGAATTTTTTTTATTCCTATAATTAGTAAGTCATTCCTATGAATTCCTATATCTATGATAGGTTTCGAATTCCTACTAAAGATTCGGTCGCAAATAAACGATTCCGTGGGTGGGGCTGGAACACGTGTCTTCAGCCCACCCATGGCTAATAATTGGTTTCCTGAATTTTTTTTATTCCTATAATTAGTACGTCATTCCTATGAATTCCTATGATATCTTTCGGAATTCCTACGAAAGAATTCCGGCCGCAAATAAACGATTCCCGTGGTAGGGGCTGGGAACACGTGTCTTCAGCCCACCCATGGCTAATCAATTGGTTTTCCTGAATTTTTTTATTCCTATAATTAGTACGTCATTCCTATGAATTCCTATGATAGGTTTCGGAATTCCTACGAAAGAATTCCGGCCGCAAATAAACGATTCCCGTGGTAGGGGCTGGGAACACGTGTCTCCAGCCCACCCATGGCTAATAATTGGTTTTCCTGAATTTTTTTATTCCTATAATTAGTACGTCATTCCTATGAATTCCTATGATAGGTTTCGGAATTCCTACGAAAGAATTCCGGCCGCAAATAAACGATTCCCGTGGTAGGGGCTGGGAACACGTGTCTCCAGCCCCACCCATGGCTAATAATTGGTTTCCTGAATTTTTTTTATTCCTATAATTAGTAAGTCATTCCTATGAATTCCTATGATAGGTTTCGGAATTCCTACGAAAGAATTCCGGCCGCAAATAAACGATTCCCGTGGGTGGGGCTGGGAACACGTGTCTCCAGCCCCACCCATGGCTAATAATTGGTTTTCCTGAATTTTTTTATCCTTAATTAGTACGTCATTCCTATGAATTCCTATGAATAGGTTTCGGAATTCCTACGAAAGAATTCCGCGCAAATAAACGATTCCGTGGGTGGGCTGGGAACCGTGTCTTCAGCCCACCATGGCTAATATTGGTTTCCTGAATTTTTTTATTCCTATAATTAGTAAGTCATTCCTATGAATTCCTATGATAGGTTTCGGAATTCCTACGAAAGAATTCCGGCCGCAAATTAAACGATTCCCGTGGTAGGGGCTGGGAACACGTGTCTCCAGCCCCACCCATGGCTAATTAATGTTTTTCCTGAATTTTTTTTATTCCTATATAAGTCAGTCATTCCTATGAATTCCTATGATATCTTTCGGAATTCCTACGAAAGAATTCCGGCCGCAATTAAACGATTCCCGTGGGTGGGGCTGGGAACACGTGTCTTCAGCCCACCCATGGCTAATCATTGGTTTTCCTGAATTTTTTTATTCCTATAATTAGTACGTCATTCCTATGAATTCCTATGATAGTTTTCGGAATTCCTACGAAAGAATTCCGGCCGCAAATAACCGATTCCGTGGTGGGGGCTGGGAACACGTGTCTTCAGCCCACCCATGGCTAATCATGGGTTTTCCTGAATTTTTTTTATTCCTATAATTAGTACGTCATTCCTATGAATTCCTATGATAGGATTCGGAATTCCTACGAAAGAATTCCAGCCGCAAATAAAGATTCCCGTGGGTGGGGCTGGGAACACGTGTCTTCAGCCCACCCATGGCTAATCATTGGTTTTCCTGAATTTTTTTATTCCTATAATTAGTACGTCATTCCTATGAATTCCTATGATAGGTTTCGGAATTCCTACGAAAGAATTCCGGCCGCAAATAAACGATTCCCGTGGGTGGGCTGGGAACACGTGTCTTCAGCCCACCCATGGCTAATAATTGGTTTTCCTGAATTTTTTTATTCCTATAATTTGTACGTCATTCCTTTGAATTCCTATGATAGGTTTCGGAATTCCTACGAAAGAATTCCGGCCGCAAATAAACGATTCCGTGGGTGGGGCTGGGAACACGTGTCTTCAGCCCACCCATGGCTAATAATTGGATTTCCTGAATTTTTTTTATTCCTATAATTAGTAAGTCATTCCTATGAATTCCTATGATAGGTTTCGGAATTCCTACGAAAGAATTCCGGCCGCAAATAAACGATTCCCGTGGGTAGGGCTGGGAACACGTGTCTTCAGCCCACCCATGGCTAATCAATGGTTTTCCTGAATTTTTTTTATTCCTATAATTAGTACGTCATTCCTATGAATTCCTATGAATCTAGGTTAGTTTCGGAATTCCTACGAAAGAATTCCGGCCGCAATAAAGATTCCCGTGGTGGGGCTGGGAACACGTGTCTCCGCCCACCCATGGCTAATAATTGGTTTTCCTGAATTTTTTTATTCCTATAATTAGTAAGTCATTCCTATGAATTTCTATGATAGGTTTCGGAATTCCTACGAAAGAATTCCGGCCGCAAATATATGATTCCCGTGGGTGGGGCTGGGAACACGTGTCTCCAGCCCAACCCATGGCTTATAATTGGTTTTCCTGAATTTTTTTTATTCTTATAATTAGTACGTCATTCCTATGAATTCCTATGATAGGTTTCGGAATTCCTACGAAAGAATTCCGGCCGCAAATAAATGATTCCGTGGGTGGGCTGGGAACACGTGTCCTCCAGCCCCACCCATGGCTAATAATTGGTTTTCCTGAATTTTTTTTATTCCTTTAATTAGTAAGTCATTCCTATGAATTCCAATGATAGGTTTCGGAATTCCTACGAAAGAATTCCGGCCGCAAATAAACGATTCCCGTGGTATGGCTGGGAACACGTGTCTCCAGCCCACCCAGGCTAATCATTGGTTTTCCTGAATTTGTTTTATTCCTATAATTAGTACGTCATTCCTATGAATTCCTATGAATGGTTTCGGAATTCCTACGAAAGAATTCCAGCCGCAAATAACCGATTCCCGTGGGTGGGGCTGGGAACACGTGTCTCCAGCCCACCCATGGCTAATAATTGGTTTTCCTGAATTTTTTTATTCCTATAATTAGTACGTCATTCCTTTGAATTCCTATGATAGGTTTCGGAATTCCTACGAAAGAATTCCGGCCGCAAATAACGATTCCCGTGGGTATGGGCTGGGAACACGTGTCTTCAGCACACCCATGGCTAATCATTGGTTTTCCTGAATTTTTTTTATTCCTATAATTAGTACGTCTATCCTATGAATTCCTATGATAGGTTTCGGAATTCCTACGAAAGATTCCGGCGCAAATAAACGATTCCCGTGGTGGGGCTGGGAACACGTGTCTTCAGCCCCCCATGGCTAATAATGGTTTTCCTGAATTTTTTTTATTCCTATAATTAGTACGTCATTCCTTATGAATCCTATGATAAAGTTTCGGAATTCCTACGAAAGAATTCCGCCGCAAATTAACGATTCCAGTGGGTGGGGCTGGGAACACGTGTCTTCCAGCCCCACCAATGGCTAATAATTTGTTTTCCCTGAATTTTTTTTATTCCTATAATTAGTACGTCATTCCTATGAATTCCAATGATAGGTTTCGGAATTCCTACGAAAGAATTCCGGCCGCAAATAATCGATTCCCGTGGGTGGGGCTGGGAACACGTGTCTGCAGCCCCACCCATGGCTAATCAATGGTTTTCCTGAATTTTTTTTATTCCTATAATTAGTACGTCATTCCTATGAATTCCTATGAAGTTTCGGAATTCCTACGAAAGAATTCCGGCCGCAAATAAATGATTCCCGTGGGTGGGGCTGGGAACACGTGTCTCCAGCCCCACCCATGGCTTATAATTGGTTTCCCTGAATTTTTTTTATTCCTATAATTATTACGTCATTCCTTTGAATTCCTATGATAGGTTTCGGAATTCCTACGAAAGAATTCCGGCCGCAAATAAATGATTCCCGTGGGTGGGGCTGGGAACACGTGTCTCCAGCCCCACCCATGGCTAATAATTGGTTTTCCTGAATTTTTTTTATTCCTATAATTAGTACGTCATTCCTATGAATTCCTATGATAGGTTTCGGAATTCCTACGAAAGAATTCCGGCGCAAATAAACGATTCCCGTGGGTGGGGCTGGGAACACGTGTCTTCAGCCCCACCCATGGCTAATAATTGGTTTTCCTGAATTTTTTTTATTCCTATAATTAGTAAGTCATTCCTATGAATTCTTATGAAAGGTTTCGGAATTCCTACGAAAGAATTCCGACCGCAAATAAACGATTCCCGTGGGTGGGGCTGGGAACACGTGGTCTTCAGCCCACCCATGGCTAATCATTGGTTTTCCTGAATTTTTTTTATTCCTATAATTAGTACGTCATTCCTTTGAATTCCTATGATAGGTTTCGGAATTCCTACGAAAGAATTCCGGCCGCAAATAACGATTCCCGTGGGTATGGCTGGGAACACGTGTCTTCAGCCCACCCATGGCTAATCATTGGTTTTCCTGAATTTTTTTTATTCCTATAATTAGTAAGTCATTCCTATGAATTCCTATGATAGGTTTCGGAATTCCTACGAAAGAATTCCGGCCGCAAATAAACGATTCCCGTGGGTGGGGCTGGGAACACGTGTCTTCAGCCCACCCATGGCTAATAATTGGATTTCCTGAATTTTTTTTATTCCTATAATTAGTAAGTCATTCCTATGAATTCCTATGATAGTTTTCGGAATTCCTACGAAAGAATTCCGGCCGCAAATAAACGATTCCCGTGGGTGGGGCTGGGAACACGTGTCTTCAGCCCACCATGGCTAATCAATGGTTTTCCTGAATTTTTTTTATTCCTATAATTAGTACGTCATTCCTATGAATTCCTATGATAGGATTCGGAATTCCTACGAAAGAATTCCGGCCGCAAATAAACGATTCCCGTGGTATGGGCTGGGAAACACGTGTCTTCAGCCCACCCATGGCTAAATTAATTGGTTTTTCCTGATATTTTTTTTATTCCTATAATTAGTACGTCATTCCTCTGATATCCCTAATGATAAGGTTTCGGAATTCCTACGAAGAATTTCCAGCCGAAACTAAACTGATTCCCGTGGGGGTGGCTGGGACACAAGTGTCTCCAAGCCCCACCCATGGCCTAATAATTGGTTTTTCCTGAATTTTTTTATTCCTATACTTTGTAAGTCATTCCTTAAGAATTTCTATGAGAGGTTTCGAATTCCTACGAAAGAATTTCCGTGGCCGCAAATAAACTGATTCCCGTGGGTTGGGGCTGGGAACCAAGTGTCTTCCAGCCCCCCCCCCCCATGATAATAATTGGATTTTTCCTGAATTTTTTTATTCCTATAATATGTAAGTCCTTCCTATGAATTCCAATGATAGGTTTCGGAATTCCTACTAAAGAATTCCGGCTGCAAATAAACGATTCCCGTGGGTGGGGCTGGGAACACGTGTCTTCAGCCCACCAATGGCTAATCATTGGTTTTCCTGAATTTTTTTATTCCTATAATTAGTACGTCATTCCTATGAATTCCTATGAATTCCTATGATAGTTTCGGATTCCTACGAAAGAATTCCGGCCGCAAATAACGATTCCCGTGGGTTTGGCTGGGAACACGTGTCTTCAGCCCACCCATGGCTAATCATTGGTTTTCCTGAATTTTTTTTATTCCTATAATTAGTACGTCATTCCTATGAATTCCTATGATAGGTTTCGGAATTCCTACGAAAGAATTCCGGCCGCAAATAACGATTCCCGTGGGTGGGGCTGGGAACACGTGTCTTCAGCCCACCCATGGCTAATCATTGGTTTTCCTGAATTTTTTTTATTCCTATATTAAGTACGTCATTCCTATTGAATTCCTATGATAGGATTTCGGAATTCCTACGAAAGAATTCCGGCCGCAAATAAACGATTCCCGTGGTAGGGGCTGGGAACACGTGTCTCCAGCCCACCCATGGCTAATAATTGGTTTTCCTGAATTTTTTTATTCCTATAATTTGTACGTCATTCCTTTGAATTCCTATGAAAGGATTCGGAATTCCTACGAAAGAATTCCGGCCGCAAATAAACGATTCCGTGGGTGGGGCTGGGAACACGTGTCTTCAGCCCACCATGCTAATAATTGGTTTTCCTGAATTTTTTTATTCCTATAATTAGTAAGTCATTCCTATGAATTCCTATGATAGGTTTTGGAATTCCTACGAAAGAATTCCGGCCGCAAATAAACGATTCCCGTGGGTGGGGCTGGGAACACGTGTCTCAGCCCACCCATGGCTAATAATTGGTTTTCCTGAATTTTTTTATTCCTATAATTTGTACGTCATTCCTATGAATTCCTATGATAGGTTTCGGAATTCCTACGAAAGAATTCCGGCCGCAAATAAACGATTCCGTGGGTGGGGCTGGGAACACGTGTCTTCAGCCCACCCATGGCTAATAATTGGTTTTCCTGAATTTTTTTTATTCCTATAATTAGTACGTCATTCCTATGAATTCCTATGATAGGTTTCGGAATTCCTACGAAAGAATTCCGAGCCGCAAATAACGATTCCCGTGGGTGGGGCTGGGAACACGTGTCTTCAGCCCACCCATGGCTAATCATTGGTTTTCCTGAATTTTTTTTATTCCTATAATTAGTACGTCATTCCTATGAATTCCTATGATTATAGTTTCGGAATTCCTACGAAAGAATTCCAGCCGCAAATAAATGATTCCCGTTGGTGTTGCTGGGAACACGTGTCTCCAGCCCACCCATGGCTAATAATTGGTTTTCCTGAATTTTTTTATTCCTATAATTAGTACGTCATTCCTATGAATTCCTATGATAGGTTTCGGAATTCCTACGAAAGAATTCCGGCCGCAAATAAACGATTCCCGTGGGTGGGGCTGGGAACACGTGTCTTCAGCCCACCCATGGCTAATCATTGGTTTTCCTGAATTTTTTTTATTCCTATAATTAGTACGTCATTCCTATGAATTCCTATGAATCTAGGATTCGGAATTCCTACGAAAGAATTCCGGCCGCAAATAACGATTTCCCGTGGGTGGGGCTGGGACACGTGTCTCCAGCCCCACCCATGGCTAATAATTGGTTTTCCTGAATTTTTTTTATTCTTATAATTAGTACGTCATTCCTATGAATTCCTATGATAGATTTCGGAATTCCTACGAAAGAATTCCAGCCGCAAATAAACGATTCCCGTGGGTGGGGCTGGGAACACGTGTCTTCAGCTCACCCATGGCTAATAATTGGTTTTCCTGAATTTTTTTATTCCTATAATTAGTACGTCATTCCTATGAATTCCTATGATAGGATTCGGAATTCCTACGAAAGAATTCCGGCGCAAATAAACGATTCCCGTGGGTGGGGCTGGGAACACGTGTCTTCAGCCCACCCATGGCTAATAAATGGTTTTCCTGAATTTTTTTTTATTCCTATAATTAGTACGTCATTCCTATGAATTCCTATGATAGGTTTCGGAATTCCTACGAAAGAATTCCGGCCGCAAATAAACGATTCCCGTGGGTGGGGCTGGGAACACGTGTCTCCAGCCCCACCCATGGCTAATAATTGGTTTTCCTGAATTTTTTTTATTCCTATAATTAGTACGTCATTCCTATGAATTCCTATGATAGGTTTCGGAATTCCTACGAAAGAATTCCGGCCGCAAATAAACGATTCCCGTGGGTGGGCTGGGAACACGTGTCTCCAGCCCCACCCATGGCTAATAATTGGTTTTCCTGAATTTTTTTTATTCCTATAATTAGTACGTCATTCCTATGAATTCCTATGATAGGTATCGGAATTCCTACGAAAGAATTCCGGCCGCAAATAAACGATTCCCGTGGGTGGGCTGGGAACACGTGTCTCCAGCCCACCCATGGCTAATAATTGGTTTTCCTGAATTTTTTTTATTCCTATAATTAGTAAGTCATTCCTTTGAATTCCTATGATAGGTTTCGGAATTCCTACGAAAGAATTCCAGCCGCAAATAAACGATTCCCGTGGGTGGGGCTGGGAACACGTGTCTTCAGCCCACCCATGGCTAATAATTGGTTTTCCTGAATTTTTTTATTCCTATAATTAGTACGTCATTCCTTTGAATTCCTATGATAGGTTTCGGAATTCCTACGAAAGAATTCCGGCCGCAAATAAACGATTCCCGTGGGTGGGCTGGGAACACGTGTCTCCAGCCCCACCCATGGCTAATAATTGGTTTTCCTGAATTTTTTTATTCCTATAATTAGTACGTCATTCCTTTGAATTCCTATGATAGGTTTCGGAATTCCTACGAAAGAATTCCGGCCGCAAATAAACGATTCCCGTGGGTAGGGCTGGGAACACGTGTCTTCAGCCCACCCATGGCTAATAATTGTTTTTCCTGAATTTTTTTTATTCCTATAATTAGTAAGTCATTCCTATGAATTCCTATGATAGGTTTCGGAATTCCTACGAAAGAATTCCAGCCGCAAATAAACGATTCCCGTGGGTGGGGCTGGGAACACGTGTCTTCAGCCCACCCATGGCTAATCATTGGTTTTCCTGAATTTTTTTTATTCCTATAATTAGTACGTCATTCCTATGAATTCCTATGATAGGTTTCGGAATTCCTACGAAAGAATTCCGGCCGCAAATAAACGATTCCCGTGGGTGGGGCTGGGAACACGTGTCTCCAGCCCACCCATGGCTAATAATTGGTTTTCCTGAATTTTTTTTATTCCTATAATTAGTACGTCATTCCTATGAATTCCTATGATAGGTTTCGGAATTCCTACGAAAGAATTCCGGCCGCAAATAACGATTCCCGTGGGTGGGGCTGGAACACGTGTCTTCAGCCCACCCATGGCTAATAATTGGTTTTCCTGAATTTTTTTTATTCCTATAATTAGTACGTCATTCCTATGAATTCCTATGATAGGTTTCGGAATTCCTACGAAAGAATTCCGGCCGCAAATAAACGATTCCCGTGGGTAGGGCTGGGAACACGTGTCTTCAGCCCACCCATGGCTAATCATTGGTTTTCCTGAATTTTTTTTATTCCTATAATTAGTACGTCATTCCTATGAATTCCTATGATAGGTTTCGGAATTCCTACGAAAGAATTCCGGCCGCAAATAAACGATTCCCGTGGGTGGGCTGGGAACACGTGTCTCCAGCCCCACCCATGGCTAATAATTGGTTTTCCTGAATTTTTTTTATTCCTATAATTAGTACGTCATTCCTATGAATTCCTATGATAGGTTTCGGAATTCCTACGAAAGAATTCCGGCCGCAAATAAACGATTCCCGTGGGTGGGGCTGGGAACACGTGTCTTCAGCCCCACCATGGCTAATAATTGGTTTTCCTGAATTTTTTTATTCCTATAATTAGTACGTCATTCCTATGAATTCCTATGATAGGTTTCGGAATTCCTACGAAAGAATTCCGGCCGCAAATAAACGATTCCCGTGGGTGGGCTGGGAACACGTGTCTTCAGCCCACCCATGGCTAATAATTGGTTTTCCTGAATTTTTTTATTCCTATAATTAGTACGTCATTCCTATGAATTCCTATGATAGGTTTCGGAATTCCTACGAAAGAATTCCGCCGCAATAAACGATTCCCGTGGGTGGGCTGGGAACACGGTGTCTCAGCCCACCCATGGCTAATAATTGGTTTTCCTGAATTTTTTTTATTCCTATAATTAGTAAGTCATTCCTATGAATTCCTATGATAGGTTTCGGAATTCCTACGAAAGAATTCCGGCCGCAAATAAACGATTCCCGTGGGTGGGGCTGGGAACACGTGTCTTCAGCCCACCCATGGCTAATAATTGGATTTCCTGAATTTTTTTTATTCCTATAATTAGTAAGTCATTCCTATGAATTCCTATGAATAGGCTTTCGGAATTCCTACGAAAGAATTCCGCCGCAATAAACGATTCCCTTGGGTGGGCTGGGAACACGTGTCTTCAGCCCACCATGGCTAATCATTGGTTTTCCTGAATTTTTTTTATTCCTATAATTAGTACGTCATTCCTATGAATTCCTATGAATGGTTTCGGAATTCCTACGAAAGAATTCCGGCCGCAAATAAACGATTCCCGTGGGTAGGGCTGGGAACACGTGTCTTCAGCCCACCCATGGCTTATCATTGGTTTTCCTGAATTTTTTTTTATTCCTTAATTAGTACGTCATTCCTATGAATTCCTATGATAAGGATTTCGAATTCCTACGAAAGAATTCCGGCCGCAAATAAACGATTCCCGTGGGTAGGGCTGGGAACACGTGTCTCCAGCCCCACTCCATGTCTAATAATTGGTTTTCCTGAATTTTTTTAGTCCTATAAATTAGTACGTCATTCTATGAATTCCATGATAGTTTCGGAATTCCTACTAAAGAATTCCGCCGCAAATAAACGATTCCGTGGGTGGGGCTGGGAACACGTGTCTCCAGCCCACCCATGGCTAATAATTGGTTTTCCTGAATTTTTTTTATTCCTATAATTAGTAAGTCATTCCTATGAATTCCTATGATAGGTTTCGGAATTCCTACGAAAGAATTCCGCCCGCAAATAAACGATTCCCGTGGGTGGGCTGGGAACACGTGTCTTCAGCCCACCCATGGCTAATCATTGGTTTTCCTGAATTTTTTTTATTCCTATAATTAGTACGTCATTCCTATGAATTCCTATGATAAGTTTCGGAATTCCTACGAAAGAATTCCGGCCGCAAATAAACGATTCCCGTGGGTGGGCTGGGAACACGTGTCTTCAGCCCACCAATGGCTAATAATTGGTTTTCCTGAATTTTTTTATTCCTATAATTAGTACGTCATTCCTATGAATTCCTATGATAGGTTTCGGAATTCCTACGAAAGAATTCCGGCCGCAAATAAACGATTCCCGTGGGTGGGGCTGGGAACACGTGTCTTCAGCCCCACCCATGGCTAATAATTGGTTTTCCTGAATTTTTTTTATTCCTATAATTAGTAAGTCATTCCTATGAATTCCTATGATAGGTTTCGGAATTCCTACGAAAGAATTCCGGCCGCAAATAAACGATTCCCGTGGGTGGGCTGGGAACACGTGTCTTCAGCCCACCCATGGCTAATAATGGTTTTCCTGAATTTTTTTATTCCTACTAATTAGTACGTCATTCCTATGAATTCCTATGAAAGGATTCGGAATTCCTACGAAAGAATTCCGGCCGCAAATAAACGATTCCCGTGGGTGGGGCTGGGAACACGTGTCTTCAGCCCACCCATGGCTAATCATGGGTTTTCCTGAATTTTTTTTATTCCTATAATTTGTACGTCATTCCTTTGAATTCCTATGATAGGTTTCGGAATTCCTACGAAAGAATTCCGGCCGCAAATAAACGATTCCCGTGGGTAGGGGCTGGGAACATCGTGTCTTCAGCCCCACCTATGGGCTAATAATTGGTTTTCCTGAATTTTTTTTATTCCTATAATTAGTAAGTCATTCCTATGAATTCCTATGATATGTTTCGGAATTCCTACGAAAGAATTCCGCCGAAAATAAACGATTCCGTGGGTGGGGCTGGGAACACGTGTCTCCAGCCCCACCCATGGCTAATAATTGGTTTTCCTGAATTTTTTTTTATTCCTATAATTAGTACGTCATTCCTATGAATTCCTATGAATAGGAGTTTCGGAATTCCTACGAAAGAATTCCGGCCGCAAATAAATCGATTCCCGGGTGGGCTGGGAACACGTGTCTCCAGCCCCACCATGGCTAATAATTGTTTTCCTGAATTTTTTTATTCCTATAATTAGTAAGTCATTCCTATGAATTCCTATGATAGGTTTCGGAATTCCTACGAAAGAATTCCGGCCGCAAATAACCGATTCCGTGGTGGGGCTGGGAACACGTGTCTTCAGCCCACCAATGGCTAATAATTGGTTTTCCTGAATTTTTTTTATTCCTGTAATTAGTAACGTCATTCCATATTCCTATGAATTCCTTTGATAGTCTTTCCGGAATTCCTACGAAAGAATTCCAGCCGCAAATAAACGACTCCCGTGGGTGGGTCTGGGAACACGTGTCTGCAGCCCCATCGCATGGCTACTAATTGGTTTTTCCTGAATTTTTTTTTTTCCTATAATTAGTACGTCATTCCTATGAACTCCGATGAATTCCTATGATAGCTTTCGGAATTCCTACGAAAGAATTCCGCTGCAATAACGATTCCGTGGGTGTGGCTGGGAACACGTGTCTTCAGCCCACCATGGCTAATAATTGGATTTTCCTGAATTTTTTTTATTCCTATAATAGTAAGTCATTCCTATGAATTTCCTATGATATCTTTCGGAATTCCTACGAAAGAATTCCGGCCGCAAATAAACGATTCCCGTGGTAGGGGCTGGGAACACGTGTCTTCAGCCCACCCATGGCTAATCAATGGTTTTCCTGAATTTTTTTATTCCTACAATTAGCACGTCATTCCTATGAATTCCTAGGAAGGATTTCGGATTCCTACGAAAGAATTCCGGCGCAAATAACGATTCCCGTGGGTGGGCTGGGAACACGTGTCTTCAGCCCACCAATGGCTAATAATTGGTTTTCCTGAATTTTTTTTATTCCTATAATTAGTACGTCATTCCTATGAATTCCTATGATTAGGTTTCGGAATTCCTACGAAAGAATTCCAGCCGCAAATAAACGATTCCCGTTGGGTGGGCTGGGAACACGTGTCTTCAGCCCACCTATGGCTAATAATTGGTTTTCCTGAATTTTTTTATTCCTATAATTAGTACGTCATTCCTATGAATTCCTATGATAGGTTTCGGAATTCCTACGAAAGAATTCCGGCCGCAAATAAACGATTCCCGTGGGTGGGGCTGGAACACGTGTCTTCAAGCCCACCCATGGCTAATAATTGGTTTTCCTGAATTTTTTTTATTCCTACAATTAGTACGTCATTCCTATGAATTCCTATGAAAGGATTCGGAATTCCTACGAAAGAATTCCGGCCGCAAATAACGATTCCCGTGGGTGGGGCTGGGAACACGTGTCTTCAGCCCCACCCATGGCTAATAATTGGTTTTCCTGAATTTTTTTTATTCCTATAATTAGTACGTCATTCCTTTGAATTCCTATGATAGGTTTCGGAATTCCTACGAAAGAATTCCGGCCGCAAATAAACGATTCCCGTGGGTGGGCTGGGAACACGTGTCTTCAGCCCACCCATGGCTAATCATTGGTTTTCCTGAATTTTTTTATTCCTATAATTAGTAAGTCATTCCTATGAATTCCTATGAATTCCTATGATAGGTTTCGGAATTCCTACGAAAGAATTCCGGCCGCAAATAAACGATTCCCGTGGGTAGGGCTGGGAACACGTGTCTCCAGCCCCACCAATGGCTAATAATTGGTTTTCCTGAATTTTTTTATTCCTATAATTAGTACGTCAATCCTATGAATTCCTTGATTCCTATGATAGGTTCGGAATTCCTACGAAAGAATTCCGGCCGCAAATAAACGATTCCCGTTGGGTTGGGCTGGGAACACGTGTCTTCAGCCCACCATGGCTAATCATTGGTTTCCTGAATTTTTTTATTCCTATACTTAGTACGTCATTCCTATGAATTCCTATGATAGGTTCGGAATTCTACGAAAGAATTACGGCCGCAAATAAACGATTCCCGTGGGTGGGGCTGGGAACACGTGTCTTCAGCCCCACCCATGGCTAATAATTGGTTTCCCTGAATTTTTTTATTCCTATAATTAGTACGTCATTCCTATGAATTCCTATGATAGGTCTTCGGAATTCCTACGAAAGAATTCCGGCGCAAATAAACGATTCCCGTGGGTGGGGCTGGGAACACGTGTCTTCAGCCCACCCATGGCTAATCATTGGATTTCCTGAATTGTTTTTATTCCTATAATTAGTAAGTCATTCCTATGAATTCCTATGATAGCTTTCGGAATTCCTACGAAAGAATTCCAGCCGCAAATAAACGATTCCCGTGGGTGGGGCTGGGAACACGTGTCTTCAGCCCACCATGGCTATCAATTGGTTTTCCTGAATTTTTTTTATTCCTATAATTAGTACGTCATTCCTATGAATTCCTATGAAAGGTTTCGGAATTCCTACGAAAGAATTCCGGCCGCAAATAAACGATTCCGTGGGTGGGGCTGGGAACACGTGTCTCCAGCCCCACCCATGGCTAATAATTGGTTTTCCTGAATTTTTTTATTCCTATAATTAGTACGTCATTCCTTTGAATTCCTATGATAGGTTTCGGAATTCCTACGAAAGAATTCCGGCCGCAAATAAACGATTCCCGTGGGTGGGGCTGGGAACACGTGTCTTCAGCCCACCAATGGCTAATCATTGGTTTTCCTGAATTTTTTTTATTCCTATAATTAGTACGTCATTCCTATGAATTCCATATGATAAGGTTTCGGAATTCCTACGAAAGAATTCCGGCCGGCAAATAAACGATTCCCGTGGGTGGGGCTGGGACACGTGTCTTCAGCCCACCATGGCTAATAATTGGTTTTCCTGAATTTTTTTTATTCCTATAATTAGTACGTCATTCCTATGAATTCCTATGATAGGTTCCGGAATTCCTACGAAAGAATTCCGGCCGCAAATAAACGATTTCCGTGGGTGGGGCTGGGAACACGTGTCTTCAGCCCCACCCATGGCTAATAATTGGTTTCCCTGAATTTTTTTTATTCCTATAATTAGTAAGTCATTCCTATGAATTCCTATGATAGCTTTCGGAATTCCTACGAAAGAATTCCAACCGCAAATAAACGATTCCCGTGGGTGGGGCTGGGAACACGTGTCTTCAGCCCATCCAGGCTAATCATATGGTTTTCCTGAATTTTTTTTATTCCTATAATTAGTACGTCATTCCTATGAATTCCTATGAAAGGTTTCGGAATTCCTACGAAAGAATTACGGCCGCAAATAAACGATTCCCGTGGGTGGGACTGGGAACACGTGTCTCCAGCCCACCCATGGCTAATAATTGGTTTTCCTGAATTTTTTTTATTCCTATAATTAGTACGTCATTCCTATGAATTCCTATGATAGGTTTCGGAATTCCTACGAAAGAATTCCGGCCGCAAATAAACGATTCCCGTGGGTGGGGCTGGGAACACGTGTCTTCAGCCCACCCATGGCTAATAATTGGTTTTCCTGAATTTTTTTTATTCCTATAATTAGTACGTCATTCCTATGAATTCCTATGATAGGTTTCGGAATTCCTACGAAAGAATTCCGGCCGCAAATAAACGATTCCCGTGGGTGGGCTGGGAACACGTGTCTTCAGCCCACCCATGGCTAATCATTGGTTTTCCTGAATTTTTTTTATTCCTATAATTAGTACGTCATTCCTATGAATTCCTATGAATTCCTATGATAGATTTCGGAATTCCTACGAAAGAATTCCGGCCGCAAATAAACGATTCCCGTGGGTGGGGCTGGGAACACGTGTCTTCAGCCCACCCATGGCTAATCATTGGTTTTCCTGAATTTTTTTTATTCCTTTAATTAGTAAGTCATTCCTATGAATTCCTATGATAGGTTTCGGAATTCCTACGAAAGAATTCCGGCCGCAAATAAACGATTCCCGTGGGTGGGCTGGGAACACGTGTCTCCAGCCCCACCCATGGCTAATAATGGGTTTCCCTGAATTTTTTTTATTCCTATAATTAGTACGTCATTCCTATGAATTCCTATGAAAGGATTCGGAATTCCTACGAAAGAATTCCGGCCGCAAATAAACGATTCCCGTGGGTGGGGCTGGGAACACGTGTCTTCAGCCCACCCATGGCTAATCATTGGTTTTCCTGAATTTTTTTTATTCCTATAATTAGTACGTCATTCCTATGAATTCCTATGATAGGTTTCGGAATTCCTACGAAAGAATTCCGGCCGCAAATAAACGATTCCCGTGGGTAGGGCTGGGAACACGTGTCTCAGCCCCACCCATGGCTAATAATTGGTTTTCCTGAATTTTTTTTATTCCTATAATTAGTACGTCATTCCTATGAATTCTATGATAGGTTTCGGAATTCCTACGAAAGAATTCCGGCCGCAAATAAACGATTCCCGTGGGTGGGCTGGGAACACGTGTCTTCAGCCCACCCATGGCTAATCATTGGTTTTCCTGAATTTTTTTATTCCTATAATTAGTACGTCATTCCTATGAATTCCTATGATAGGTTTCGGAATTCCTACGAAAGAATTCCGGCCGCAAATAAACGATTCCCGTGGGTGGGGCTGGGAACACGTGTCTCCAGCCCCACCCATGGCTAATAATTGGTTTTCCTGAATTTTTTTATTCCTATAATTAGTACGTCATTCCTATGAATTCCTATGATAGGTTTCGGAATTCCTACGAAAGAATTCCGGCCGCAAATAAACGATTCCCGTGGGTGGGGCTGGGAACACGTGTCTTCAGCCCACCCATGGCTAATCATTGGTTTTCCTGAATTTTTTTTATTCCTATAATTAGTACGTCATTCCTATGAATTCCTATGATAGGTTTCGGAATTCCTACGAAAGAATTCCGGCCGCAAATAAACGATTCCCGTGGGTGGGCTGGGAACACGTGTCTCCAGCCCACCCATGGCTAATAATTGGTTTTCCTGAATTTTTTTATTCCTATAATTAGTACGTCATTCCTATGAATTCCTATGATAGGTTTCGGAATTCCTACGAAAGAATTCCGGCCGCAAATAAACGATTCCCGTGGGTGGGCTGGGAACACGTGTCTCCAGCCCACCCATGGCTAATAATTGGTTTTCCTGAATTTTTTTTATTCCTATAATTAGTACGTCATTCCTATGAATTCCTATGATAGGTTTCGGAATTCCTACGAAAGAATTCCGGCCGCAAATAAACGATTCCCGTGGGTGGGCTGGGAACACGTGTCTCCAGCCCCACCCATGGCTAATAATTGGTTTTCCTGAATTTTTTTTATTCCTATAATTAGTACGTCATTCCTATGAATTCCTATGATAGGTTTCGGAATTCCTACGAAAGAATTCCGGCCGCAAATAAACGATTCCCGTGGGTGGGGCTGGGAACACGTGTCTTCAGCCCACCCATGGCTAATAATTGGTTTTCCTGAATTTTTTTTATTCCTATAATTAGTACGTCATTCCTATGAATTCCTATGATAGGTTTCGGAATTCCTACGAAAGAATTCCGGCCGCAAATAAACGATTCCCGTGGGTGGGGCTGGGAACACGTGTCTTCAGCCCACCCATGGCTAATAATTGGTTTTCCTGAATTTTTTTATTCCTATAATTAGTACGTCATTCCTATGAATTCCTATGATAGGTTTCGGAATTCCTACGAAAGAATTCCGGCCGCAAATAAACGATTCCCGTGGGTGGGGCTGGGAACACGTGTCTTCAGCCCACCCATGGCTAATCATTGGTTTCCTAATTTTTTTATTCCTATATTAGTAACGTCATTCCTATGAATTCCTATGATAGGTTTCGGAATTCCTACGAAAGAATTCCGGCCGCAAATAACTGATTCCCGTGGTGGTGCTGGAGACACGTGTCTTCTGCCCACCCATGGCTAATCATTGGTTTCCTGAATTTTTTTATTCTATAATTAGTACGTCATTCCTTGATTCCTATGAATTCCTATGATAGTTTCGGAATTCCTACGAAAGAATTCCGGCCGCAAATAAACTGATTCCGTGGGTGGGGCTGGGAACACGTGTCTCCAGCCCCACCCATGGCTAATAATTGGATTTCCTGAATTTTTTTTATTCCTATAATAAGTAAGTCATTCCTATGAATTCCTATGATATCTTTCGGATTTCCTACGAAAGAATTCCGGCCGCAAATAAACGATTCCCGTGGGTGGGCTGGGAACACGTGTCTTCAGCCCACCAATGGCTAATAATTGGTTTTCCTGAATTTTTTTATTCCTATAATTAGTACGTCATTCCTTTGAATTCCTATGATAGGTTTCGGAATTCCTACGAAAGAATTCCGGCCGCAAATAAACGATTCCCGTGGGTGGGGCTGGGAACACGTGTCTCAAGCCCCACCCATGGCTAATAATTGGTTTTCCTGAATTTTTTTTATTCCTATAATTAGTACGTCATTCCTATGAATTCCTATGATAGGTTTCGGAATTCCTACGAAAGAATTCCGGCCGCAAATAAACGACTCCCGTGGGTGGGTCTGGGAACACGTGTCTCCAGCCCACCCATGGCTAATAATTGGTTTTCCTGAATTTTTTTTATTCCTATAATTAGTACGTCATTCCTATGAATTCCTATGATAGGTTTCGGAATTCCTACGAAAGAATTCCGGCCGCAAATAAACGATTCCCGTGGGTAGGGCTGGGAACACGTGTCTTCAGCCCACCCATGGCTAATCATTGGTTTTCCTGAATTTTTTTATTCCTATAATTAGTACGTCATTCCTATGAATTCCTATGATAGGTTTCGGAATTCCTACGAAAGAATTCCGGCCGCAAATAAACGATTCCCGTGGGTGGGGCTGGGAACACGTGTCTTCAGCCCACCCATGGCTAATAATTGGTTTTCCTGAATTTTTTTTATTCCTATAATTAGTACGTCATTCCTATGAATTCCTATGATAGGTTTCGGAATTCCTACGAAAGAATTCCGGCCGCAAATAAACGATTCCCGTGGTAGGGGCTGGGAACACGTGTCTCCAGCCCACCCATGGCTAATCATTGGTTTTCCTGAATTTTTTTATTCCTATAATTAGTACGTCATTCCTTTGAATTCCTATGATAGGTTTCGGAATTCCTACGAAAGAATTCCGGCCTCAAATAAACGATTCCCGTGGGTGGGGCTGGGAACACGTGTCTTCAGCCCACCAATGGCTAATCATTGGTTTTCCTGAATTTTTTTATTCCTATAATTAGTAAGTCATTCCTATGAATTCCTATGATAGGTTTCGGAATTCCTACGAAAGAATTCCGGCCGCAAATAAACGATTCCCGTGGGTGGGGCTGGGAACACGTGTCTTCAGCCCACCCATGGCTAATCATTGGTTTTCCTGAATTTTTTTTATTCCTATAATTAGTACGTCATTCCTATGAATTCCTATGATATGTTTCGGAATTCCTACGAAAGAATTCCGGCCGCAAATAAACGATTCCCGTGGGTGGGGCTGGGAACACGTGTCTTCAGCCCACCCATGGCTAATCATTGGTTTTCCTGAATTTTTTTTATTCCTATAATTAGTACGTCATTCCTATGAATTCCTATGATAGGTTTCGGAATTCCTACGAAAGAATTCCGGCCGCAAATAAACGATTCCCGTGGGTGGGGCTGGGAACACGTGTCTTCAGCCCACCCATGGCTAATCATTGGTTTTCCTGAATTTTTTTATTCCTATAATTAGTACGTCATTCCTATGAATTCCTATGATAGGTTTCGGAATTCCTACGAAAGAATTCCGGCCGCAAATAAACGATTCCCGTGGGTGGGGCTGGGAACACGTGTCTTCAGCCCACCCATGGCTAATAATTGGTTTTCCTGAATTTTTTTATTCCTATAATTAGTACGTCATTCCTATGAATTCCTATGATAGGTTTCGGAATTCCTACGAAAGAATTCCAGCCGCAAATAAACGATTCCCGTGGGTGGGCTGGGAACACGTGTCTTCAGCCCACCCATGGCTAATAATTGGTTTCCTGAATTTTTTTTATTCCTATAATTAGTACGTCATTCCTATGAATTCCTATGATAGGTTTCGGAATTCCTACGAAAGAATTCCGGCCGCAAATAAACGATTCCCGTGGGTGGGGCTGGGAACACGTGTCTTCAGCCCACCCATGGCTAATAATTGGTTTTCCTGAATTTTTTTTATTCCTATAATTAGTACGTCATTCCTATGAATTCCTATGATAGGTTTCGGAATTCCTACGAAAGAATTCCGGCCGCAAATAAACGATTCCCGTGGGTGGGGCTGGGAACACGTGTCTTCAGCCCACCCATGGCTAATAATTGGTTTTCCTGAATTTTTTTATTCCTATAATTAGTACGTCATTCCTATGAATTCCTATGATAAGTTTCGGAATTCCTACGAAAGAATTCCGGCCGCAATTAAACGATTCCCGTGGGTGGGGCTGGGAACACGTGTCTCAGCCCACCCATGGCTAATAATTGGTTTTCCTGAATTTTTTTTATTCCTATAATTAGTACGTCATTCCTATGAATTCCTATGATAGATTTCGGAATTCCTACGAAAGAATTCCGGCCGCAAATAAACGATTCCCGTGGGTGGGGCTGGGAACACGTGTCTTCAGCCCACCCATGGCTAATAATTGGTTTTCCTGAATTTTTTTTATTCCTATAATTAGTACGTCATTCCTATGAATTCCTATGATATGTTTCGGAATTCCTACGAAAGAATTCCGGCCGCAAATAAACGATTCCCGTGGGTGGGGCTGGGAACACTTGTGTCCAGCCCCACCAATGGCTAATAATTGGTTTTCCTGAATTTTTTTTATTCCTATAATTAGTTAAGTCTTCCTATGAATTCCTATGATAGTTTCGGATTCCTACGAAAGAATTCCGGCCGCAAATAAACGATTCCCGTGGGTGGGGCTGGGAACACGTGTCTCCAGCCCCACCCATGGCTAATAATTGGTTTTCTTGAATTTTTTTTATTCCTATAATTAGTAAGTCATTCATATGAATTCCTATGATAGGTTCGGAATTCCTACGAAAGAATTCCAGCCGCAAATAAACGATTCCCGTGGGTGGGGCGGGGAACACGTGTCTCCAGCCCACCATGGCTAATAATGGTTTTCCTGAATTTTTTTTATTCCTATAATTAGTACGTCATTCCTATGAATTCCTATGAAGGGTTTCGGAATTCCTACGAAAGAATTCCGGCCGCAAATAAACGATTCCGTGGGTATGGCCTGGGAAACACGTGTCTTCAGCCCACCCATGGCTAATAATTGGTTTTCCTGAATTTTTTTTATTCCTATAATTAGTACGTCATTCCTATTGAATTCCTATGATAGGTTTCGGAATTCCTACGAAAGAATTCCGGCCGCAAATAAACGATTCCCGTGGGTGGGCTGGGAACACGTGTCTTCAGCCCACCCATGGCTAATCATTGGTTTTCCTGAATTTTTTTTATTCCTATAATTAGTACGTCATTCCTATGAATTCCTATGAATTCCTATGATAGGTTTCGGAATTCCTACGAAAGAATTCCGGCCGCAAATAAACGATTCCCGTGGGTGGGGCTGGGAACACGTGTCTTCAGCCCACCCATGGCTAATAATTGGTTTTCCTGAATTTTTTTTATTCCTATAATTAGTACGTCATTCCTATGAATTCCTATGATAGGTTTCGGAATTCCTACGAAAGAATTCCGGCCGCAAATAAACGATTCCCGTGGGTGGGCTGGGAACACGTGTCTTCAGCCCACCCATGGCTAATAATTGGTTTTCCTGAATTTTTTTTATTCCTATAATTAGTACGTCATTCCTATGAATTCCTATGAAAGGTTTCGGAATTCCTACGAAAGAATTCCGGCCGCAAATAAACGATTCCCGTGGGTGGGGCTGGGAACACGTGTCTCAGCCCACCCATGGCTAATAATTGGTTTTCCTGAATTTTTTTATTCCTATAATTAGTACGTCATTCCTATGAATTCCTATGATAGGTTTCGGAATTCCTACGAAAGAATTCCGGCCGCAAATAAACGATTCCCGTGGGTAGGGCTGGGAACACGTGTCTTCAGCCCACCCATGGCTAATAATTGGTTTTCCTGAATTTTTTTTATTCCTATAATTAGTAAGTCATTCCTATGAATTCCTATGATAGGTTTTGGAATTCCTACGAAAGAATTCCGGCCGCAAATAAACGATTCCCGTGGTAGGGGCTGGGAACACGTGTCTTCAGCCCACCCATGGCTAATCATTGGTTTTCCTGAATTTTTTTTATTCCTATAATTAGTACGTCATTCCTATGAATTCCTATGATAGGTTTCGGAATTCCTACGAAAGAATTCCGGCCGCAAATAAACGATTCCCGTGGGTGGGGCTGGGAACACGTGTCTCCAGCCCCACCCATGGCTAATAATTGGTTTTCCTGAATTTTTTTTATTCCTATAATTAGTACGTCATTCCTATGAATTCCTATGATAGGTTTCGGAATTCCTACGAAAGAATTCCGGCCGCAAATAAACGATTCCCGTGGGTGGGCTGGGAACACGTGTCTTCAGCCCACCCATGGCTAATCAATGGTTTTCCTGAATTTTTTTTATTCCTATAATTAGTACGTCATTCCTATGAATTCCTATGATAGGTTTCGGAATTCCTACGAAAGAATTACGGCCGCAAATAACGACTCCCGTGGGTGGGGCTGGGAACACGTGTCTCCAGCCCCACCAATGGCTAATAATTGGTTTTCCTGAATTTTTTTTATTCCTATAATTAGTACGTCATATTCCTATGAATTCCTATGATAGGTTTCGGAATTCCTACGAAAGAATTCCGGCCTCAAATAAACGATTCCCGTGGGTGGGGCTGGGAACACGTGTCTTCAGCCCACCCATGGCTAATAATTGGTTTTCCTGAATTTTTTTATTCCTATAATTAGTACGTCATTCCTATGAATTCCTATGATAGCTTTCGGAATTCCTACGAAAGAATTCCGGCCGCAAATAAACGATTCCCGTGGGTGGGCTGGGAACACGTGTCTTCAGCCCACCCATGGCTAATCATTGGTTTTCCTGAATTTTTTTATTCCTATAATTAGTACGTCATTCCTATGAATTCCTATGATAGGTTTCGGAATTCCTACGAAAGAATTCCGGCCGCAAATAAACGATTCCCGTGGGTGGGCTGGGAACACGTGTCTTCAGCCCACCCATGGCTAATCATTGGTTTTCCTGAATTTTTTTTATTCCTATAATTAGTACGTCATTCCTATGAATTCCTATGATAGGTTTCGGAATTCCTACGAAAGAATTACGGCCGCAAATAAACGATTCCCGTGGGTGGGGCTGGGAACCGTGTCTTCAGTTCACACAATGGCTAATAATTGGTTTTCCTGAATTTTTTTTATTCCTATAATAAGTACGTCATTCCTATGAATTCCTATGATAAGTTTCGGAATTCCTACGAAAGAATTCCGGCCGCAAATAACGATTCCCGTGGGTGGGGCTGGGAACACGTTCTTCAGCCCACCCATAGGCTAATACATTGGTTTCCTGAATTTTTTTATTCCTATAATTAGTACGTCATTCCTATGAATTCCTATGATAGGTTTCGGAATTCCTACGAAAGAATTCCGGCCGCAAATAAACGATTCCCGTGGGTAGTGCTGGGAACACGTGTCTCAGCCCACCCATGGCTAATAATTGGTTTTCCTGAATTTTTTTATTCCTATAATTAGTACGTCATTCCTATGAATTCCTATGATAGGTTTCGGAATTCCTACGAAAGAATTCCGGCCGCAAATAAACGATTCCCGTGGGTGGGGCTGGGAACACGTGTCTCCAGCCCACCCATGGCTAATAATTGGTTTTCCTGAATTTTTTTATTCCTATAATTAGTACGTCATTCCTATGAATTCCTATGATAGGTTTCGGAATTCCTACGAAAGAATTCCGGCCGCAAATAAACGATTCCCGTGGGTGGGGCTGGGAACACGTGTCTTCAGCCCACCCATGGCTAATAATTGGTTTTCCTGAATTTTTTTTATTCCTATAATTAGTACGTCATTCCTATGAATTCCTATGATAAGTTTCGGAATTCCTACGAAAGAATTCCGGCCGCAAATAAACGATTCCCGTGGGTGGGGCTGGGAACACGTGTCTTCAGCCCACCCATGGCTAATAATTGGTTTTCCTGAATTTTTTTTATTCCTATAATTAGTACGTCATTCCTATGAATTCCTATGATAGGTTTCGGAATTCCTACGAAAGAATTACGGCCGCAAATAAACGATTCCCGTGGGTGGGGCTGGGAACACGTGTCTTCAGCCCACCCATGGCTAATAATTGGTTTTCCTGAATTTTTTTTATTCCTATAATTAGTACGTCATTCCTATGAATTCCTATGATAGGTTTCGGAATTCCTACGAAAGAATTCCGGCCGCAAATAAACGATTCCCGTGGGTGGGGCTGGGAACACGTGTCTCAAGCCCCACCCATGGCTAATAATTGGTTTTCCTGAATTTTTTTTATTCCTATAATTAGTACGTCATTCCTATGAATTCCTATGATAGGTTTCGGAATTCCTACGAAAGAATTCCGGCCGCAAATAAACGATTCCGTGGGTGGGGCTGGGAACACGTGTCTCCAGCCCACCCATGGCTAATCATTGGTTTTCCTGAATTTTTTTTATTCCTATAATTAGTACGTCATTCCTATGAATTCCTATGATAGGTTTCGGAATTCCTACGAAAGAATTCCGGCCGCAAATAAACTATTCCCGTGGGTGGGGCTGGGAACACGTGTCTTCAGCCCACCCATGGCTAATCATTGGTTTTCCTGAATTTTTTTTATTCCTATAATTAGTACGTCATTCCTATGAATAATTCCTATGATAAGTTTCGGAATTCCTACGAAAGAATTCCGGCCGCAAATAAACTGATTCCGTGGGTGGGGCTGGGAACACGTGTCTCCAGCCCCACCAATGGCTAATAATTGGTTTTCCTGAATTTTTTTATTTCTATATTAAGTACGTCAATTCCTATGAATTCCTAATGATAGGTTTCGGAATTCCTACTAAAGAATTCCGGCCGCAAATAAACGATTCCCGTGGGTGGGGCTGGGAACACGGGTCTTCAGCCCATCCATGGCTAATCATTGGTTTTCCTGAATTTTTTTTATTCCTATAATTAGTACGTCATTCCTATGAATTCCTATGAATTCCTATGATAAGTTTCGGAATTCCTACGAAAGAATTCCAGCCGCAAATAAATGATTCCCGTGGGTGGGGCTGGGAACACGTGTCTTCAGCCCACCCATGGCTAATAATTGGTTTTCCTGAATTTTTTTTATTCCTATAATTAGTACGTCATTCCTTTGAATTCCTATGATAGGTTTCGGAATTCCTACGAAAGAATTCCGGCCGCAAATAAACGATTCCCGTGGGTAGGGCTGGGAACACGTGTCTTCAGCCCACCCATGGCTAATCATTGGTTTTCCTGAATTTTTTTTATTCCTATAATTAGTACGTCATTCCTATGAATTCCTATGATAGGTTTCGGAATTCCTACGAAAGAATTCCGGCCGCAAATAAACGATTCCCGTGGGTGGGGCTGGGAACACGTGTCTTCAGCCCCACCCATGGCTAATAATTGGTTTTCCTGAATTTTTTTATTCCTATAATTAGTACGTCATTCCTATGAATTCCTATGATAGGTTTCGGAATTCCTACGAAAGAATTCCGGCCGCAAATAAACGATTCCCGTGGGTGGGCTGGGAACACGTGTCTCCAGCCCACCCATGGCTAATAATTGGTTTTCCTGAATTTTTTTTATTCCTATAATTAGTACGTCATTCCTTTGAATTCCTATGATAGGTTTCGGAATTCCTACGAAAGAATTCCGGCCGCAAATAAATGATTCCCGTGGGTGTTGCTGGGAACACGTGTCTTCAGCCCACCCATGGCTAATCATTGGTTTTCCTGAATTTTTTTTATTCCTATAATTAGTACGTCATTCCTATGAATTCCTATGATAGCTTTCGGAATTCCTACGAAAGAATTCCAGCCGCAAATAAACGATTCCCGTGGGTTGGGCTGGAAACACGTGTCTGCAGCCCCACCCATGGCTAATCATTGGTTTTCCTGAATTTTTTTTATTCCTATAATTAGTACGTCCTTCCTATGAATTCCTATGAATTCCTATGAAAGGTTTCGGAATTCCTACGAAAGAATTCCGGCCGCAAATAAACTATTCCCGTGGGTGGGGCTGGGAACACGTGTCTTCAGCCCACCCATGGCTAATCATTGGTTTTCCTGAATTTTTTTATTCCTATAATTAGTACGTCATTCCTATGAATTCCTATGATAGGTTTCGGAATTCCTACGAAAGAATTCCGGCCGCAAATAAACGATTCCCGTGGGTGGGGCTGGGAACACGTGTCTCCAGCCCACCCATGGCTAATAATTGGTTTTCCTGAATTTTTTTTATTCCTATAATTAGTACGTCATTCCTATGAATTCCTATGATAGGTTTCGGAATTCCTACGAAAGAATTCCGGCCGCAAATAAACGATTCCCGTGGGTGGGGCTGGGAACACGTGTCTTCAGCCCACCCATGGCTAATCATTGGTTTTCCTGAATTTTTTTTATTCCTATAATTAGTACGTCATTCCTATGAATTCCTATGATAGGTTCCGGAATTCCTACGAAAGAATTCCGGCCGCAAATAAACGATTCCGTGGGTGGGGCTGGGAACACGTGTCTCCAGCCCACCCATGGCTAATAATTGGTTTTCCTGAATTTTTTTTATTCCTATAATTAGTACGTCATTCCTATGAATTCCTATGAATTCCTATGATAAGGTTCGGAATTCCTACGAAAGAATTCCGGCCGCAAATAAACGATTCCCGTGGGTGGGGCTGGGAACACGTGTCTCCAGCCCACCCATGGCTAATAATTGGTTTTCCTGAATTTTTTTTATTCCTATAATTAGTACGTCATTCCTATGAATTCCTATGATAGGTTTCGGAATTCCTACGAAAGAATTCCGGCCGCAAATAAACGATTCCCGTGGGTGGGGCTGGGAACACGTGTCTTCAGCCCACCCATGGCTAATAATTGGTTTTCCTGAATTTTTTTATTCCTATAATTAGTACGTCATTCCTATGAATTCCTATGATAGGTTTCGGAATTCCTACGAAAGAATTCCGGCCGCAAATAAACGATTCCCGTGGGTGGGGCTGGGAACACGTGTCTCCAGCCCACCCATGGCTAATAATTGGTTTTCCTGAATTTTTTTTATTTCTATATAAGTAACGTCATTCCTATGAATTCCAATGATAGGTTTCGGAATTCCTACTAAAGAATTCCGGCCGCAAATAAACGATTCCCGTGGGTGGGGCTGGGAACACGGGTCTCCAGCCCATCCATGGCTAATCATTGGTTTTCCTGAATTTTTTTTATTCCTATAATTAGTACGTCATTCCTATGAATTCCTATGTATTCCTATGATAAGTTTCGGAATTCCTACGAAAGAATTCCAGCCGCAAATAAATGATTCCCGTGGGTGGGGCTGGGAACACGTGTCTTCATTTCACACATGGCTAATCATTGGTTTTCCTGAATTTTTTTTATGCCTATAATAAGTACGTCATTCCTATGAATTCCTATGAAAGGGTTCGGAATTCCTACGAAAGAATTCCGGCCGCAAATAAACGATTCCCGTGGGTGGGGCTGGGAACACGTGTCTTCAGCCCACCCATGGCTAATCATTGGTTTTCCTGAATTTTTTTTATTCCTATAATTAGTACGTCATTCCTTTGAATTCCTATGATAGGTTTCGGTATTCCTACGAAAGAATTCCGGCCGCAAATAAACGATTCTTGTGGGTATGGCTGGGAACACGTGTCTTCAGCCCACCCATGGCTAATCATTGGTTTTCCTGAATTTTTTTTATTCCTTTAATTAGTACGTCATTCCTATGAATTCCTATGATATCTTTCGGAATTCCTACGAAAGAATTCCAGCTTCAAATAAACGACTCCCGTGGGTGGGGCTGGGAACACGTGTCTTCAGCCCACCCATGGCTAATCAATGGTTTTAATGAATTTTTTTTATTCCTACAATTAGTACGTCATTCCTATGAATTCCTATGAATTCCTATGATAAGTTTCGGAATTCCTACGAAAGAATTCCAGCTTCAAATAAACGACTCCCGTGGGTATGGCTGGGAACACGTGTCTTCAGCCCACCCATGGCTAATCATTGGTTTTCCTGAATTTTTTTATTCCTTTAATTAGTACGTCATTCCTATGAATTCCTATGATAGGTTTCTTAATTCCTACGAAAGAATTCCGGCCGCAAATAAATGATTCCCGTGGGTGTAGCTGGGAACACGTGTCTCCAGCCCCCCCATGGATAATAATTTGTTTTCCTGAATTTTTTTTATTCCTATTATAAGTACGTCATTCCTATGAATTCCAATGATAGGTTTCGGAATTCCTACTAAAGAATTCCGGCCGCAAATAAATGATTCCTGTGGGTGGGGCTGGGAACACGTGGCTTCAGCCCACCCATGGCTAATCAATGGTTTTCCTGAATTTTTTTTTATTCCTACAATTAGTACGTCATTCCTATGAATTCCTATGAAAGGATTCGGAATTCCTACGAAAGAATTACGGCCGCAAATAAACGATTCCCGTGGGTGGGGCTGGGAACACGTGTCTGCAGCCCCACCCATGGCTAATAATTGGTTTTCCTGAATTTTTTATTCCTATAACTAGTACGTCATTCCTATAAATTCCTATGATAGGTTTCGGAATTCCTACGAAAGAATTCCGGCCGCAAATAAACGATTCCTGTGGGTGGGGCTGGGAACACGGGTCTCCAGCCCACCCATGGCTAATAATTGGTTTTCCTGAATTTTTTTTATTCCTATAATTAGTACGTCATTCCTATGAATTCCTATGATAGGTTTCGGATTTCCTACGAAAGAATTCCGGCCGCAAATAAACTATTCCCGTGGGTGGGGCTGGGAACACGTGTCTCCAGCCCACCCATGGCTAATCATTGGTTTTCCTGAATTTTTTTTATTCCTATAATTAGTACGTCATTCCTATGAATTCCTATGATAGGTTTCGGATTTCCTACGAAAGAATTCCGGCCGCAAATAAACGATTCCTGTGGGTGGGGCTGGGAACACGGGTCTCCAGCCCATCCATGGCTAATCATTGGTTTTCCTGAATTTTGTTTATTCCTATAATTAGTACGTCATTCCTATGAATTCCTATGATATGTTTCGGAATTCCTACGAAAGAATTCCGGCCGCAAATAAATGATTCCCGTGGGTGGGCCTGGGAACACGTGTCTCCAGCCCCCCCATGGATAATAATTTGTTTTCCTGAATTTTTTTTATTTCTATTATAAGAACGTCAATCCTATGAATTCCAATGATAGGTTTCGGAATTCCTACTAAAGAATTCCGGCCGCAAATAAACGATTCCCGTGGGTGGGCTGGGAACACGGGTCTCCAGCCCATCCATGGCTAATCATTGGTTTTCCTGAATTTTTTTTATTCCTATAATTAGTACGTCATTCCTATGAATTCCTATGAATTCCTATGATAAGTTTCGGAATTCCTACGAAAGAATTCCAGCCGCAAATAAATGATTCCCGTGAGTGGGGCTGGGAACACGTGTCTTCATTTCACACATGGCTAATCATTGGTTTTCCTGAATTTTTTTTATGCCTATAATAAGTACGTCATTCCTATGAATTCCTATGGAAGGTTTCGGAATTCCTACGAAAGAATTCCGGCCGCAAATAAACGATTCCCGTGGGTGGGGCTGGGAACACGTGTCTTCAGCCCACCCATGGCTAATCATTGGTTTTCCTGAATTTTTTTTATTCCTATAATTAGTACGTCATTCCTATGAATTCCTTTGAATTCCTATGATAAGTTTCGGAATTCCTACGAAAGAATTCCGGCCGCAAATAAACGATTCCCGTGGTTGGGGCTGGGAACACGTGTCTCCAGCCCCACCCATGGCTAATAATTGGTTTCCTGAATTTTTTTTATTCCTATAATTAGTAAGTCATTCCTATGAATTCCTATGATAGGTTTCGGAATTCCTACGAAAGAATTCCGGCCGTAAATAAACGATTCCTGTGGGTGGGGATGGGAACACGGGTCTCCAGGCCATCCATGGCTAATCATTGGTTTTCCTGAATTTTTTTTATTCCTATAATTAGTACGTCATTCCTATGAATTCCTTGAATATGATAGGTTCGGAATTCCTACGAAGAATTCCGGCTGCAAATAAACGATTCCCGTGGGTGGGACTAGGAACACGTGTCTTCAGCCCACCCATGGCTAATAATTGGATTTCCTGAATTTTTTTTATTCCTATAATTAGTACGTCATTCCTTTGAATTCCTATGATAGGTTTCGGAATTCCTACGAAAGAATTCCAGCCGCAAATAACCGATTCCCGTGGGTGGGGCTGGGAACACGTGTCTCCAGCCCCACCAATGGCTTATAATTGGTTTTCCTGAATTTTTTTTATTCCTATTATTTGTACGTCATTCCTTTGAATTCCTATGATAGGTTTCGGAATTCCTACGAAAGAATTCCGGCTGCAAATAAACGATTCCCGTGGGCGGGACTGGGAACACGTGTCTTCAGCCCACCCATGGCTAATCAATGGTTTTAATGAATTTTTTTTATTCCTACAATTAGTACGTCATTCCTATGAATTCCTATGAATTCCTATGATAAGTTCGGAATTCCTACGAAAGAATTCCATCCGCAAATAAATGAATCCCGTGGTGTTGCTGGGAACACGTGTCTCCAGCCTCACCCATGGCTAATAATTGGTTTTCCTGAATTTTTTTTATTCCTATAATTAGTAAGTCATTCCTATGAATTCCTATGATAGGTTTCTTAATTCCTACGAAAGAATTCCGGCCGCAAATAAATGATTCCCGTGGGTGTAGCTGGGAACACGTGTCTCCAGCCCCCCATGGATAATAATTTGTTTTCCTGAATTTTTTTTATTCCTATTATAAGTACGTCATTCCTATGAATTCCAATGATAGGTTTCGGAATTCCTACTAAAGAATTCCGGCCGCAAATAAACGATTCCTGTGGGTGGGGCTGGGAACACGGGTCTCCAGCCCACCCATGGCTAATCAATGGTTTTCCTGAATTTTTTTTATTCCTACAATTAGTACGTCATTCCTATGAATTCCTATGAAAGGATTCGGAATTCCTACGAAAGAATTACGGCCGCAAATAAACGATTCCCGTGGGTGGGGCTGGGAACACGTGTCTGCAGCCCCACCCATGGCTAATAATTGGTTTTCCTGAATTTTTTTATTCCTATAATTAGTAAGTCATTCCTATGAATTCCTATGATAGGTTTCGGAATTCCTACGAAAGAATTCCGGCCGCAAATAAACGATTCCCGTGGGTGGGGCTGGGAACACGTGTCTCCAGCCCCATCCATGGCTAATAATTGGTTTTCCTGAATTTTTTTTATTCCTATAATTAGTACGTCATTCCTATGAATTCCTATGATAGGTTTCGGAATTCCTACGAAAGAATTCCGGCCGCAAATAAACGATTCCCGTGGGTGGGGCTGGGAACACGTGTCTTCAGCCCACCCATGGCTAATAATTGGTTTTCCTGAATTTTTTTTATTCCTATAATTAGTACGTCATTCCTATGAATTCCTATGATAGGTTTCGGAATTCCTACGAAAGAATTCCGGCCGCAAATAAACGATTCCCGTGGGTGGGGCTGGGAACACGTGTCTTCAGCCCACCCATGGCTAATAATTGGTTTTCCTGAATTTTTTTTATTCCTATAATTAGTACGTCATTCCTATGAATTCCTATGAATTCCTATGATAAGGTTCGGAATTCCTACGAAAGAATTCCGGCCGCAATATAATGATTCCGTGGGTGGGGCTGGGAACACGTGTCTCCAGCCCACCCATGGCTAATAATTGGTTTTCCTGAATTTTTTTTATTCCTATAATAAGAACGTCATTCCTATGAATTTCCTATGATAGGTTCGAATTCCTACTAAAGAATTCCGGCCGCAAATAAACGATTCCCGTGGGTGGGCTGGGGAACACGTGGTCTCCAGCCCATCCATGGCTAATAATTGGTTTTCCTGAATTTTTTTTATTCCTATAATTAGTACGTCATTCCTATGAATTCCTATGAATTCCTATGATAAGGTTCGGAATTCCTACGAAAGAATTCCAGCCGCAAATAAATGATTCCCGTGGGTGGGGCTGGGAACACGTGTCTCATTCCAACCATGGCTAATCAATGGTTTTCCTGAATTTTTTTATTCCTATAATTAGTAAGTCATTCCTATGAATTCCTATGATATCTTTCGGAATTCCTACGAAAGAATTCCAGCTGCAAATAAACGACTCCCGTGGGTGGGGCTGGGAACACGTGTCTCCAGCCCCACCCATAGCTAATAATTGGTTTTCCTGAATTTTTTTTATTCCTATAATTAGTAAGTCATTCCTATGAATTCCTATGATAGGTTTCGGAATTCCTACTAAAGAATTCCGGCCGCAAATAAACGATTCCCGTGGGTGGGGCTCTGAACACGTGGCTTCAGCCCACAAATGGCTAATCAATGGTTTTCCTGATTTTTTTTTATTCCTACAATTAGTACGTCATTCCTATGAATTCCTATGAAAGGATTCGGAATTCCTACGAAAGCATTACGGCCGTAAATAAACGATTCCTGTGGGTGGGGATGGGAACACGGGTCTCCAGCCCATCCATGGCTAATCATTGGTTTTCCTGAATTTTTTTTATTCCTATAATTAGTACGTCATTCCTATGAATTCCTATGAATTCCTATGATAAGTTTCGGAATTCCTACGAAAGAATTCCAGCCGCAAATAAATGATTCCCGTGGGTGGGGCTGGGAACACGTGTCTTCATTCACACCATGGCTAATCATTGGTTTTCCTGAATTTTTTTTATGCCTATAATAAGTACGTCATTCCTATGAATTCCTATGGAAGGTTTCGGAATTCCTACGAAAGAATTCCGGCCGCAAATAAACAATTCCCGTGGGTGGGGCTGGGAACACGTGTCTTCAGCCCACCCATGGCTAATCATTGGTTTTCCTGAATTTTGTTTATTCCTATAATTAGTACGTCATTCCTATGAATTCCTATGAATTCCTATGATAAGTTTCGGAATTCCTACGAAAGAATTCCGGCCGCAAATAAATGATTCCCGTGGGTGGGGCTGGGAACACGTGTCTCCAGCCCCCCCCATGGATAATAATTGGTTTTCCTGAATTTTTTTTATTTCTATTATAAGAACGTCATTCCTATGAATTCCAATGATAGGTTTCGGAATTCCTACTAAAGAATTCCGGCCGCAAATAAACGATTCCCGTGGGTGGGGCTGGGAACACGGGTCTCCAGCCCATCCATGGCTAATCATTCGTTTTCCTGAATTTTTTTTATTCCTATAATTAGTACGTCATTCCTATGAATTCCTATGTATTCCTATGATAAGTTTCGGAATTCCTACGAAAGAATTCCAGCCGCAAATAAATGATTCCCGTGGGTGGGGCTGGGAACACGTGTCTTCATTTCACACATGGCTAATCATTGGTTTTCCTGAATTTTTTTTATGCCTATAATAAGTACGTCATTCCTATGAATTCCTATGGAAGGTTTCGGAATTCCTACGAAAGAATTCCGGCCGCAAATAAACGATTCCCGTGGGTGGGGCTGGGAACACGTGTCTTCAGCCCACCCATGGCTAATCATTGGTTTTCCTGAATTTTTTTTATTCCTATAATTAGTACGTCATTCCTTTGAATTCCTATGATAGGTTTCGGTATTCCTACGAAAGAATTCCGGCCGCAAATAAACGATTCTTGTGGGTATGGCTGGGAACACGTGTCTTCAGCCCACCCATGGCTAATCATTGGTTTTCCTGAATTTTTTTTATTCCTTTAATTAGTACGTCATTCCTATGAATTCCTATGATATCTTTCGGAATTCCTACGAAAGAATTCCAGCTTCAAATAAACGACTCCCGTGGGTGGGGCTGGGAACACGTTTCTGCAGCCCCACCCATGGCTAATAATTGGTTTTCCTGAATTTTTTTTATTCCTATAATTAGTACGTCATTCCTATGAATTCCTATGAATTCCTATGATAAGTTTCGGAATTCCTACGAAAGAATTCCAGCCGCAAATAAATGATTCCCGTGGGTGGGGCTGGGAACACGTGTCTTCATTTCACACATGGCTAATCAATGGTTTTCCTGAATTTTTTTTATTCCTATAATTAGTAAGTCATTCCTATGAATTCCTATGATATCTTTCGGAATTCCTACGAAAGAATTCCAGCTGCAAATAAACGACTCCCGTGGGTGGGGCTGGGAACACGTGTCTCCAGCCCCACCCATAGCTAATAATTGGTTTTCCTGAATTTTTGTTATTCCTATAATTAGTAAGTCATTCCTATGAATTCCTATGATAGGTTTCGGAATTCCTACGAAAGAATTCCGGCCGCAAATAAATGATTCCCGTGGGTGGGGCTGGGAACACGTGTCTCCAGCCCCCCCATGGATAATAATTTGTTTTCCTGAATTTTTTTTATTCCTATTATAAGTACGTCATTCCTATGAATTCCAATGATAGGTTTCGGAATTCCTACTAAAGAATTCCGGCCGCAAATAAACGATTCCCGTGGGTGGGGCTCTGAACACGTGGCTTCAGCCCACAAATGGCTAATCAATGGTTTTCCTGATTTTTTTTTATTCCTACAATTAGTACGTCATTCCTATGAATTCCTATGAAAGGATTCGGAATTCCTACGAAAGCATTACGGCCGTAAATAAACGATTCCTGTGGGTGGGGATGGGAACACGGGTCTCCAGCCCATCCATGGCTAATCATTGGTTTTCCTGAATTTTTTTTATTCCTATAATTAGTACGTCATTCCTATGAATTCCTATGAATTCCTATGATAAGTTTCGGAATTCCTACGAAAGAATTCCAGCCGCAAATAAATGATTCCCGTGGGTGGGGCTGGGAACACGTGTCTTCATTTCACACATGGCTAATCAATGGTTTTCCTGAATTTTTTTTATTCCTATAATTAGTAAGTCATTCCTATGAATTCCTATGATATCTTTCGGAATTCCTACGAAAGAATTCCAGCTGCAAATAAACGACTCCCGTGGGTGGGGCTGGGAACACGTGTCTCCAGCCCCACCCATAGCTAATAATTGGTTTTCCTGAATTTTTTTTATTCCTATAATTAGTAAGTCATTCCTATGAATTCCTATGATAGGTTTCGGAATTCCTACTAAAGAATTCCGGCCGCAAATAAACGATTCCCGTGGGTGGGGCTCTGAACACGTGGCTTCAGCCCACAAATGGCTAATCAATGGTTTTCCTGATTTTTTTTTATTCCTACAATTAGTACGTCATTCCTATGAATTCCTATGAAAGGATTCGGAATTCCTACGAAAGCATTACGGCCGTAAATAAACGATTCCTGTGGGTGGGGATGGGAACACGGGTCTCCAGCCCATCCATGGCTAATCATTGGTTTTCCTGAATTTTTTTTATTCCTATAATTAGTACGTCATTCCTATGAATTCCTATGAATTCCTATGATAAGTTTCGGAATTCCTACGAAAGAATTCCAGCCGCAAATAAATGATTCCCGTGGGTGGGGCTGGGAACACGTGTCTTCATTTCACACATGGCTAATCATTGGTTTTCCTGAATTTTTTTTATGCCTATAATAAGTACGTCATTCCTATGAATTCCTATGGAAGGTTTCGGAATTCCTACGAAAGAATTCCGGCCGCAAATAAACAATTCCCGTGGGTGGGGCTGGGAACACGTGTCTTCAGCCCACCCATGGCTAATCATTGGTTTTCCTGAATTTGTTTTATTCCTATAATTAGTACGTCATTCCTATGAATTCCTATGAATTCCTATGATAAGTTTCGGAATTCCTACGAAAGAATTCCGGCCGCAAATAAATGATTCCCGTGGGTGGGGCTGGGAACACGTGTCTCCAGCCCCCCCATGGATAATAATTTGTTTTCCTGAATTTTTTTTATTTCTATTATAAGAACGTCATTCCTATGAATTCCAATGATAGGTTTCGGAATTCCTACTAAAGAATTCCGGCCGCAAATAAACGATTCCCGTGGGTGGGGCTGGGAACACGGGTCTCCAGCCCATCCATGGCTAATCATTGGTTTTCCTGAATTTTTTTTATTCCTATAATTAGTACGTCATTCCTATGAATTCCTATGTATTCCTATGATAAGTTTCGGAATTCCTACGAAAGAATTCCAGCCGCAAATAAATGATTCCCGTGGGTGGGGCTGGGAACACGTGTCTTCATTTCACACATGGCTAATCATTGGTTTTCCTGAATTTTTTTTATGCCTATAATAAGTACGTCATTCCTATGAATTCCTATGGAAGGTTTCGGAATTCCTACGAAAGAATTCCGGCCGCAAATAAACGATTCCCGTGGGTGGGGCTGGGAACACGTGTCTTCAGCCCACCCATGGCTAATCATTGGTTTTCCTGAATTTTTTTTATTCCTATAATTAGTACGTCATTCCTTTGAATTCCTATGATAGGTTTCGGTATTCCTACGAAAGAATTCCGGCCGCAAATAAACGATTCTTGTGGGTATGGCTGGGAACACGTGTCTTCAGCCCAAACATGGCTAATCATTGGTTTTCCTGAATTTTTTTTATTCCTTTAATTAGTACGTCATTCCTATGAATTCCTATGATATCTTTCGGAATTCCTACGAAAGAATTCCAGCTTCAAATAAACGACTCCCGTGGGTGGGGCTGGGAACACGTTTCTGCAGCCCCACCCATGGCTAATAATTGGTTTTCCTGAATTTTTTTTATTCCTATAATTAGTACGTCATTCCTATGAATTCCTATGAATTCCTATGATAAGTTTCGGAATTCCTACGAAAGAATTCCAGCCGCAAATAAATGATTCCCGTGGGTGGGGCTGGGAACACGTGTCTTCATTTCACACATGGCTAATCAATGGTTTTCCTGAATTTTTTTTATTCCTATAATTAGTAAGTCATTCCTATGAATTCCTATGATATCTTTCGGAATTCCTACGAAAGAATTCCAGCTGCAAATAAACGACTCCCGTGGGTGGGGCTGGGAACACGTGTCTCCAGCCCCACCCATAGCTAATAATTGGTTTTCCTGAATTTTTGTTATTCCTATAATTAGTAAGTCATTCCTATGAATTCCTATGATAGGTTTCGGAATTCCTACGAAAGAATTCCGGCCGCAAATAAATGATTCCCGTGGGTGGGGCTGGGAACACGTGTCTCCAGCCCCCCCATGGATAATAATTTGTTTTCCTGAATTTTTTTTATTCCTATTATAAGTACGTCATTCCTATGAATTCCAATGATAGGTTTCGGAATTCCTACTAAAGAATTCCGGCCGCAAATAAACGATTCCCGTGGGTGGGGCTCTGAACACGTGGCTTCAGCCCACAAATGGCTAATCAATGGTTTTCCTGATTTTTTTTTATTCCTACAATTAGTACGTCATTCCTATGAATTCCTATGAAAGGATTCGGAATTCCTACGAAAGCATTACGGCCGTAAATAAACGATTCCTGTGGGTGGGGATGGGAACACGGGTCTCCAGCCCATCCATGGCTAATCATTGGTTTTCCTGAATTTTTTTTATTCCTATAATTAGTACGTCATTCCTATGAATTCCTATGAATTCCTATGATAAGTTTCGGAATTCCTACGAAAGAATTCCAGCCGCAAATAAATGATTCCCGTGGGTGGGGCTGGGAACACGTGTCTTCATTTCACACATGGCTAATCATTGGTTTTCCTGAATTTTTTTTATGCCTATAATAAGTACGTCATTCCTATGAATTCCTATGGAAGGTTTCGGAATTCCTACGAAAGAATTCCGGCCGCAAATAAACGATTCCCGTGGGTGGGGCTGGGAACACGTGTCTTCAGCCCACCCATGGCTAATCATTGGTTTTCCTGAATTTTGTTTATTCCTATAATTAGTACGTCATTCCTATGAATTCCTATGAATTCCTATGATAAGTTTCGGAATTCCTACGAAAGAATTCCGGCCGCAAATAAATGATTCCCGTGGGTGGGGCTGGGAACACGTGTCTCCAGCCCCCCCATGGATAATAATTTGTTTTCCTGAATTTTTTTTATTTCTATTATAAGAACGTCATTCCTATGAATTCCAATGATAGGTTTCGGAATTCCTACTAAAGAATTCCGGCCGCAAATAAACGATTCCCGTGGGTGGGGCTGGGAACACGGGTCTCCAGCCCATCCATGGCTAATCATTGGTTTTCCTGAATTTTTTTTATTCCTATAATTAGTACGTCATTCCTATGAATTCCTATGAATTCCTATGATAAGTTTCGGAATTCCTACGAAAGAATTCCAGCCGCAAATAAATGATTCCCGTGAGTGGGGCTGGGAACACGTGTCTTCATTTCACACATGGCTAATCATTGGTTTTCCTGAATTTTTTTTATGCCTATAATAAGTACGTCATTCCTATGAATTCCTATGGAAGGTTTCGGAATTCCTACGAAAGAATTCCGGCCGCAAATAAACGATTCCCGTGGGTGGGGCTGGGAACACGTGTCTTCAGCCCACCCATGGCTAATCATTGGTTTTCCTGAATTTTTTTTATTCCTATAATTAGTACGTCATTCCTATGAATTCCTTTGAATTCCTATGATAAGTTTCGGAATTCCTACGAAAGAATTCCGGCCGCAAATAAACGATTCCCGTGTTTGGGGCTGGGAACACGTGTCTTCAGCCCACCCATGGCTAATAATTGGTTTTCCTGAATTTTTTTATTCCTATAATTAGTAAGTCATTCCTATGAATTCCTATGATAGGTTTCGGATTTCCTACGAAAGAATTCCGGCCGTAAATAAACGATTCCTGTGGGTGGGGATGGGAACACGGGTCTCCAGGCCATCCATGGCTAATCATTGGTTTTCCTGAATTTTTTTTATTCCTATAATTAGTACGTCATTCCTATGAATTCCTATGAATTCCTATGAAAGGATTCGGAATTCCTACGAAAGAATTCCAGCCGCAAATAAACGATCCATGTGGGTGGGGCTGTGAACACGTGTCTCCAGCCCCACCCATGGCTTATAAATGGTTTTCCTGAATTTTTTTATTCCTATAATTTGTACGTCATTCCTTTGAATTCCTATGATAGGTTTCGGAATTCCTACGAAAGAATTCCGGCTGCAAATAAACGATTCCCGTGGGTGGGACTAGGAACACGTGTCTTCAGCCCACCCATGGCTAATAATTGGATTTCCTGAATTTTTTTTATTCCTATAATTAGTACGTCATTCCTTTGAATTCCTATGATAGGTTTCGGAATTCCTACGAAAGAATTCCAGCCGCAAATAAACGATTCCCGTGGGTGGGGCTGGGAACACGTGTCTCCAGCCCCACCCATGGCTTATAAATGGTTTTCCTGAATTTTTTTTATTCCTATTATTTGTACGTCATTCCTTTGAATTCCTATGATAGGTTTCGGAATTCCTACGAAAGAATTCCGGCTGCAAATAAACGATTCCCGTGGGCGGGACTGGGAACACGTGTCTTCAGCCCACCCATGGCTAATCAATGGTTTTAATGAATTTTTTTTATTCCTACAATTAGTACGTCATTCCTATGAATTCCTATGAATTCCTATGATAAGTTTCGGAATTCCTACGAAAGAATTCCAGCCGCAAATAAATGATTCCCGTGGGTGTTGCTGGGAACACGTGTCTCCAGCCTCACCCATGGCTAATAATTGGTTTTCCTGAATTTTTTTTATTCCTATAATTAGTAAGTCATTCCTATGAATTCCTATGATAGGTTTCTTAATTCCTACGAAAGAATTCCGGCCGCAAATAAATGATTCCCGTGGGTGTAGCTGGGAACACGTGTCTCCAGCCCCCCCCATGGATAATAATTTGTTTTCCTGAATTTTTTTTATTCCTATTATAAGTACGTCATTCCTATGAATTCCAATGATAGGTTTCGGAATTCCTACTAAAGAATTCCGGCCGCAAATAAATGATTCCTGTGGGTGGGGCTGGGAACACGTGGCTTCAGCCCACCCATGGCTAATCAATGGTTTTCCTGAATTTTTTTTATTCCTACAATTAGTACGTCATTCCTATGAATTCCTATGAAAGGATTCGGAATTCCTACGAAAGAATTACGGCCGCAAATAAACGATTCCCGTGGGTGGGGCTGGGAACACGTGTCTGCAGCCCCACCCATGGCTAATAATTGGTTTTCCTGAATTTTTTTATTCCTATAATTAGTAAGTCATTCCTATGAATTCCTATGATAGGTTTCGGATTTCCTACGAAAGAATTCCGGCCGTAAATAAACTATTCCTGTGGGTGGGGCTGGGAACACGGGTCTCCAGCCCATCCATGGCTAATCATTGGTTTTCCTGAATTTTTTTTATTCCTATAATTAGTACGTCATTCCTATGAATTCCTATGATAGGTTTCGGAATTCCTACGAAAGAATTCCGGCCGCAAATAAATGATTCCCGTGGGTGGGGCTGGGAACACGTGTCTTCATTTCACACATGGCTAATCATTGGTTTTCCTGAATTTTTTTTATGCCTATAATAAGTACGTCATTCCTATGAATTCCTATGGAAGGTTTCGGAATTCCTACGAAAGAATTCCGGCCGCAAATAAACGATTCCCGTGGGTGGGGCTGGGAACACGTGTCTTCAGCCCACCCATGGCTAATCATTGGTTTTCCTGAATTTTGTTTATTCCTATAATTAGTACGTCATTCCTATGAATTCCTATGAATTCCTATGATAAGTTTCGGAATTCCTACGAAAGAATTCCGGCCGCAAATAAATGATTCCCGTGGGTGGGGCTGGGAACACGTGTCTCCAGCCCCCCCATGGATAATAATTTGTTTTCCTGAATTTTTTTTATTTCTATTATAAGAACGTCATTCCTATGAATTCCAATGATAGGTTTCGGAATTCCTACTAAAGAATTCCGGCCGCAAATAAACGATTCCCGTGGGTGGGGCTGGGAACACGGGTCTCCAGCCCATCCATAGCTAATCATTGGTTTTCCTGAATTTTTTTTATTCCTATAATTAGTACGTCATTCCTATGAATTCCTATGAATTCCTATGATAAGTTTCGGAATTCCTACTAAAGAATTCCAGCCGCAAATAAATGATTCCCGTGGGTGGGGCTGGGAACACGTGTCTTCATTTCACACATGGCTAATCATTGGTTTTCCTGAATTTTTTTTATGCCTATAATAAGTACGTCATTCCTATGAATTCCTATGGAAGGTTTCGGAATTTTTACGAAAGAATTCCGGCCGCAAATAAACGATTCCCGTGGGTGGGGCTGGGAACACGTGTCTTCAGCCCACCCATGGCTAATCATTGGTTTTCCTGAATTTTTTTTATTCCTATAATTAGTACGTCATTCCTATGAATTCCTTTGAATTCCTATGATAAGTTTCGGAATTCCTACGAAAGAATTCCGGCCGCAAATAAACGATTCCCGTGTTTGGGGCTGGGAACACGTGTCTGCAGCCCCACCCATGGCTAATCAATGGTTTTCCTGAATTTTTTTTATTCCTACAATTAGTACGTCATTCCTATGAATTCCTATGATAGGTTTCGGATTTCCTACGAAAGAATTCCGGCCGTAAATAAACGATTCCTGTGGGTGGGGCTGGGAACACGGGTCTCCAGCCCATCCATGGCTAATCATTGGTTTTCCTGAATTTTTTTTATTCCTATAATTAGTACGTCATTCCTATGAATTCCTATGAATTCCTATGAAAGGATTCGGAATTCCTACGAAAGAATTCCAGCCGCAAATAAACGATCCATGTGGGTGGGGCTGTGAACACGTGTCTCCAGCCCCACCCTTGGCTTATAAATGGTTTTCCTGAATTTTTTTTATTCCTACAATTTGTACGTCATTCCTTTGAATTCCTATGATAGGTTTCGGAATTCCTACGAAAGAATTCCGGCTGCAAATAAACGATTCCCGTGGGTGGGACTGGGAACACGTGTCTTCAGTCCACTCATGGCTAATAATTGGATTTCCTGAATTTTTTTTATTCCTATAATTAGTACGTCATTCCTATGAATTCCTATGATAGGTTTCGGAATTCCTACGAAAGAATTCCAGCCGCAAATAAACGATTCCCGTGGGTGGGGCTGGGAACACGTTTCTCCAGCCCCACCCATGGCTTATAAATGGTTTTCCTGAATTTTTTTTATTCCTATTATTTGTACGTCATTCCTTTGAATTCCTATGAAAGGTTTCGGAATTCCTACGAAAGAATTCCGGCTGCAAATAAACGATTCCCGTGGGTGGGACTGGGAAAACGTGTCTCCAGCCCCACCCATGGCTTATAATTGGTTTTCCTGAATTTTTTTTATTCCTATAATCAGTACGTCATTCCTATGAATTCCTATGATAAGTTTCGGAATTCCTACGAAAGAATTCCAGCCGCAAATAAATGATTCCCGTGGGTGTTGCTGGGAACACTTGTCTCCAGCCCCACCCATGGCTAATAATTGGTTTTCCTGAATTTTTTTTATTCCTATAATTAGTAAGTCATAAATAAGAATTTCTATGATAGGTTTCGGAATTCCTACGAAAGAATTCCGGCCGCAAATAAATGATTCCCGTGGGTGGGGCTGGGAACACGTGTCTCCGCCCCCCCCCCCCCATGGATAATAATTGGTTTTCCTGAATTTTTTTTATTCCTATTATAAGTACGTCATTCCTATGAATTCCAATGATAGGTTTCGGAATTCCTACTAAAGAATTCCGGCCGAAAATAAACTTTTCCCGTGGGTAGGGCTGGGAACACGTGTCTTCAGCCCACCCATGGCTAATCATTGGTTTTCCTGAATTTTTTTTATTCCTATGATTAGTACGTCATTCCTTTGAATTCCTATGATAGGTTTCGGTATTCCTACGAAAGAATTCCGGCCGCAAATAAACGATTCTTGTGGGTATGGCTGGGAACACGTGTCTTCAGCCCACCCATGGCTAATCATTGGTTTTCCTGAATTTTTTTTATTCCTTTAATTAGTACGTCATTCCTATGAATTCCTATGATATCTTTCGGAATTCCTACGAAAGAATTCCAGCTTCAAATAAACGACTCCCGTGGGTGGGGCTGGGAACACGTTTCTGCAGCCCCACCCATGGCTAATAATTGGTTTTCCTGAATTTTTTTTATTCCTATAATTAGTACGTCATTCCTATGAATTCCTATGAATTCCTATGATAAGTTTCGGTTTCCTACGAAAGAATTCCAGCCGCAAATAAATGATTCCCGTGGGTGGGGCTGGGAACACGTGTCTTCATTTCACACATGGCTAATCAATGGTTTTCCTGAATTTTTTTTATTCCTATAATTAGTAAGTCATTCCTATGAATTCCTATGATATCTTTCGGAATTCCTACGAAAGAATTCCAGCTGCAAATAAACGACTCCCGTGGGTGGGGCTGGGAACACGTGTCTCCAGCCCCACCCATAGCTAATAATTGGTTTTCCTGAATTTTTTTTATTCCTATAATTAGTAAGTCATTCCTATGAATTCCTATGATAGGTTTCGGAATTCCTACGAATGAATTCCGGCCGCAAATAAATGATTCCCGTGGGTGGGGCTGGGAACACGTGTCTCCAGTCCCCCCATGGATAATAATTTGTTTTCCTGAATTTTTTTTATTCCTATTATAAGTACGTCATTCCTATGAATTCCAATGATAGGATTCGGAATTCCTACTAAAGAATTCCGGCCGCAAATAAACGATTCCCGTGGGTGGGGCTCTGAACACGTGGCTTCAGCCCACAAATGGCTAATCAATGGTTTTCCTGATTTTTTTTTATTCCTACAATTAGTACGTCATTCCTATGAATTCCTATGAAAGGATTCGGAATTCCTACGAAAGCATTACGGCCGTAAATAAACGATTCCTGTGGGTGGGGATGGGAACACGGGTCTCCAGCCCATCCATGGCTAATCATTGGTTTTCCTGAATTTTTTTTATTCCTATAATTAGTACGTCATTCCTATGAATTCCTATGAATTCCTATGATAAGTTTCGGAATTCCTACGAAAGAATTCCAGCCGCAAATAAATGATTCCCGTGGGTGGGGCTGGGAACACGTGTCTTCATTTCACACATGGCTAATCATTGGTTTTCCTGAATTTTTTTTATGCCTATAATAAGTACGTCATTCCTATGAATTCCTATGGAAGGTTTCGGAATTCCTACGAAAGAATTCCGGCCGCAAATAAACGATTCCCGTTTTTGGGGCTGGGAACACGTGTCTTCAGCCCACCCATGGCTAATCATTGGTTTTCCTGAATTTTGTTTATTCCTATAATTAGTACGTCATTCCTATGAATTCCTATGAATTCCTATGATAAGTTTCGGAATTCCTACGAAAGAATTCCGGCCGCAAATAAATGATTCCCGTGGGTGGGGCTGGGAACACGTGTCTCCAGCCCCCCCATGGATAATAATTTGTTTTCCTGAATTTTTTTTATTTCTATTATAAGAACGTCATTCCTATGAATTCCAATGATAGGTTTCGGAATTCCTACTAAAGAATTCCGGCCGCAAATAAACGATTCCCGTGGGTGGGGCTGGGAACACGGGTCTCCAGCCCATCCATGGCTAATCATTGGTTTTCCTGAATTTTTTTTATTCCTATAATTAGTACGTCATTCCTATGAATTCCTATGAATTCCTATGATAAGTTTCGGATTTCCTACGAAAGAATTCCAGCCGCAAATAAATGATTCCCGTGGGTGGGGCTGGGAACACGTGTCTTCATTTCACACATGGCTAATCATTGGTTTTCCTGAATTTTTTTTATGCCTATAATAAGTACGTCATTCCTATGAATTCCTATGGAAGGTTTCGGAATTCCTACGAAAGAATTCCGGCCGCAAATAAACGATTCCCGTGTTTGGGGCTGGGAACACGTGTCTGCAGCCCCACCCATGGCTAATAATTGGTTTTCCTGAATTTTTTTATTCCTATAATTAGTAAGTCATTCCTATGAATTCCTATGATAGGTTTCGGATTTCCTACGAAAGAATTCCGGCCGTAAATAAACGATTCCTGTGGGTGGGGATGGGAACACGGGTCTCCAGGCCATCCATGGCTAATCATTGGTTTTCCTGAATTTTTTTTATTCCTATAATTAGTACGTCATTCCTATGAATTCCTATGAATTCCTATGAAAGGATTCGGAATTCCTACGAAAGAATTCCAGCCGCAAATAAACGATCCATGTGGGTGGGGCTGTGAACACGTGTCTCCAGCCCCACCCATGGCTTATAAATGGTTTTCCTGAATTTTTTTTATTCCTATAATTTGTACGTCATTCCTTTGAATTCCTATGATAGGTTTCGGAATTCCTACGAAAGAATTCCGGCTGCAAATAAACGATTCCCGTGGGTGGGACTAGGAACACGTGTCTTCAGCCCACCCATGGCTAATAAATGGTTTTCCTGAATTTTTTTTATTCCTATTATTTGTACGTCATTCCTTTGAATTCCTATGATAGGTTTCGGAATTCCTACGAAAGAATTCCGGCTGCAAATAAACGATTCCCGTGGGCGGGACTGGGAACACGTGTCTTCAGCCCACCCATGGCTAATCAATGGTTTTAATGAATTTTTTTTATTCCTACAATTAGTACGTCATTCCTATGAATTCCTATGAATTCCTATGATAAGTTTCGGAATTCCTACGAAAGAATTCCAGCCGCAAATAAATGATTCCCGTGGGTGTTGCTGGGAACACGTGTCTCCAGCCTCACCCATGGCTAATAATTGGTTTTCCTGAATTTTTTTTATTCCTATAATTAGTAAGTCATTCCTATGAATTCCTATGATAGGTTTCTTAATTCCTACGAAAGAATTCCGGCCGCAAATAAATGATTCCCGTGGGTGTAGCTGGGAACACGTGTCTCCAGCCCCCCATGGATAATAATTTGTTTTCCTGAATTTTTTTTATTCCTATTATAAGTACGTCATTCCTATGAATTCCAATGATAGGTTTCGGAATTCCTACTAAAGAATTCCGGCCGCAAATAAATGATTCCTGTGGGTGGGGCTGGGAACACGTGGCTTCAGCCCACCCATGGCTAATCAATGGTTTTCCTGAATTTTTTTTATTCCTACAATTAGTACGTCATTCCTATGAATTCCTATGAAAGGATTCGGAATTCCTACGAAAGAATTACGGCCGCAAATAAACGATTCCCGTGGGTGGGGCTGGGAACACGTGTCTGCAGCCCCACCCATGGCTAATAATTGGTTTTCCTGAATTTTTTTATTCCTATAATTAGTAAGTCATTCCTATGAATTCCTATGATAGGTTTCGGATTTCCTACGAAAGAATTCCGGCCGTAAATAAACTATTCCTGTGGGTGGGGCTGGGAACACGGGTCTCCAGCCCATCCATGGCTAATCATTGGTTTTCCTGAATTTTTTTTATTCCTATAATTAGTACGTCATTCCTATGAATTCCTATGATAGGTTTCGGAATTCCTACGAAAGAATTCCGGCCGCAAATAAATGATTCCCGTGGGTGGGGCTGGGAACACGTGTCTCCAGCCCCCCCATGGATAATAATTTGTTTTCCTGAATTTTTTTTATTCCTATTATAAGTACGTCATTCCTATGAATTCCAATGATAGGTTTCGGAATTCCTACTAAAGAATTCCGGCCGCAAATAAACGATTCCCGTGAGTGGGGCTGGGAACACGTGGCTTCAGCCCCACCCATGGCTAATCAATGGTTTTCCTGAATTTTTTTTATTCCTACAATTAGTACGTCATTCCTATGAATTCCTATGAAAGGATTCGGAATTCCTACGAAAGAATTACGGCCGCAAATAAACGATTCCCGTGGGTGGGGCTGGGAACACGTGTCTGCAGCCCCACCCATGGCTAATAATTGGTTTTCCTGAATTTTTTTATTCCTATAATTTGTAAGTCATTCCTATGAATTCCTATGATAGGTTTCGGATTTCCTACGAAAGAATTCCGGCCGTAAATAAACGATTCCTGTGGGTGGGGCTGGGAACACGGGTCTCCAGCCCATCCATGGCTAATCATTGGTTTTCCTGAATTTTTTTTATTCCTATAATTAGTACGTCATTCCTATGAATTCCTATGAATTCCTATGAAAGGATTCGGAATTCCTACGAAAGAATTCCAGCCGCAAATAAACGATCCATGTGGGTGGGGCTGTGAACACGTGTCTCCAGCCCCACCCTTGGCTTATAAATGGTTTTCCTGAATTTTTTTTATTCCTACAATTTGTACGTCATTCCTTTGAATTCCTATGATAGGTTTCGGAATTCCTACGAAAGAATTCCGGCTGCAAATAAACGATTCCCGTGGGTGGGACTGGGAACACGTGTCTTCAGTCCACTCATGGCTAATAATTGGATTTCCTGAATTTTTTTTATTCCTATAATTAGTACGTCATTCCTTTGAATTCCTATGATAGGTTTCGGAATTCCTACGAAAGAATTCCAGCCGCAAATAAACGATTCCCGTGGGTGGGGCTGGGAACACGTGTCTCCAGCCCCACCCATGGCTTATAAATGGTTTTCCTGAATTTTTTTTATTCCTATTATTTGTACGTCATTCCTTTGAATTCCTATGATAGGTTTCGGAATTCCTACGAAAGAATTCCGGCTGCAAATAAACGATTCCCGTGGGTGGGACTGGGAACACGTGTCTTCAGCCCACCCATGGCTAATCAATGGTTTTCCTGAATTTTTTTTATTCCTACAATTAGTACGTCATTCCTATGAATTCCTATGAAAGGATTCGGAATTCCTACGAAAGAATTCCGGCCGCAAATAAACGATTCCCGTGGGTAGGGCTGGGAACACGTGTCTCCAGCCCCACCCATGGCTAATAATTGGTTTTCCTGAATTTTTTTTATTCCTATAATTAGTACGTCATTCCTATGAATTCCTATGAAAGGAGTAGTATATATTTGTATGTTCACAGCCAGCTTTTCCAGGGAAAAAAAAAAGTTCAAGGGGGGAATGTCCCCTTGGAGCACTCAGATTTACCGTGTAACACAATTTCACACTGATTGACTACCAAATTTCGTCTCACGCAAAAAAATATTTAATATTTTTTTCTTTTTTACTCGTGTTGGTTACACTGTTTTTTTATCTAAAATTTGATAAACAAATTTACAATAATTTTTAAAGTTGATTATTTTTTTTTTATTATATTCAGTTACTAATGAACTATCGTTCACTCAAGTTGTGTCTCATTTTTCTTTATTTTCTCAAAGTTTTATTAAATTGAATAAGTTATTTAATTTCTTCAAAAATGAATTTTCAATAATTCACAAACGATATCCAGTCATTGGTCGATCAAATACGATTCAATTCATCGCCAGCGTATCCAGAATTCTCTACATTTGTATCGAGGTTACGAACTTTTAGAAGTTTCCCTTCAAATACCGGACAGAATAAGTACAAACTCTCGGAATGTGGATTTTACTATATCAATCTCGACGATGCAGTTCAATGTCATTGGTGTGGAATAATTCTACATAGTTTTGAAATCGGTGATAATTGTTTCATAGAACATACTCGATTCTCACCTAGATGTTTATTTGTATTGTTAATGAAAGGAAATCAGTTTGTTCAAAAAGTCTTAAGTAAATATTGTAAAACCGAAGTTATTTGTAATTGTGAAACCGGTTCGTACGACACCATTTGTTAAATCATGTTTTTTTAATTTTTTTAAATGTTTATATATAGGTACATATATTTATGCTGCTTATAATATTTGCTGTATTGGATAAAAAAAAAATAAAACAAAATTGAATTTTTTATCTTAAATGTGTTAATATTCGATTTAATATCTCGTGGACATACAGTCCTAGCGAATTAGTGCGTATAAAATAATTTAAAATGTTTTTCAGGTAACAGGTTAGTAAGTATATGTAAATTCCCTCTCTTGTACGCACTCATTGGCTATCTGTATGTTCACATTTTTTGCATTTTTTCCAGAGTTTTTTAGTATATAATATGACTGCAAAGGGAACAAACTAGCAGTTCAATGTATAACTCCTAACAGTTATATCCCACTTCTTATTTATAAAAGATTTTTTTTTTAAATTTGTCAAAAATAACTTCACCATGAGTTCACCAATAATTGTCTATAAGTCTACATTCGACATCCGGGCTTTTAACAAGAAAAGTATTACAGTTGGATTACTAATTAACAAGCAGATTTCAATTATTTTATTATTGGAATGTAAACTTACAAAGAAAATTATCACATTAAGTTTAGAAGAATGGTTTACACTGATGTCTGAACCTAATTACAATTCGATTATTAATAATTTAAATACTAGGGTTAGGCGTGTAAAAATCACCTATTCCTTTTCATATTCAACCAATGTTAAACAGAGTTTAATTACCCTACATCTAAATGAGGAATACATTACCTTGTCACATGTAGATTTGTACCGACAATTACAGAATTTGATAGATTTGTACGTGGTAGACAAGCAAAAACGTTTAGCAAATTATCAAAATACTTTCAACACTGCATATGACCTAATTAAAAATGATGTCCGTGGTCTGCCGTCCACCTGTCAAAGGAACGAATTTACCAACCAATATATTCAAAACTATGATTTTAATTATTATAATCACCTACAGAACGATGACACATCATTTTTATATGAAATATTACAATTCCATTTTAACACATTGTCTGATATGATTTTACAAGACCTAATATCATAAAAAAATATTTAAATATGTATAATTATTGTTTTTTTTTTTTTTTAATAAAACTTTTATTCAATAATAAACTTGCTTTTTATTTTAATTACATCTCACCTTAAATCATAAAGAATAGTTTTAATAAGTTTTAGTTTTAATTTGTTAATATTTTAAATTTTTTTCCAACCAACCATAGTTTATAGGTTTATGTTTTCCAAGACCTTTAAGTTTTGAATAAATAAAAACATACATGTATAATAATATTTTGTTTATTAAATGAAACTCATTTTTCATATAATAATCAAACGGTCGTCTTGCTTTTAATAGTCTGACGCTTCGGATCGGTTAGTAATTTGTCAAATATGGTTTGCATTGCCTCATTAAGACCAGTATGAAGCGTTTGATCTTTTGATTCATCGCTTGTATACAATCTGACAGTAGCTTCACTGAACTTCCATCTATAACACCAAATTATTTTATTTTAAAAACAAAAGAAGTAAATAAAATCAGTGAAAAAAAAAACAGATTCATCAATAGGTTTTTTAAATTTAAACCAATGTATTTACCTGTCTTTTACTGGTACATTCTCAATGTTAGCAACCTTATAGTGGCTAATTACCCAAAGCTCCTTTGCTTTTTCTTCAAAAGGTGACTTGATTGTTACAACACCACCGTCCCCTTGTCTAAATGTTAGCGAATTAATTAACTCGACATCAAATTCTTCTGATCTCAAACGTTCGGTAACATTATCTCTGTATGATGCATTCTATAAAAAAATTAAATTATTTATGCTATCATTATAATAAATATTATTTATACTACCATTTTATTCTGCTTTTTTTTCATAGGTTTTTTCACACTTGTTTTTTCTGCAGTACGTTTTAGACCAGGTTTTGTTTTTGAAAAAGACGGTCTCATATCAATTGATTCGCTGAAATGTTCATTCTATGAAACATAAAACATAGTATATTATTTTTACTATTTTTTCATTTTATATTTTCTATGTTCCAAGAATTATAACCAAAGCGTTGAGTAATGTCACGACTGACCTCCAATATGCTTTAGTTACTATATAGTTTTTTAAACTATGCTATAATCAGGCATTTAATATTATTTTAAGAATTATAACCATAGCGTTGAGTAGTGTTACGACTGGCCTCCAATTAGCTTTGGTTATAAGATTTTTACTAAGTAGTTACTAACCTCTGAATCAGTTGAAGCAATTGTACGGTACGACATCTTTTTTGGTAGTATCTCTGTTGAACTGAGCTGCTTGTCCTGGAATGAAATCTTGAAGACTGGTGAATATTAGTGAATTCCCTCTGTATTTTATACACAGATTTTGCCACTACTTCAATAATTTAAAATGCAAATTTCCACAGCAATAAATACCTTATCTTACAGAAACCGGTCGAAACATGTACATAGAGGTACAACAGGAAATTACATTATATGAATTTAAATTTTTGCTATCATAAATTGCTTTTGTAACGAACATGTTACACTTTCATATTATAATTAGGTACACTATATGAATGTAAATTATTACAATCAGGATTTAAAATAATTTACATACACACCAATGTCATTCTAATATGAAAACAGGATATGTAATATATTAAAATGATTAAATCCATTCTAAAAAAGTTTCTGATATGAACAGAGAGGGGCTATTTTCGGGTATAAAACACAGAATTTCTTAGCTTATCGTCATCAGTTCAAGCAACAGCAGTCCACAGCAGTTCCAAGAGCAGTCAGCAGAACAGCCTTCTTCGCCAACCAACAGTCAGCCAGCAGATTATCAGACCTCTTCAACAAGCCATCATACTTAGAAAAAATACTTAAATTTCCGCAAGCTATGTAAGTACTATTTTTATATTGTTATTTATTAAATTTAACATCTAAACTTCTTTTTTAAAATAAAAAAAAAATAGAATAGAATAATAACAATGTATCGTTGTAATATAGCTTTATAATATTACTATGAACGTTATATCATATAGGCATGACTTTAGATAGAAATTATATCTAAAACCGTGCTTACAAACTTAAAGATATTTCATCAGATCAGATTATGTAAAATAAAAACCATTAGAATAAAAGTAGTGGTTTAAGACGGTTTCTCAACTCTCACTTTTAGTTACTATCATATAAGCTGTTTTCTTTTTTTGTTAAGTTATGTTTAAATAAAATAAATAATACGTTATAATTATGTGACTGTATGACCACACTCCGCGATATAGAAAACTGCTGTATCAATGTATCATAGATTTACATAGATAAGATAAAACATCGGGCTTATCAGCCATGGATAAAGTGTTTACATTTTTTTGAGGTTTTAAGGGTTCTATATTATCACGAACTAAGATATATTATCTTAGTTCATGCTTATTATTGATAATTATTATTATAACTTAACCTCAAAATCTGACTGTACTAGTACACACTGGTGTACACTGGCCGATACTGTGAATTTCAACGGTGTGGTCAATTATGTGATTATGGAATCAGTGTTCACGTGTAGTGTGTACTAGTACAGTCAGATGGAAAAACGCTATTACGGTTATCTATAGTTTATCAACGTTGAAATACTTTCGCTGATTATAAATATTTGGTTTTGATAATGCGATAGTTGTATTCATGAAGATTAGAGCTGATAAGGAGAACAAACTCCTATAGCCGCTCGTTTATAAAGCGGCCTGTCAAATAAGTCGCACGGTTATTCTGCCACCAGGAGCTCTCTAATCTTCATGGTTGTATTATACGTATAATATTATTTTACATAAAAATGTTTTAATTTAAAAAATATTCAATAATGTTTACTATCTGTATTTAATTTTAGATTTATATATTATATTTTTTTATACTAATGTATTCAGGTAAATTACAGATAATGAATTTTTGGTATACATATGATTATTGTTGTGAACAAATTCAATATTATGAAGAACAGATTGTAATATTAACGAAGATAATTGATGAAAATAAAATTAAAGAGAGATACGAATATAAAAATCTTAAAAAAAAAATTAGAAACCTCAAATATAATATTTATTTAAGTAGAACAAACTCTAAACCGAATTTTTCTTATATAAAAGAGTTAAATGCTAAATTAATTTTATTAAGAGAAAAAAAATAGATATATGTCGAAAATATAGTGATTTATATGTTACAAATTTTCGAAGACGAGAACACTGTTTTGGTAAAAGATTAGATTTTATTACAACCGCAGAATCTAAGCGCGAAAGGTTTAGATCAGGTTAAAAAATTTTTTTTTAAATTATGAATAATTAGTAAATATATTATAAATTTATATTTATGTACACAGGTAATCAATGTTTTTTTTTATAGTTTATAATATAGTATTGTTGTTTTCTTTACGTTATTATTAAATTATTCATTAATTTCTATAAACTAAATATAATCATTGAAAACTATAGCTTGTACATGATCTGTCATCATAGTTAATTTTTATTTTGATATAAATGTTTATATTATATTTGGTTTCATAAAATATTATAAGCATTTATATATGAACTAACCTCAATAAAGAAACATTTATATTTATATATTTATTTTATTTATATATATATATATATATATATATATATAAATATATAGGTCAGTCAGAGTGATTAATCACTATGTCAGAAAAATCACAAGAGCTGTTGAGATCTGCGACAACAAACAAATATATGAATGTTTATGCAAACTTTTGAAACTTCCGATGACTATGGAACTTTTAGAAGCCACTGAAATTGGTCGAGTAGTCAACAAATTAAGAAGCAGAGGTGGAGTCGTAGGCAAATTAGCAGAAAGAGTGGTCATAACATGGAAATATGTTGTAAAAAAAGAGTTAACCGAGCAATATTTTTCTAAGGAGAACTTTAGTCCTTAAGAAATATCAATAAATTATGATTAACATGTAATATTTTCTTATATAAAAAGTTAAATATAAAATAAAATAATGAATTTTGGACATTAATATACATTATTTTATAACTAGTAGTTAGTTTACAAATTATATTCATTTTTCTAGAATAAAAAAAAATGGAGTCATCACTTATAACTGAAAAAATCAACGCCATCTTGAGACAACGCAAGGAAAACGAACAAGGGATGAGAATAGCCAAATTCAATTTTAGGAAAAATCTGGATTGTATTAATATGAAAATAGCGAAAGCAAGTTTAAAAACAACTAAAAATAAATTAATAGAAGAAAAACAAAAAATATTACATGAATATAAGAGTTCATTATTCATTGACTTTCTTTGCGAAAAAAGTATTCAAAGAGGGCTCAGCGATTTGTATGAACAATTAGACAGTATATAATAATATATTTACTGATAATATTCTGTTTTTCGAAAAATAAAAATCAATATAAATAAATTATTTTTGTTATTATTTATTATTTTATCTTATAATTATATATCGAATGATATTGTAGTAAATTATAACCTATATCATTTTGTGTATATAATATCTAACGAAGGATAATAAATGTTTTTAATGCTTAATACTGTTCAAGTTATATAATCGTACAAATAAAACTAATTTAATAAAAATTTAGATTAAAAAAAACGTATCAATTTTCTAACATAATGAGCGTATAAACAATGTACCAGTATTAATAGTTAGTTTTGAAATTCTATGTAATTTTCAGAATCATGAGCTCAGAAATAAACATTATTAAAAGCAGAATTCTAGCAGTAGAACAACAGGTGCGTGCAAATAGACGCTATTGTAACGAGAAACAGAAAGCATTTCGAAAAGTAATTGTAAAAATTAATAATAGTATGAAGAAACATTTAAATTTAAAAATTGAGTTGATAAATGAACATAATAGATTCCAAAACTATTCAAGTGAATGTAAAGCAGATCTTCAGTATCGGTTAACAGAACTAAGCAATCGGTTAAGAGAATTAGAATCTGAGTAATTTCTTATTGTATTAATCAATTTTTTATAATAATTTAGAATTAATACTATTATCATATTTATGAAAAAAAAAAAAAATATTCTAAATTGCTTGCATAAGATTTTTTTTTTTTAAAAAGAAGTTGATGTTATAATAAATTGTTTCAATATTATTATTATTGCTTATACCCATGTTTTTATTTAATCTATTTTCAGTTTCACAATGAAAAGAAAAACGGTTACAAAACGTCAGCGGATGACATCTTCTGATGAAGGTTTATTTGAAATTGAAAGGTTTAAAAAATGTTCGAAAACATTTGTGATTAAGAATACTTTAGATTTTATAGACTATATGCTTTTTTTTAACTATGTTAGAGATAAATTAATTTTAAAGTTAAAACAATCATGTTTACAATCATCTATAAAATTTAATTTACATGTGGATAGTGTATACGAACGAATAATTACTCAAGAAGTTCAGGACATAGCATTCAAAACTTCTAATACACTTGCATGTAATTCATCCGATTTCAATAAATTATTAAATAGGATGTTTGATAAATTATTATCCGAGCAAGACCAGTTTTTAGCGAAAGGATCTGGGTGGTCCCTTAAGACTATAGATGTATTACAATTGAGAATTAATATAGTGAATCCTCTCAGGGGAGGAACGTATATAGATCTACCTGAATTTATGAAAGATAAAAAAGCAATTATAAATGTAAAAAATAACGATGATAAATGTTTTAAATATTCAATACTATCTAAATTCGATAATCGTTCGAATAAAACTTATTTAAATAAAAAATATTTTAAAATGTTAGAAAAAAAAAGTGGTTTAGATTTTAAATGTATTGATTTTCCAACACCCATCAGTCAGATGAAAAAATTTGAACGTGTAAACGATGTATCAATTAATCTTTATAGTTTAAATGATAAAGATCATTTTTTTCCTCTGTATATATGTGATATTGAAAAAAAAAACATTTTGATCTATTTTTGTTTAATAATGATGAAACATCGCATTACTGTTATATAAAAAATTTTTCAAGATTCGTTAGAAGTCAGAAAACTAAAAACTGTTCCAAGCTAATTATCTGTAAAAGATGTTTTACTACTTTCGGGAATAATCCATGTAAGAGCAAACTTTGGGGCATGAAAGGATTGATTGAACATCAGCATAATTGTAGAAAGAACCAATTAGGGAGACCTATAATGTTTGAAGAGGGAGATGATGAATTTATTTATTTTAAAAATTATAAAAATACTAAAAGGATACCAATTGTTATTTATGCAGACTTCGAATGTATTTTAACTCCTAAAAAACCTAATGAATACATTCAGAGTTGTGAAAAAAAAAAAACACATGTTACACATTTGCATGAAATTATGAGCTATGGGTTTTATGTAAAAGTCAACTATGATATTATACCAAAAGAGCTAGTAAAACAGTTTAAAATTCCTAGAAAGGTGATTATTTATAGAGGTGAAAATGCAGCTAAAAAATTTATGGAAAATATGATTGATATCGGAAATAATATCAAAACACTTTACGAGACTAATACACCAATGAATAAATTAAGTGAAAAAGAAGAAAAAAATTTTCAAAGAATTAAAAGATGTGAAAAATGTTCAAAACATTTTAAAAAAAATAATTTAATTAAAGTTCGAGATCACTGTCATTTTACTGGTAAATATAGACAATGTCTTTGTCTCGAATGTAACTTTCAAATAACTAATCCGTCATTCATTCCAATTTTCTTTCATAATTTATCGTATGATAGTCATTTCATAATTCGGGAACTCGGTTGCGATGATCACAATATTCAAGTTATTCCTAATTCATCAGAAAAATATATATCTTTTAGCAAGGAAATCGCATACAAATTTAGTATAAAATTTGTTGATACATTCCGTTTTATGAGTGAGTCATTAAGTAAACTTGCAGAAAATTTATCTGAAGATAAGTCGAGATTTAGAGAAACTCTTAAAATATTTTCTACGAAAGCACTAGATTTAGTTACACGAAAAGGAGTCTTCCCTTATGAATATGTCGATAGTTGGAGTAAACTAGATGATACTTTTTTACCATCAAAGCTAGAATTTTATAACTCTTTAACAGACGAGGGAATTAGTGATGAAGATTATAAACATGCTGAAAATATATGGCAAACATTTGATATAAAGACTTGACACGGCTACACTGGTGTGCTGGTATGCCGGTCGTTGTTGTAGGTGCGTGTTGATGCACTCGGCACAAACGCACAGCTTAATAGTTTAAATAAACGAAATCAACAACGGAAAAACACGAACGTGGTGGTTGTGTAAAATGCCGGGTGGCGTTTATTTAACGAGAACGGTAAATGATTATAATATAAAACCCGTAGTCGGGTGAATACAAGTATCTTACAAATATCAAGTACAAATAAGAAAAAAACGGATACGATGGATCGCGTGGTTGTGGCTACGGGATCAAATCGTGACGGTGGTCGAAGAACGAGAGGGAGCCGGCGGCCGGTACTCGTCCTACGCGCCTTGCCTCCCCGTCCCGCCTTGCCTTTGCGGCGTGGTGGGAGAGTTGGCGGTGTCGCGCTTGTAGCCCGTGGTGGCGGTTTGTGAAGTGCAGATAGGTAGCTCCGACGCCTGTACTTTGTACTGGTCGTCGGTTGCGTACCGTATCATACTCCCCCGCCAAACCGCCGCACGGGGTACAATTTCCCCGGTGCCGGCGTCCCTTGTGTTGTAGCTTGCGCTACCCCTTGCCAGTGCTTGGGGTAGGCTTGCCGTTCCCGTGTTCATTTATTCCCTTGTCGGGGATGTGGCTGGGGTGAAGAAGGGTTGTGGGTACACCGTTTCCCCCCCCTGTAGCCCCTCCAGCCGCTTGTCTTGCTCATCCAACCATGCGTCGTAGGAGGTTTGCTCCTCGTCCGACGTTGGTTGTGGTTGAGCTTGGCTGGTTGACCCCCCCCGCTCCTCGGCCTTTTCGTCCTTGGTCGCGGATTGGTCAACCTCCATGGCTTCCGGAGGTGTAGGTTCGGTTGGGGCGCGGCTGGCCGTGTCGGGATTCGAGGTTGGTTGGGTGCGCTTGGCAAGCCTATGTGCTTGCGTTGCCTGGCGTTCCCGTTCCAACCTTTTCTCCTTCAACTTTTGGAACTTTTTTTTGATCCGTGCTTGCTGCGCCTCCGTCCTTACCTTGACTACTGCGGTTGGGTTTCCCCCTACCACCACGGGTACCGGTGCTGGCTCCCTGGGTGGTACTGGGGCGGTTGCCCTTGTTGCCCCTGTGGGGGCCCTTTGTGTGTGGGGTCCGGTTTGTTGCGGGCGTTGTTGCCGTGTGATGGAGTTGGTGCGGCTGCCGTGTGGTGTGGATGACTGTTGTGGACGCAACCGCCGCTCCACGTCCGCTGTCCGGTCGTCCCATCCACGGTTGTAAATTGCCGCCCTCACCGGGTCCTGTAATAGTTGACGCAGTGGCATCCGGCGTACCTGCGCGGCTGTTGTTGGCATGTCTGTTTGGACCAACCCAAGTTGGGTGATCAGGGCCGCCACTGGTTCCCATCTGTCCTCCCCTTGTCTTGCCATGGTGCTAGAGAGGGGTGGTTAGTAGTGAATACAAAAAAAAAAATGTTTTCAAAATAAATAAAAAAAATTATTTTATTTTTGTCCTATGGGTGCGTGTTTTAGGCAAGACACATGTATTTTCCGTGGCGGTTGTTGATCGGTTAGGAAAACTCCTTTTCCGACCCGTTTTGCTAGCCTTACCGGTCCCCACCATTTTGGTGCAAATCCGGCATGGAAGTCCTTATGTGCCTTCGATAAGTGATGTGCTTTGTAGTAGACTATGTCGCCCTTGCCGAACTTCCCCGGTGTGCCAGTGTTCGTACTCGGTGTTACCACTACCTTTTTGCCTAAAATACGTTGCTCCCGCACTACCCTTTCTTCCTGATTTTTGCGGACGTGCGTTGGTGTCGATTTACCTACTGTCCAATCCCCGGGTCGCTTGCACTCTCTGCCTAAGACAAGGACCGCGGGTGGGTAGCCTGTTTGTTCGTTACACCTGTTACGTATTGCAAATAGAATTTCGGGTAGTTTTGTGTCCCATGATTTATGTTTGCCCTCGACCAGCCTTGCGCGCAAGCCTTTTTTTATGTCTTGGTTGTGGCGTTCTACCGGGTTGGCCCTCGGGTGGTAGACTGGTGTCGTCCAACCTTGTGCCCCCCATCGTTCTAACGCGTCTAACATTTCGTTTGACACAAACTGTGGGCCGTTATCGCTGAGACACACGCGGGGGTAACCGAAACGTGAAAAAAACTCGCGTTCTAGCGTTTCGATTATTGTTTTTGAGGTTGCTGTTCCTAGGGGGTAAGCCTCGGTCCACCTACTAAAACAGTCAGTTGCTACCAGTATATACGATTTTCCCTTAAAGGAACGTGGGTATGGGCCCATCAGATCGACACTGATAACTTCCCATGGTTGGCGGGGGGTTCTAGGTTGTATTGGGTCGGTTGGGCGTGAGTTTAGTGGTTTCGTGCACGCGCATACGTGGCACGCCCCGACATATAACCTTACGTCGTTCTTTTGCCCTTTCCAATAATACCGTTGTCGTACCGCCCTGTATGTTTCTTTCCAACCCGGATGGTTAGACAGAACGTGATCGTGACACCTCCATATTACCTGTTGCGCTTTGGTTTTTGGTATCACGACGGGTGTGTGGGGGCCTACGTTTATACGTAGGAGTCCTTCGGAAAAAACGTATGCGTTTGTTCCCGATTTTGAGCTCCTAGTGTTCTGCGCAGGGCCGTCCCCCCTGTGACCGGCGACTACGTCGCAAATCGTGGCGTCTTCGGACTGCCATTTTTGGAGAGTCGTTGCGGTGAGCGGTGTGTCGTCACTGACCTGGTTGTCGCGCATAGAAAAGATACGATCGGTTTTGAGGTCTACTTTGGTTATTGGCGTTGCGGGCGCCCCTACCAATTTTTCCTCAAGTTGATCTTCGTCTACGGGTGCCCCCGGTGCTGGGTCGCGGGATAACAAATCCGGTGCTTCGTTTTGTATTCCCGGGACGTGTACCGTACTGAAATCTAAATTAGCTAGTTGTAGTGACCAACGTGTTAATTTTGAATTTTTGTCTTTGGCCCTGTATAACCATGTTAGTGCCGAGTTATCTGTTAGTAGTTCAAAACGTCGGGTCTCTAGGTATGGTCGAAATTTGTCCGTTGCCCAAATTACTGCTAGGCACTCGCGTTCTACCGCGGCGTACCTCGTCTGTGTCTCGCTAAACTTTTTGCTTGCGTAGGATATGATGCGTCTTTCCTCCGGTCTGTCACCCCGTTGGAATAGTACCGCACCAGCTCCTATCTCGCTTGCATCGGTTTGGAGACAAAATGTTTTGTTGTAATCTGGTGGGGACAATTTCGGCGATGTGACTAACGCGTTTTTTATTGACTTGAACGCGCGTTGTTCGACATCCGTCCATTTCCACCTATTCCCTTGTTTCAATAAATTTGTTAGGGGTGCTATGGTGTCCGCGTAGTTGTCTACGAACTGGCTGTACCAGTTGCATACCCCTAAAAATTTTCGTACGTCCCTAACGTTACGTGGAACCGGAAAATTGTCAATGCAGACTAATTTTTCCGGTTGCTTTTGTATGCCTTCCGAGTCTACAATGTGCCCCAAAAATGAAATTTCGCGTAGTCCGATTTTGCATTTTTTTGTGTTGCACGTTAGTCCAAACCTCTTGAGACGCTCTAGAACTTTGTCTAAGTGGGCCTGATGTTCGTACTCGTTCCTTGAAAATACTACTATATCGTCTAGGTATACTTGTACGAAGTCATCCTGGTACCCCCTCATTACTTCGTTCATGAGTCTCACGAAAGTCATTGGACTATTTTTGAGACCGAAAGGGAGTACTCGAAATTGAAATAGCCCTCTACGTGTTCGAAATGCCGTGTATTTTCGTGCATTTTTGTGTAAGGGTACTTGCCAGTACCCCGAGCGAAGATCAAAAATACTGAAAATTTTCGCGCCCCGCATTTGTCTAATCATTTTGTTGAGATCTGGCATAGGGTACGCGTCGGACTCCGTTACGTCGTTAAGCCGCCTGTAGTCGACACAGAGACGGAATGATCCGTCTTTTTTCTTTGCCAACACTACTGGTGCGGCCCACGGTGAGGTGCTAGGTTCTACGAGCCCCTGGAGTTCCATATCGCGCACCATATCGTCGATAGTGGTTTGTTTTTGTTGCGGATATGGGTATGGTTTGAGCGCGATCGGGGACGGGTCTTTAAGCAAAATTTCGTGTTCAATTAGTTTGGTACGTCCTACTTTTTCGCTGAATACTACCGCGTATTTGTTTAAAATCTTGGTTAGTTTCGTGCGAGTTTCGGGGTCGTTCCCGAATTCTAGTTGTGACAAGTCGGGACAAGTGGCGGGTGGTTGGGACTTCCCTTTCCAACATGTTGACGTTCGTATTTGCTTACCCATGTGGATTGTGCACGCGGCGTAGTCCCAAGAGACTTCATTGTTTACAAGAAAGTCGTGTCCTAGTAACGCGTCGCAATACAAATTGTCTAGGACGGTAGCTTCGAATATAATGTCGAGTGCACCTATCCTAGCTTCGAATGTGGAGGTGCCACTGGTTGTTGCAGTGTGACCGTCCGCCATCCGGACTGTGCTTGTTGGTCCGTGGGGAGGTGTTTTGCCGTATTTACGGGCTACTGTCGGGTTTACGTACGATTTTTGTGCCTGCGAATCTAATAGAGCTGTTACGAAGCCTGACGGAAATTCGAGTTCGACCGCGGGGGTCGGAATTTTGTCTGGGCGTGTTCGCGTATCATTATTAGTCGTAGTGCAATCGGCTGAGCGGGACAATTGGTTCTTAACCGCGACGGTAACTGTCTGGTCGTCGGTGTCAACCGCCATGACCATACTGTCAACGTCGGTTGCCTCGTTGCTCGCCTCTTGCTTTACGTGCGCAGACTGACCTAATGCGGGGATAAGCGTGGTGTGTGTGCTTGTATCCCCGTCACCTGTGCAGGTGAACACCCGTGTCTCTGTTGCCTTTGTCCCTACACCTGTGGCTGCCCCATGAGCCGGTTGTTGTTGAACACACAAGTCACCGGTGAGGTGAGTGTGTTCTGTGGTGGGGTGGTGTTGGTTGGGGGTCTGTGAACGGGTGCCCATTGGTGATGAGACGGAAAAAATTTTCGTAGTTGGTTTTTCTGTGTGTTGAATTACCGAACTACGCGCTTTTCGATTACGTGTTTTTTTTCCGTGTGTACTACCGATAGTGGGTGGTGGTGGGTGGGGGGTTGCTGGTGAGTCGATGAGGGGGACTAGTCCTCGTCGACTCCCCCGCCGTTTCCCGACGTGGTCGGTTTATTTGGACACTTACTGTTCCAATGGGGTTCCCCACAATATTTGCACGGCCCTGGTGGTTTTTTTTCTGTGGTTGTGGTGAAAAATTTTTTTTTAACCGGGAGGGCTTTTTGTGGGGTCTCCGTCTCTTTTTTAGGCCTAGGGGTCCATTGTTGAGTAGGGGGGTTTTTATCCGTGGCCGGGTCCAAAACGCCTGCGATGCGTCTCAGCTCGCTGAACGTTGCTGGTCGGTGTAGGCGTATGTGCGTGGCGTCTTTATTTAAAAACTGATGTTGTCATACTAGCTGACGTGTTCGAAAATTTTAGAGACTTATGTTTATCTACTCTCGAACTAGATCCTGCTCATTATATGACTGCTCCCGGGTTTGCTTTTGACTGTATGCTGAAGTATACCAAGGTCAAATTATCAAGGCTAATGGATTATGACATGTTGCTCCTCTTCAAAAAGTCAATTAGAGGCGGGATTTGCCAATCAACTAAAAGGTATGTCAAAGCAAACATACCAAATATCGAAGGATTGGACTTTAATTCGAATGAACCGATCACATGGATTACATATCTCGACTGTGTGAATTTGTATGGGAAGTCTATGTTAACAGAATTACCTTTTAAAGATTTTGAATGGGTTGACGATCTCGACATAGATGTAACCAAAATTGCTGATGATTCTAAAGTTGGATATATATTAGAAGTTGATATTGAGTATCCTAAACATCTTCATAAAAATCATAACGATTTTCCATTTTTACCTTTTAATGAATGTCCACAAAATTCGAAAGTTAAAAAATTACTCACTACACTATCATCGAAAAAAAACTATGTAGTTCATTATAAAAATTTGAAACAGGCGATCGCGAATGGTATTGTAGTAACGAAAATTCATAGAGCTATCCGCTTTTCTCAAAGTAAATGGATGGCATCATACATTAAATTATGTACATCTATGAGAGTACTAGCTAAAAACGAGTTTGAGAAGGATTTCTGGAAGTTGTTAATTAATAGCGTTTTTGGTAAATGTATGGAGAATGTTCGAGCAAGAACTTCTATAAAACTGGTTTCTTCAGAAAAAAAGCAAGGAAATTAATGGCAAAAACTAGTTTTAAAGACAGAACTATATATTCTAAGAATCTCATGGCCATTCATCAGCATAAAGAGACAATTAAATTCGATAAGGCAATTTATGTAGGATTTGCAATTTTAGACGTTTCGAAAACATTTATGTATGACTTCCATTATAATGTTATGAAGAAAAGGTATGGTACTAAAATTAGTTCTTTATATTCGGATACTGATTCTTTAATATATGCTATCCAAACAACAAATTTTTTTGACGATTTAAAAAATAGTTTATTACCATATTTTGACACATCTAATTATCCTAAAGACCATTGTTGTTTTAGTGAAATTCATAAGAATCAGCCAGGGTTTTTTAAGGACGAAATGAAATCAATTATAATTAAAGAATTCGTATCATTAAGACCTAAATTATATGCCTATAAAACTGTAGATGGTACTGAAAAAAAAAAGGCAAAAGGTGTAAAGAAATATATAATTAAAAATCACATGCAATTTAATAATTATATGGATATACTAAACGCTTTTATAAACCATAGAACTCTCAAGGATGAACAAACTCATAGAAAAATGAATTTTATCCAATCAAATAAACATGTTGTTCATTCGAAAACAATGAACAAACTTGTTCTAAGTGCAAACGATGATAAACGTTATATAATGGATGACGGGTTTAATACTTTAGCTTATGGTCACTATAAACTTAATGGTTTATTATAAAAAGCGTTATCTAGCGGAACAAAATACAACAGTATTATTATTATTTTCATTGATTCTTTTACCACTAGATGTCGCTTTTTATTTTTTTTTTTATCGATTGTGGATACATTAGGTTAACCAAACAGACTATTGAGGATTAGGAGATCATGTGAAATAATTAATTCGACTTAAAAAAAACTTAATTTTTTTATTTTATTTAAAAAAAAAAAATTAACAAAATATTATACATAAAAAAATCTTTATTTTAAAATATCTGATGATGTTATCCATGAATTTTGACTTGAATCAAAACCTAACCATTTAACAAGCATTTTATTCCCAACTTTTTTACAATACGTTCAATGAGAAAGGTGTTTGGAAAATCAGTTAATTTAATTTCCTGTGCATAAAAACCACCTAAGATTATATTGTCTGATTCATCCTTTAGTTGATAAGTTACTGGATTTGTCTGTAAAACTTTTGAAACTGTAAATATTTCCGTTGTCCAATTTGGTGTATATCCTTTACTAAATATATGTTTATACTTAGATATTCTTACTTTGTCATTAACTTTAAATTTTGGATAATATAATGTATCATTTATTTGTGTATTAAATTTATTATTGTTTGTATCCATTCGAGCTTCATTCGGTGTACATTTGATTGTTCTATGTTTTGTATTATTATAATTTTGTGTAATTTTTGATAGTGTATTATACCAATTCCATGTACCAGTAGCAGTAAAATGTCTATATATATTATTTTTAAGACTTTGGATCACGCGTTCCGCGATTGCACATTTAATAACACTGTATGAACTGTAATGTTTAATTTTATATTTTTTCATTAAATCTTGAAATTGAGCATTGTAAAATTCTGTACCATTATCTGCCTGTAATAATTTCGGATGAGCTTTTTTCAATATATTAAACATACCTTTTGTGCATTCTTTCGATGTTTTATTTTTCAACGCCTCAAGCCATACGTACTTACTATATGTATCTATAACAACTAAAATAAACTTGAAACCATAATTTTGTCTAGAATGAGATTGCATGTCCATTAAATCAGCTTGCCAGAGGTCATCAATAAACCGCGTTACTACACTACGTCTAGGAAATATTTTTCTCGCTGGTCGATGTAACTCATTAGCTATACTCTCTAAGGTAGTCATTATACTATAATATTTCTCTCACGTAGTTCTTCTAAAATAGATATTATTTCATTATTCACACCAGTATTACCAACACTTTGTGATGATGTCAAAAGATTTAATCTAGTTACTAGCTCATTCGGATCGTCATAATAAACTAATTGGGTTTGAGGTAAGACATCTTTATATAAACCAGAACCTTTCATAGTCTTTGGTGATGAAGTAAAATTAAACATCTTTTCAACTACGGGATTTGTAGACATGGAACTGTTTGCTTCTGGATTAAAATCAAATGGTTCAAATTCTTGTGTTATTTTTCTGCGTTTAGCGCTTGAACTAGATAAATGATTGTTAAATGATTTTAAATTAATTCGAGGAGTTGTATTCTCGTTAATTTTACTTATTTCTTCGTTAAACTGTTTTTCCTCCATTTTCATTCGATCATACAGTGGTTTTACAACAGTCACCCATTTATGGTACCTCGAGGTTCTAGGTTTTCCATCTGCTTTTAAATGGACTCCACTAGTTTTCAAAATATTGTAATAAGATTCTATATCTGCAATAGTTGTATTTTTTGGTTCCTTCTCACATAATAAAGACCATAGTCCTGGTGTAAATTGGTAGTATTTATTAAGCAACAGTAATTTGCCGTGACTAAAAGTAACAGAATGTTTTCCTATTTTATATGAATCACTATCTTTATCATAATACATACCATAAGATTTATCATAACGTGTTGATTTAGGACGGTTATTTAAAAAATTTTCATATGATGAATTTAATTCATCATCATTATCTTCTTCACTAATGCACGGGGTTTCTGCTTTATTTTCTAGTTCAGTTGACCGTGTGTTACATATTACATTTTGTTTCACATGTGTACTCAATGGTTCAATTATCGGCTTAAATGCCTCACGGAAATAGTTTTCAGAATCTATAACACCACGTTTCATTTCCATTATTTTTCGTTGTATATTTTGTTTTGATGTTATTAAATTTTCCAACAAGACTTTTTCTTTGTTCATTGTAAATAATAAATGCAATATATCTGTATCGTATGACTACTGATTACACTATGCAGATAATAACTGTGTGGCGGTATATTTATATCAACACATAAAATTATTTTATTTTAATGAATGTATGAAAACCGCATCTATACCTTCCTTCATTCATTTCTCGAGTTTTATCGATAACCATAAACCCATAATAGCCATAATGATTCCAGCATAAATGAGAAATTTTCCGAAATTCTGAGAAATCCATATCTGCAGACGAATGATCGTTGAATATATGTCGTAAATTTGTATCATCTTGTTTCAGTATTATTAAAAAGTTTGCGTTATCTCTTACAAGCTGTTTTGATATTTTAGAATATGTCTGTGCTAAATAAAATACGGAGCTGGCACCTGAATGCCTACCAATGCTAAAGTATTCTCTGATTACAGATTGTGGGCCGCACATCACATCATCAAAAATTATAATAGAATTTTTCTTCGTTAAGTTTGGTTTTATAACCTTATCAGCGCTTGTAAATATGAAAAAATTAGCACCTTTTATATCATCTATTATTTTTTTCAATAAAACATATTTTTCCTGATTAGAGGTTTTCGAGTATAAATAAATATTTTCAAATCTTAACCCGTTTGCATGTGTGATCAGATTATACATTATATTTGTTTTTCCTGAGCCACTGGGACCAACTAGTATAGCACGTATAGTATCGGGTAATAACGAACCATGTCGTGAAGGTTTTTTTACTACCTGAACATCTACATTTGTAACATCCAATTTATCTTTCTGTTCTATCAAATCCATATTATTTTCTTATAAATACTCTAGAATTTTCCAATTTATAGTCAGTTATAGATGGCGGGTTCAACTCGTAAGTACAATTCAAACAAGACTGGTAAAGGATTTGTAAACTCCCTTATAAATAGTCTCCCGTTCGAAGCCCATGTTTCAGGATATCAGTATTGTGGTCCTGGCACGAAATTAAAAAAGAGACTAGATCGTGGTGATAAAGGAATAAACCCATTGGATGCTGCTTGTCGTGATCACGATATTGTGTATGCAACGAGTAAGAATTTAGACGATAGACATAAAGCTGATAAAGTGTTAGAAAATCGTGCTTGGGAAAGATTTAAAGCAAAAGATACACCTAGAAAAGAGAAATTAGTTGCGTACGCAGTAACAAACGCAATGAAAGCTAAAAGAAAAATAGGTATGGGTTGTAAACGGAAAAGTGCTATAAAAACAAATGGTATACTAGCAGCGAAGAAAAAAAGAATCTTAAAGAAAAAGAATGGCGGTAAAAGACTGATTTTAGCACCGAGACAGTCAGGAGGTGTAATTCCCTTAATACCTATATTTGCGGGATTGTCAGCACTTGGTAGTTTGATGTCTGGAGGTGCTAGTGTGTATAATGCGGTTCAAAATTCAAAAAGAAAAAAAGGTAGCGGTTTGAAATCAAACAAGAATAGGTTAAGAAAAAAAAACTGATGATCACGCTACCTGACAGACCGCTTTCGTCTCAAGATATTATAAAATATACTGGAAAGTTGAAAATCAATCATTTCCGTGGAGTCTTTTCACGTGATAACTTACCTAAAAAACCGCACGCTATTGAATGTGGTATATTAAACTTGGATATATCTTCAGGCGATGGAAGCCATTGGGTAGCGTTTTATAAAAATAAGGACAAAGTTGTATATTTTGATAGCTTTGGTGATTTACCCCCACCAATTGAATTACAACATTATTTCAGACAGTTCAAAATAGTATATAACTATTCCAACTATCAAGACTTCAATACATTTAACTGTGGTCATTTATGTCTTGAATTTTTACAATGCATGAATCTATTACATTAAGTTTGACTGGAAATTCAACTGTATTATCTGTAAATTATTTTCCACCTATAAACCTTTACGATGACTCAGAAATAGCTTTGTTATGTTTACAGTCATTTAATTCATTCCCAAATATTAATGAAAATAATAATAAATTTTCTATACAAGTAGTTGATAATGAAAACAATAATAATCCTATGATATGTTTTATTACATTGGAAGAGGGTTGTTATGAAATTGAAGATATTAAGGATCGAGTTAAGAAGCAAATAGTTGCCTATAATAGTAAAAACTTAACCAATTTAACATTCGACATTACGGTTGATCCTGATGATTTCAGATCGTATATAAAATGTAATGGGATACTACACTTTGAATATCCATTTAGTATAGCACCTGTATTCGGTTTTGAAAAACGAGTATATAATCCATACAACATTCTTCGATCGGAAAAAGCTGTAAATTTAAACACAATTAATTCTATAAAAGTAATGTGTAATATAGCTCAAGGATCATTCAGCAACCATCTTCAGAGTCATTCGATTTATGAGTTTTTCCCGAGTGGAAAGACAGGGTCGAAAGTAATTCAGGCACCGCCAAATTTAATATATTACAAATTGAATAAAACAAATATTGATTCGATAACCGTTCAGTTAGTTGATCAAGATCATAATCCGATTGATAATTTTGGTGAGGCATTGACAATCGTGTTACATATTAAACGTTACGGGTCTTGAGATGGGGTTGAAATTCAATATAAACCCGCTACTTCGGATCAGCACAACTAGTCATAAGACTAAAGTGTTACCAGCAACATCAAATAAGATAAAAAAATTAACGGAAAAAAATAAAAAATTTTTACAAGCTCTGGGTTATCAATTAAAGCAGAATGCCTGAGAGTGATATTTTTGCGGCGGAGTACGATTGCGCGCGTTTTACCTTTTTAGGTATACGATTGCGCGCAGTGCCCGAATAACAAAAGACAACATTTTAATTACTCAAAGGCGTACGATTGCGCGTGAAATTGGGTGCGACGTTGCCAAATGTATTACGTAAATAATAAAAATACAAAAAGTTAATAATATAAAAAAATGTTATTTAAAAAAAAATTAAAGTAAATAATAAAAAATAAAAAGTTAAAAAAAAAATAATACAAAATAAAGAAATTTAATAATTGAAAAAATATAATACTCGTAAATCAATATTTATATTAAATTTTAAACCCCCGATACCTATTTCCAACTATGGCCAAATACTTTAGTAAATTTTCTGGGGTTTTATTGTTTACATAATGTTTGTGTTCATTTTTCAAATTTTCAATTTTCCTTGGTTCTTCATTCGATTTTGGTTTTATTATACCTTTGGAAATGGTTAATAATTTGGTAACTGTTTCTGCCTGAGGTTCCATAAGGGTAGCTATAACGACAAATATTGGTGGATGAGCACTATTAAACTGTGCATTATATGTACTATGGAAACTTTCAGCCCCGTTTGTAGTCCTAAAAATAAATAATATAATATTATAGTTAACACAATTTTTTTTTTAAAACTATTATTAGAACCGGACACAACTGATAGTTAATTGATATAGTCACATCATGCACGATTATAGTATAGGTATATTCGTACATGTATGGACATTTACAATAAAGATAATATTTTTGATAATATAACCAATTCATTCTTAGTGATGGGAAGTTTGTCTGATATCAGCAAAAATAAGTAATAAATAATCTACTATAATCTACTATGGTATCCTACGGATTTACCATGGACCTATATATTTGGCAACGTTGCTTAAAAGTTAAAATAATATAGCGCGCGCAATCGTACGCTTAAAAAGGTACCGCTGATAAGGACCGCGCGCAATCGTATCGCGCCCATATTTTAGATATAACTTCACAGTACGAAACGGATTCTAAAATTACGAAAATTGAATATCATTCATACACACCGTATACTACATCATTTAATAATAATGATGAAATACGTATATCAATCCAGCAAACGGATGTCTACCAATATCTACACGAAAGCTTTATTTTTTTGGAAGGAACAATTACTGATGCTACCAAAGTGAAACTATCTAATAACGGTTACTCTTACCTCTTCGAACAAATACGATTGGAAATCAATGGGATAGAAGTAGATAGCACACGTGTTCTTGGAATCACCAGCTCGTTGAAAGGTTACTTATCCGGTACGCCAGATAACTACAATTGTTATGAAAATGCTGGCTGGAATTTTAAAAACGCAACGCAATCGGAAAATGAAAAAGGTGAATTTAGTGCTTGCATACCATTGAAATATTGGTTAGGATTGTTTGAAGACTATAAAAGAATATTAGTGAATTCTAGATTGGAATTAATATTAACCCGAAGTCATAGTGATTTAAATGCTTTACAAGTTAAAAGTGGTGCAACTGCTACTGAAGGTAAAATCACCTTAAATAAAATAGTCTGGAAGGTCCCACATATAACGGTCGACGATGAAGAAAGGTTGAAATTATTGAAACTTATAGAAAAAGAAAAAAGTCTATTTATTCCTTTTAGATCTTTTGAAACTTTTGAATATCCTGAACTCGGAACCACTAAAAAAGTTGTATGGAATTTGAAAACTGCTTCAAAATTAGAAAAACCACGATTTATCATAATTGGATTACAAAAAGGACGCAAAAATTTGCTAACAAAAGATTGTAGTATATTTGATCATTGTAATTTAACAAACGTTAAAGTATTTCTGAACTCTATAGCTTATCCATACGATAATTTGAATTTAGATTTTACTAAAAATAACTTCACCTTATTATATAATATGTATACATCGTTTCAAGAATCGTACTATGAAAAAAGTATTCGCAACCCGATATTGAGTCCTTCTACTTTTCTGACAAACGCTCCAATTATAGTTATCGATACTTCGAAACAAAACGATTCAGCCACAGCCTCAGCAGTGGATGTTCAATTGGAAATTGAAGCTTCAGAATCGTTCACAGGTGTGACTGCTTACTGTTTCTTAATTCATGATCGTATTGTAGAATATGTACCTTTTATATGCCTAATATATACCTTTTTAATATGTACCTTTTACTAGAGAAGTAAGAAAACTTGTGTAAATATTATTAAGAATTTATTTGTAACAATAAAAAAACTATGATTTAATAATTTGTGTTTTTTCTTGAAATAATTATTTTAGTTTTAAAAATTGGTAAATGTTAAATATTTTTTGTGTGAGACGAAATTTGGTAGTCAATCAGTGTGAAATTGTGTTACACGGTAAATCTGAGTGCTCCAAGGGGACATTCCCCCCTTGAACTTTTTTTTTTCCCTGGAAAAGCTGGCTGTGAACATACAAATATATACTACTGACCGTCACGGACGCTCGGGCGTCACGAAAACGGTACGATGTTTTGTTTATAAAGTTTTTGATATTTTCTGTTTCAATATTTTGTAATCTCATTGGAAACATATCATATGATATTATAAACAAACCAGTATAAACGTATAAACAATATTCCGTAGTCAAGTTGATAAAAGCGAAAACGCATATATAATAAATATTCCATAGTGCGCGATGAGTAAAAGAAATGTCGCGGAATATGAGAGTTCGGCCGGAACATTATAAAAATATATATAATATACTATTTTTAGGTGAGTCAAACTATGTATATTAAAAATATAACTCGATGAATTTAATCATATTATATGACTACTATAAGTATTTAATAAATAATAATAATAATAATTAATATTTAGTTAATACTTGACACATTTACAATGACCAACGCACCTATATTTTTCAAATAGTATATAATACTCTGATGGTTCAATTGTATAATGATATGACATAATTTGATATTACTCAATATATATGTCTATGGTCTATCAAGTATATTTATTTATTTAATATCAAATGTAATAATTTATGAATAACAAATTGATATATATATTATGTACCTACATAATATGACTAATGTATTTTATAGATGTATGTATATACATAATAGTAGGGTTATATTATATGTATGGACATGAATTAATACTGATATTAGTAAATATTTTGGTCCATTGGTCTAAAAGTATAAATTAAGTACCTACACATAATATTATAAAGGTAGGTAGTAGGTATTACTTAATGTATTACAGTTTTTAGGTGAGAAAACAAATTATAACTTAATGTATTTAATTAAATTCTGGCAGGTAAATTGCATAATGGTATGACTAAACTATACTATACTAATTAAACTATTTAATAAATAATAATAATAAATATTTAATTAATACTTGATTTCATCTACATATTTACCATTACCGACGTACCAATATGTTTCCTTTATACTTGAATAGAAAATAGTACAAGTACAATTATTTATATTATATATAAGTAACCTACATGTATACTTTGTAGAAGGTACCTACTTGATATATCATTATTTGATATTACTCAAAATATAGGTAGGTCTCTGATGTATACTTATTTAATTATGAGTTTCAAATTAATAAAACAAATAGATAATTATTAACGTCAATGTTAATCGACTCAAGCCGATGCCTAAAACACCTGCAGAACGTAGACGAGACTATCGGGCACGTCTAAGAGCAGCTCGACAAGAAAATAAAAATCATGTATCTCGGCCTGCACCTAAAACATCTGCAGAACGTAATCGAGAATTCCGGGCACGACAAAAAGAACTTCAACGGCAAAATCCAGAAAATGATGAAATAACAACTGACCGAAAGATTGTATGACTGAAAGAAGTTTCACTTCATCCCCGCGTACTTCTTACACGCTCGAATTTTTTTTATTTATTTTTTTTGTGTCTGTACACGATAAGTAGTCGAAATAATGCTTCGATTTTCGACTTCAGTATCTTGTTCGATTGGAAAATGAATATCGTTGGTGCATTGGGGAGGTCAAAATTTAAAATTCCCAGTACTTTTTAAAAGCGCCAAGAAGAACAAAAGAAAAATTAAGGAAAAACGGGAATTTTTACGCAAAATCGATTTTTCAGAAAATTGAATTTGGTTTTTGGTGTAACTTTAAAACAAATGACCGTAGATACATGACATTTTCACTGGTTGTTTATATTTGCATCTTCTATACACGATAACATTTTCAAAATATTTTGATTTATTTTGAACAGTTTAGGGACATTTTCATTTTTCATTTTTTTTTAGTTTTTTTACTAGAAATATCAATAAAATTTTATTTGTTTGTTAAAAAAACTTGAAAATGTAATAGAAGGCTCCTAGTATATTGTTTCAAAGGCATATGAAAAATATTAAAAATCGTTAGTCACAGTTTTTTTTTATAAGCATTTAAAGTTCAAATATTGACAAAATATGGAAAAATCACGAAAATTAGCAAATTATTTTGAGTCAAGAATTCGTAAAAATTTTTCTTTTTAAATCTAAGATTTGAAAATGTAATACAAGATTACTCATAAGCTTGTCTACCTGTATCAATAAAAAAATCTCTACCGGACAGTTAAATTAAATTTTTATGAGCGTTTGAAATTCAAATTTTTACAACATTGGATATTCACTCGATTTCTCATGTAGCGATTTCCTTATTTTGTTGTTATTCATAAACGAATTACTATAGATACATGAAAATTTCACTGAATGTTTATATTAGCATTTCCTAAACACCATACGATTTTGAAAATATTTTGACTCTTTTTGAGCTGTTTACGGACATTTGCATTTTTCAATTTTTTTAGTTTTTTTTTCTATGAACATCAATAAAGTTTTATCTGTTGGGCCAAAAAGTGTAAAAATTTAATACAAGGCTCCTGAGATATTGTTACATAACAGTTGAAAAATATTAAAAATACATAGGCACAATTTTTTTTATAAGCATGTAAACATCGAATTTTGACTGAATTTTTCAAAATCTCGAAAATTATTAATCATCGTAATTAATAAATTATAAAATGTTCAGTTTTTATAGCTAAGGATTGAAAATTTAAAACAAGATTCCACGTAAGTAGTTAATTCTCTTACCGAAAAATCTAAAAAATATACAATCACAGTTTATTTTTATAGTCATTTTATGTTCAAATTTGGACGAAATTACATATTAAAAAACCTAGTTATTTTGTTGTGATTATATAATATTATTCGTGGGTACCTACTTGAAACTTCTAAACTATTATATATCTATGATAGTATCAGGGTTTGTTATTGATGTTGATGTACCTATGTACTGTTATAAGTACCTAATGGATATTGTGATAATGTGATATGATTAATTTGGAATTTATTATAGGTAAATTTTTTTTTTAATACCATAGATATGTATATAATTTGTCTTAAACCTAGACTGACATACCGTCTTCGCTCAGAATCGTTTTTCTCATACAATGATATTGTATCATTGAATTCAAATTTAAACGAGTTGGAAAGGTTAAAATGTCCTAATATGCTTTTTTTTTATAGAGAATTCAATTCGTGGTGGGATAACTCAATCAACTAAAAGATTTGCTAAAGCAAACATACCAAATATTGAAGGATTGAATTATAATTCTAACGAACCGATTACATGGTTAACATATCTTGATTGTGTAAATTTATATGGAAAGTCCATGTTGACACAATTACCTTTTAAAGATTTTGAATGGGTTAATGACTTAAACATAGACGTAACTAAAATTGCTGATGATTTTTTGTAACTTGTCTTCCTACTACTTTTCATAAATATTTAATCCAACAATAATGTCCTTTATTCATATTATTATCCTCTGTTAAATATAATAAATCAATATGATTAGTTTTTTTCGATTTTACTTATTTCTAAAAGGTACCTACAATTACATTTTTATCTAAACAATAAATATTAATAGAAATATCTTTTGTTCTTTTAACAAATTTCGGAACGTCTGTGATTTTTACAGGAAATTCAATATCATTAAATTCTTTATCAAATTCATTTTTAAAGCGAATATATTTAGTTACTCTTTTTCCATCTTTTTCAACAGGATGTAAAGCAGAGTGTATTGCCCAAAGAAAACATTTATCATCTTTATTTTTAACATTTATAATCCCCTTTTTATTAAAAATATGTTTAGGTAATGGAATATATGAAGAACCCTTAAAAGGAACATATTTATTTATATTTATTCCCAAACTTAAAATTTGATGAATTCTCCATTGTGAATTTTTCATTATAAAATCATCTTCTTCATTTACAATTTTTATTTTTGCATTTGTATAAAATTCATTTAAGTTAGAATTTTTTGTTAAAATTTTATTTTGTGTTTTAAAATTTTTTTCCTCATATTTCATATTTTCTTCATTATTACCTCTCTTATATATAGCAAGAAACATAATATTAACTTTTAAATTTGTTTTTTTTAATTCGTGTTTAAGTAGTCCTATTACTGGATTATCTAAACGATTTAAAAATGTTTGTATATCTTTAATATCCATATTATTTTTAATAATATAAGTTTTTAATCTACTTTGAAATGCTGTTTCTTCATTTTTTAAAATAGGTCGAATCGTGTTGTTTTTTTCGAACATTTTTTCACTAAAATTGAAAACTCTTTGTGGTTTGGGTATTATCTCTCTTGATATTCTTGGTCTTATACCATTGTTTTGATGTCGAATAGATTGTACATGTTTAGACCAACTGTTGTATTTAACTGTTAGCTTACAAATATCACAAGTTTTATCTATTTTTGGTATTCTCTCTTGTCTTGTTCTTACATTTATTGTTGTTGTACCTCTGTATGTTCGTCTAAATAGAGGTATAATTGTTTGATCTGGATCATTGTTTTGATGACGAATAGATTTCAAATGTCTGGAGTAATTTTTGTAACTAACTGTTAAGTTACATTTATCACAAGTTTTGTTATCCATTTTATTTATACGTTCCATTTCTTATAGAAAATATTATTTTTTTTTTTACATTCAATTTTTTAATAAAAATAATTTTTATTAAAAATTCTATTTAAATAATATTAAGATCCCATACTAAATTCACACATTTTAATATTTCCTAAATCTTGAATAATCTCAATATTGTCTAGATAATAGTGATGATAATCACTTGTTGCATTAATTTGGTCATTAGCTATTTTACAAAGTTCTAACCAAGTTGGTGAATGTAATAGTTTAGAAATATAAGGATTTCCATTTCCAAAATCAACATCTCCTTGACTTATAATAAAAATATTTCCTTCAATTGGAATTTCATTTAGATTATATTTAACATTCTCAGCATTTTCATAGTATTCAAAAACACAAAATTTTACATAACAATTATTTTTTTTTATACTATTTTGTATTAATTTCAAAAATATATTTTTTTTTGTTTTTCTTAGTTAATTGGTATACCTTTGTATGTTTTATTTAATCTAAAAGATACAATTGTTTGATCTATATAATTTGTTTGATGGCGAATAGATTTCCAATGAGCAGACCAATTTTTCCAACCAACTGTTAAATTACATTTACCACACGTTTTAGCAGGATATATTTTTTTTATTTAATACATCCATTTTATTATTGACATCAATTTCTTTAATTAAAGATTCAATTTTATTTAATCCTTCCATTCTTTATTATAGAAAATTTTATTATTTTTTTACATTCATTTTTTTAATAGAATAATTTCTATTAAAAATATCATTTAAATAATATTAAAGATTTTAGGTTATAGTGAAAATACAGAAAGTTTAAAAAAAATTTTTACAAAAAAATATTCCTAATAAATATAAGAAAGAAAAGGTTGTACTACTGGGAGTAGCCCAACCTTTAGCTCCTAGTTAAAAAAAAAACAAATCAAAATAAAGAAAAATTTATTTTAGAAGGAGGTTTATATGGATATCACTTCCTTTAAATAAGGTTCTATTATAGATATCACTTCCTTTAACTTAGAAAATATCATTTAAAATTTTGTTTTTTGTAACTCTTGGTTATAAAAACTCCCTATAATCTCTTCATTGTTTAAATCTTTAATTTTATAGGTAATAGGCTTTGTGTTTAAAATTTCATTAAATATAAATATTTCTTTTGTCCAATTATTAATAAATTTATTACCAAATGTTTTTTTAGAAGCTGTTATTCTTACTCCATCACCTACACTAAATTTAATTTTTGGCTTAGGTTTGTTTTTTGTAGAAAATAATTTATGAAAAACAACATCTTTGTTAGATTATTAACTTCACAAGGTCTCATACCAATAGATCGATGTATGTCTTTGAAATTATATTCATCTATTAAGCTTTGTAAAATTTTAATCCATTTTTTAGAATTTGTAACTTCAAATTGTAATCTCATTTTACTGTTTAATGTTCTATTAAATCTTTCAATAATTGATGATTTTTCTTCATTTTGGGTGTGATACATTTTAATTTCATATTCTTGCAAACATTTTTTAAAATTTTTATTTTCAAATTCCAAACCTTTATCTGTGTGAAGTAAATTTGGTGCTTGATGATTTTGTGATATAGCTTGTTTTATTATTTTTTCAAATGCTTCTGAAACATTAATTCCATCTTTCTTTTTGAGTTCTAAAGCCCAAGAAAATTTTGAAAATGTATCTATAACAGTTAATATATAAGAATAACCCTCATTTTCATCAGAATAATTTCTCATTATAACTAAATCAGCAGCCCATAAATCATCAACACCTTTAGTAATTATTCTTCGTTTAGGACATTTTTTTCTTACTGGTTTATGTAGTTCTTTAGCTAATATCATTTTATCTGTATCATTTAATTTTTTATTAGAAATATTATGTCCAATTGTAGGATTTTTTATAAATTTACTTTTATTTGTGTTACACTTGAACCATTTTGATGAAATTCTCCATCTACCATTAACTGTTTTAATTTTAGTTGTATTAATATTTTTTGTTTGAATTTAACATTTAAGACAATATATAGTTTCGCTCATTTTTTATATTTATATTGAAAAATTTTTTAAATAGAAATTTTTTAAAAAAATTATTGAAAATAAAAAAATTTATATTTTCTAATATAAATAAGAAATGGAAATGGAAAACTTTAAAGATGGTTTAAATAAAATCAACAATGGGTATAAATTTATAAAATCTAATGATTTTAACAAGGAAAACCATACAAAGTAAATAGGTTCATAAAGATTGATACAAAGTTTGGAAAAAGATTAGGTGTTGTATTAAACGATGAATATATGTTAAATTTAAAGAATCTTATTTATAATTGTGAAAAAAATTTAAAGAATGGGAAAACGTGGCATGATTTTAATTTTGAATAAAAAATAAATTTACTTTTATAAATGGTATTTATAAAAGTTAAAAAGGGTTGTATTCATTTAAACAAACTTATTCACAATGATGATGGTGATCATTCTTTAGGTCCCTATTCAATAGTTTTGAAAGGCAACGATTTTATTAATGTTGAATCAGACTGTTGTATAAAAATTAATCAGAATATAATACAAATAAAAACAGGTAGATATAGTATTGAACAATTGAACAATGAAATAGAACCACTTATTATATCATTTTCTGATGAAACTAATAGAATTACAATTAAATCTCCTTGTTATTATAATTGAGATGAAAATTTAAAAAAATATTTAGGTTTCGAAAACAGTGAATTTGATTTTTCAATAGTTAGTAGTAAACCAATAATTTATCATCCCAATTCTAATGAAAATTATATAAATATAGAACAAGATTGTAGATTTAGATTAGGTAAAAATAAAAATAAAAAAATTAAAAATTTATAAAATTTTTTTTAGAAATGGTGAAATACCAATGGATACAATTTTTAAGGGAATATACACAATAAATGAAATTGAAAATTTATTGAATTGTTACGATTTTCCTAAAATAAGTCTTGAATTAATTGATGGTTTTATAAATATTTCATCCTCAATCGGTCTATGTTTTGATGAATATGTATCAAAATGTTTAAGTTTCAGATATTTTTTATAAAATAATAGGTACAAAGAAAGCTATGATTTATACACAAGGTTTTATAAAAAATATTAAAGGTATTATTTCTAATGAAAATAGTAAAACAGAATTACAAGGAAATTATTCAATTGAGCATTTTAATAACTTATTCAATTCGATTATGAAGTTTGAAAATAATGGTAATTATATTAAAATAACAACAAAATATTATTTTTCATTTGATAAAGATTTAAATTTAAGTTTATGAGGGATTGATACAATATACCTACACATTATGGTGAAAATTCATCATTAAATAATAACAACAAAATATTAGAAGTACATTGTAATATAATTGAAGAATCTATTACACATAATATTGATGAGGTATCTCATTATGATGAAGTTTTATTTTTATTTCAATATAGTTCTAATAATGTTTTGAATAAACCTTTTAAAATTATATATAGACCAGTGAGTAAAAATCGGTTTCAACAAATTACAATTAATATTTTAGATTTGAAAGGTAATATTGTTAATTTTGATGAAGAATTAACCAATAATGGTGTTCTTGATCTAAAAAAAAAAATATGAAAAGCTTTTGATTTTTTGTTAATTTTTTCAAAATAAAATATCTTGAAAAATTAAAGTAGGGAACGATTTTTTATTAATTTTAATATATTTAAAAACTTTCATCAACTATTCCTCTTTCAATATCAAATGTATACACTGAACTAGAAATTAAACAAATATAACAAACTGTTATATCAGGTAAATTTTGACTGAAATCTAAGTTTAAAATTACTGTATAGTGGGAGATTGCAATTTGATTGGGATGTCTAGTTATGTTAACAACAAAAAATGGTCTCTTTTGTCTAAATTGTAATTTATGTAAATGCATTAATGGATTTTCTTCATGTGATTTATAATAGGTTTTTTTATAACTCATATGATCTTCATATGATTGACAACATTTTACATTATTAAAATCTTGATTTTGTAATTCATCAGGATATTTTTTTCCATTTACTTCAAAAGAATAATATACAACATCACAATGATCAAAAAAACAAGCATTACTTTCTTGATTGTCTAATCTGTTTTTTTGAAAATAAACAACACCAAACAATGGATGTCTATTATTTCGATAATTATTTGTTAAATCAAATCTTATCTTTTTTCCAGTAAGATTTCTTACTTCAATATTTTGCAATTTTTTAAAAGCTAAAATACATGGATTCTTAATTAATGCATCAACTATTTGAATTTTTGTTATTTCATCATATTCTATATTTTGCATTTGAACTTTTAATTCTAAAATATTAATTTTACCACGTTTTGCTTTAATATTTTTTGTATCTGCTGTAGCTTCAGTGTTTGTTTCTAGAATCAACGCATCATCATCAGTGTTTCTCGTAAAAATTATTTCAAATCTAGCATTGTAAAGAGGACTTTTTATATCTTTCATTGATCCTAAACCAAAGTGTGATAAAGGAATGATGAGCTCGACACTTCCTCCCCCTTGAGATGTAGATTCAAATCCTGAATTTTGTGTAGGACCATTTCCATCAACAGCATAACTCATATAACCTTTTACTGTACTTAATCTTCCAGTATTATCACTTTCATCTATAATTGTATTATTTAATTTAATTGTAATTTTTTGAAACAAAAGTGCTCCACTATTATCAGATATCATAACATTAGATTTTGCTGGATCTAAATATCTGGATCTAAATATAAGCCCAATTTTTGGAACAAATTGTTAAATTACATTTATCACAAGTTTTAGCAGGGTATATTTTTTTATTTAATACATGCATTTTATTATTAATATCAATTTCTTTAAGTAAAGATTCAATTTTATTTAATCCTTCCATTCTTTATTATAGAAAATATTATTATTTTTTTACATTCAATTTTTAATAAAAATAATTTTTATTTAAAATTCTATTTAAATATTATTAAAGATTTTATAAAAAATAATATTCCAAATAAATATAAGAAAGAAAGAATTGGGTTGGTTGGACCCACCCAACCAGGAACTCCTAGTAATTATCATAAAGATAAAGAAATATTTATTTTAGAAGATGGTTTATATAGATATCACTTCCTTTAACTAAGGTTCTATTATAGATATCACTTCCTTTAACTTAGGAAATATCATTTAAAATTTTGTTTTTTGTAACTCTTGGTTATAAAAACTCCCTATAATCTCTTCATTGTTTAAATCTTTAATTTTATAGGTAACAGGCTTTGTGTTTAAAATTTCATTAAATATAAATATTTCTTTTGTCCAATTATTAATAAATTTATTACCAAATGTTTTTTTAGAAGCTGTTATTCTTACTCCATCACCTACACTAAATTTAATTTTTGGCTTAGGTTTGTTTTTTGTAGAAAATAATTTATGAAAAACAACATCTTCGTTAGATTATTAACTTCACAAGGTCTCATACCAATAGATCGATGTATGTCTTTGAAATTATATTCATCTATTAAGCTTTGTAAAATTTTAATCCATTTTTTAGAATTTGTAACTTCAAATTGTAATCTCATTTTACTGTTTAATGTTCTATTAAATCTTTCAATAATTGATGATTTTTCTTCATTTTGGGTGTGATACATTTTAATTTCATATTCTTGCAAACATTTTTTAAAATTTTTATTTTCAAATTCCAAACCTTTATCTGTGTGAAGTAAATTTGGTGCTTGATGATTTTGTGATATAGCTTGTTTTATTATTTTTTCAAATGCTTCTGAAACATTAATTCCATCTTTCTTTTTGAGTTCTAAAGCCCAAGAAAATTTTGAAAATGTATCTATAACAGTTAATATATAAGAATAACCCTCATTTTCATCAGAATAATTTCTCATTATAACTAAATCAGCAGCCCATAAATCATCAACACCTTTAGTAATTATTCTTCGTTTAGGACATTTTTTTCTTACTGGTTTATGTAGTTCTTTAGCTAATATCATTTTATCTGTATCATTTAATTTTTTATTAGAAATATTATGTCCAATTGTAGGATTTTTTATAAATTTACTTTTATTTGTGTTACACTTGAACCATTTTGATGAAATTCTCCATCTACCATTAACTGTTTTAATTTTAGTTGTATTAATATTTTTTGTTTGAATTTAACATTTAAGACAATATATAGTTTCGCTCATTTTTTATATTTATATTGAAAAATTTTTTAAATAGAAATTTTTTAAAAAAATTATTGAAAATAAAAAAATTTATATTTTCTAATATAAATAAGAAATGGAAATGGAAAACTTTAAAGATGGTTTAAATAAAATCAACAATGGGTATAAATTTATAAAATCTAATGATTTTAACAAGGAAAACCATACAAAGTAAATAGGTTCATAAAGATTGATACAAAGTTTGGAAAAAGATTAGGTGTTGTATTAAACGATGAATATATGTTAAATTTAAAGAATCTTATTTATAATTGTGAAAAAAATTTAAAGAATGGGAAAACGTGGCATGATTTTAATTTTGAATAAAAAATAAATTTACTTTTATAAATGGTATTTATAAAAGTTAAAAAGGGTTGTATTCATTTAAACAAACTTATTCACAATGATGATGGTGATCATTCTTTAGGTCCCTATTCAATAGTTTTGAAAGGCAACGATTTTATTAATGTTGAATCAGACTGTTGTATAAAAATTAATCAGAATATAATACAAATAAAAACAGGTAGATATAGTATTGAACAATTGAACAATGAAATAGAACCACTTATTATATCATTTTCTGATGAAACTAATAGAATTACAATTAAATCTCCTTGTTATTATAATTGAGATGAAAATTTAAAAAAATATTTAGGTTTCGAAAACAGTGAATTTGATTTTTCAATAGTTAGTAGTAAACCAATAATTTATCATCCCAATTCTAATGAAAATTATATAAATATAGAACAAGATTGTAGATTTAGATTAGGTAAAAATAAAAAAAAAAAATTAAAAATTTATAAAATTTTTTTAGAAATGGTGAAATACCAATGGATACAATTTTTAAGGGAATATACACAATAAATGAAATTGAAAATTTATTGAATTGTTACGATTTTCCTAAAATAAGTCTTGAATTAATTGATGGTTTTATAAATATTTCATCCTCAATCGGTCTATGTTTTGATGAATATGTATCAAAATGTTTAAGTTTCAGATATTTTTTATAAAATAATAGGTACAAAGAAAGCTATGATTTATACACAAGGTTTTATAAAAAATATTAAAGGTATTATTTCTAATGAAAATAGTAAAACAGAATTACAAGGAAATTATTCAATTGAGCATTTAAATAACTTATTCAATTCGATTATGAAGTTTGAAAATAATGGTAATTATATTAAAATAACAACAAAATATTATTTTTCATTTGATAAAGATTTAAATTTAAGTTTATGAGGGATTGATACAATATACCTACACATTATGGTGAAAATTCATCATTAAATAATAACAACAAAATATTAGAAGTACATTGTAATATAATTGAAGAATCTATTACACATAATATTGATGAGGTATCTCATTATGATGAAGTTTTATTTTTATTTCAATATAGTTCTAATAATGTTTTGAATAAACCTTTTAAAATTATATATAGACCAGTGAGTAAAAATCGGTTTCAACAAATTACAATTAATATTTTAGATTTGAAAGGTAATATTGTTAATTTTGATGAAGAATTAACCAATAATGGTGTTCTTGATCTAAAAAAAAAAATATGAAAAGCTTTTGATTTTTTGTTAATTTTTTCAAAATAAAATATCTTGAAAAATTAAAGTAGGGAACGATTTTTTATTAATTTTAATATATTTAAAAACTTTCATCAACTATTCCTCTTTCAATATCAAATGTATACACTGAACTAGAAATTAAACAAATATAACAAACTGTTATATCAGGTAAATTTTGACTGAAATCTAAGTTTAAAATTACTGTACAGTGGGAGATTGCAATTTGATTGGGATGTCTAGTTATGTTAACAACAAAAAATGGTCTCTTTTGTCTAAATTGTAATTTATGTAAATACATTAATGGATTTTCTTCATGTGATTTATAATAGGTTTTTTTATAACTCATATGATCTTCATATGATTGACAACATTTTACATTATTAAAATCTTGATTTTGTAATTCTTCAGGATATTTTTTTCCATTTACTTCAAAAGAATAATATACAACATCACAATGATCAAAAAAACAAGCATTACTTTCTTGATTGTCTAATCTGTTTTTTTGAAAATAAACAACACCAAACAATGGATGTCTATTATTTCGATAATTATTTGTTAAATCAAATCTTATCTTTTTTCCAGTAAGATTTCTTACTTCAATATTTTGCAATTTTTTAAAAGCTAAAATACATGGATTCTTAATTAATGCATCAACTATTTGAATTTTTGTTATTTCATCATATTCTATATTTTGAATTTGAACTTTTAATTCTAAAATATTAATTTTACCACGTTTTGCTTTAATATTTTTTGTATCTGCTGTAGCTTCAGTGTTTGTTTCTAGAATCAACGCATCATCATCAGTGTTTCTCGTAAAAATTATTTCAAATCTAGCATTGTAAAGAGGACTTTTTATATCTTTCATTGATCCTAAACCAAAGTGTGATAAAGGAATGATGAGCTCGACACTTCCTCCCCCTTGAGATGTAGATTCAAATCCTGAATTTTGTGTAGGACCATTTCCATCAACAGCATAACTCATATAACCTTTTACTGTACTTAATCTTCCAGTATTATCACTTTCATCTATAATTGTATTATTTAATTTAATTGTAATTTTTTGAAACAAAAGTGCTCCACTATTATCAGATATCATAACATTAGATTTTGCTGGATCTAAATATCTGGATCTAAATATAAGCCCAATTTTTGGAACAAATTGTTAAATTACATTTATCACAAGTTTTAGCAGGGTATATTTTTTTATTTAATACATGCATTTTATTATTAATATCAATTTCTTTAAGTAAAGATTCAATTTTATTTAATCCTTCCATTCTTTATTATAGAAAATATTATTATTTTTTTACATTCAATTTTTAATAAAAATAATTTTTATTTAAAATTCTATTTAAATATTATTAAAGATTTTATAAAAAATAATATTCCAAATAAATATAAGAAAGAAAGAATTGGGTTGGTTGGACCCACCCAACCAGGAACTCCTAGTAATTATCATAAAGATAAAGAAATATTTATTTTAGAAGATGGTTTATATAGATATCACTTCCTTTAACTAAGGTTCTATTATAGATATCACTTCCTTTAACTTAGGAAATATCATTTAAAATTTTGTTTTTTGTAACTCTTGGTTATAAAAACTCCCTATAATCTCTTCATTGTTTAAATCTTTAATTTTATAGGTAACAGGCTTTGTGTTTAAAATTTCATTAAATATAAATATTTCTTTTGTCCAATTATTAATAAATTTATTACCAAATGTTTTTTTAGAAGCTGTTATTCTTACTCCATCACCTACACTAAATTTAATTTTTGGCTTAGGTTTGGTTTTTTGTAGAAAATAATTTATGAAAAACAACATCTTCGTTAGATTATTAACTTCACAAGGTCTCATACCAATAGATCGATGTATGTCTTTGAAATTATATTCATCTATTAAGCTTTGTAAAATTTTAATCCATTTTTTAGAATTTGTAACTTCAAATTGTAATCTCATTTTACTGTTTAATGTTCTATTAAATCTTTCAATAATTGATGATTTTTCTTCATTTTGGGTGTGATACATTTTAATTTCATATTCTTGCAAACCAAAGTGTGATAAAGGAATGATGAGTTCGACACTTCCTCAACCTTCAGATGTAGATTCAAATCCTGAATTTTGTGTAGGACCATTTCCATCAACAGCATAACTCATATAACCTTTTACTGTACTTACTCTTCCAGTATTCTCACTTTCATCTATAATTTTATTATTTAATTTAATTGTAATTTTTTGAAACAAAAATGCTCTACCATTATCAGATATCATAACATTAGATTTTGCTGGATATTTAGAACCATCTTCTTGTACATAGTCAAATGATAAATAAAGTTTTGAATTTTTAATGTTCAGAAATTTATCTTTACCATCTATTATAACTATTGTATTTCGGTTATTTTTATTTTATTCTTTTGTAATTTGAGGTATATAACTTTCATATTGACTATTTATTATATAATTATCATATTTATTTAAAATATTTTCCATTTCTTATTTATATTACCAAATATATATTTTTTTTTTAATAAATGGATAATGTAAAAGTAAAATTTTTTATTGAAGATGAAAATAAAAAAAAATCTTTATTTGAATTACCTTCACGTGTTTTAATTATAGGACCATCTGGTTGTGGTAAAACAACCTTGTTGTATAATCTGATTATAAATTATTGGATTCCTTATTTAAATCTATATATTTTTACAAAAAATATTGATCAACCAGTCTGTAAAAAAATTTAAAAAATATTTGATGATATACCTTCTATAACCACACATTTTTCTAATGATGAAATAATATCTGTAGATGATTGTGAACCAAATAGTTTAGTGATTTTTGATGATTTTCTAAAAGAAAAACAAGACATGATAATTGAATATTTTATAAGATCAAGATCAAAGAATATTAGTGTTATTTATTTAACACAAAGTTATACTTCAGTAGATATAAAAACAATAAGAAATAATTTGAATGTTTTAATTGTTTTTAATCAGTCAAATTATTTTATTGAAAAAATATGGTCCGATTTGATTAGTGAAGATATATCTTTAGAAAAATTTAAAGAAATTAATAGAACTTATTGTAAAAAATATGATAAAAAAAGTAAAATAAAAACATATGGTTTCATAACAATAGACTTTATAAAAAATTTAATCTATGACAATAAAGGTTATAAGATTTTATATATCGATGAATGATGATGTTTTAATTTAATTTTTGTATAATAAATGGATATTAAACAAATTTAAAAAGAATTTTAAAAAAAAAATTTAAAAAAATGTTATATTTGAAGATCAAATACAAAACAATTCCAAGGTAGGAAATAATTTAAAAAACACATCAGATGTATTGGAGAGAAATTACAGAAACAACTGATAAGAAAAAAATTAATAAAAAGAAAGAAAATAATGAAGATAATGAAATGAATGAAAAGAAAGAAAATAATGAAATATTAGCTAAAGATAAATAGAGGAGGGTTTAAAGAAATACACAGAAAATCGTATTGAATATTTTTATATTAGTAATGTAAACCAAGTGATAGATAATTTACAGTTTATTTCTGCAGAGGAAAGAGCCGGAAATAATAATTTTAAAAACGAAAAACTTGGTATTATTCATTTGTTTAAAACAATTATGGAAAACCGTATTGATACTCTTGAAGGTATTGAATATTTACTAAAATATGTAACTTGTTCACCAAGGGAAGTAAAAAATATCAAAAGAAAAAATAATTAAACGTATACAGTATATATCAATTGAAGAAAGTATAGGAAATAATATATACCATGATGAAAAACTTGATATTCTTAATATTTGTATTAGAGAAATGGAAAAATTAATTGAAAAACCTATTAACGGTGCAGATTATTTATCACCATATGTTTCATTTTTACCAAAGAAAATTATTACAGGTTCAGGAATTGTTAATTTTCTTTTGAATTGTTCAAATTTACCTGAAATGCATTGGCCTGGTTATAATTATTTAGGACCGGGAACAAAGTTAGAAAAAAATAAAAAACCTAAAAACAAATTAGATGAAGCTGCGAGAGAACATGATTATTTTTATAAAGATAATAAAGATACTAAAACAAGACATATTGCTGATAAAATTTTAGAACAAAAAGCAATGGAAAGATTTTATGATCCTCATAGTTCTATAGGTGAAAAAACTGCAGCCATTTTTACAGCAAATGTAATGAATGTAAAAAGACGATTTGGAATGAATTTAATTTAATTTAATTTATTTTTTGTATTATATAATGAATTTAAATTTAAATAAAAAACAATTTAATAAAATATTGAAAGCTCATAAATGTAATAAAGACGTATCAATTCTAATTGAAAATAATCAAATTGATATTGGAAAACATAAATTTAGTATTGAGCCAGAACAAATAAGAAAATTAAAAAACGCTAAAAAAAATAACACCGGATCAAGTTTAGAACTTAAACATGTTCAAATTAAAAAAGGTGGATTTTTACTGATGCTAAACACAAAAAAAAAATGGAACAAGAAACAATTCGAAATAATAAAGAGATGGAAAAAATTAGATCACAAGGTTCTGGCTTGAAAAAAAAAAAAAAAAAAATATTGAAAAAATGAATAAATTTGAAATAACAACATTTAGGAATAATATTGAAAAATTTGAAGATATTTATACACGGTTTTGGATTAAAAAAAATAATGTAAAAATTGATCCATTGAGTAATATAGATATAAATTATTTTGGAAATAAAATAAAAAATTATAGAGGGTGTTTTATGTTAAATGAATTGCCTACAACACCATGGGAAAATGAATGTGGAGTATTTAATTTAAATGATTCTACTCAAAATGGTTCTCATTGGGTTGCATGGAAAAAAATAAACAATACATTTAAAATATATTTTGACCCATTTGGTCATATAGTTGGTGAGCCACCAAAAGAACTTTTAAAATATTTGGGTAAAGATAATCTTTTTTGTACTGTTTCCCAATTTCAATACTATAATGATCCACCTATATGTGGTCATTTATGTTTAGAATTTATTGAAAATTATAAAAAAATTATTTAAATATCATATTTTCTTTAATAGAAATATTCCTATTAAAAATAACAACTCGTTTAATATATATTTAACAACGAGTTAACGAGTCAACGAGTAAACGAGTCAACGAGTTAACGAGTCGTTGTTTTTATTTTTTACGTTTACGTTGTTTTTTAACAACTCGTTGTTTTAATAATTCGATGTTAAAAAAAAATATTTTCTTATATAAATAATAGAAATGGAAAATATGAAAACACTTTTAAATTTGATTGAACAACAACGTAAAATCAGTACAGTAGAAGGCACATTTCTTCAAAGGCGAGTATGCTACCTAATTTAAACTGTACAAAAAGGACTCAAGGATTTTGTTGACCAGAATAATGAACAATATCATCCATTTGGAAATGTGTCAGAAATAATAAATATACCTAACTTTGATATAATTGAAAATTGTCCCCTAGATTACATGCATTTAGTATGTTTAGGAGTAGTTAAAAAAATGCTTATGTTATTGAAAGGAAGTGGAGATATTGGAAGAGTAAATTTTAATATTCAAAAGATGTCATTAAATGTAATTAAAATCATATCAAACAGGCTTTTACTAATAAAAAAAGATATTCCATGTGATTTTGTCGAAAGCCTAGGAGCTTAGATGAGTTGGCCCGCTGGAAGGCTACCGAGTTTAGGCATTTTTTGCTTTACACAGGAATTATAGTACTTCATTCAATTATACCAAATGAAGTTTATAATCATTTTTTATGTTTACATGTTGCAATGATTATATTTCTGAGCCCTAATTATAACAATTTGTCAACTTTTGCAAATTCATTATTAACTGATTTTGTTAACAATGTTGGATCACTATATGGAGTTCATTTTATTGCTCATAAGTTTATGGGCTCATACATTTATATGATGATTATAAAAAGTTTGGGTGTCTTGATCAAGTGAGTTGCTTCAACTTCGAAAAGTATATGACCCAGTTAAAAAAAATGGTACGCAAACAAGATAAACCCCTTCAACAGATTGTAAGAAGGTACCAAGAACATAGCATACAAATAGTTAACAATACAAATTTAAATGATCAACCAATATTTGAGATGTCTCATATTGAGGGCGCCCAATTGATGGGACAGATTCACCGCAATTTAAAGTTTTAATTTTGGAAAAAATGAAAATAAAAATCCATTCTGATGCTGACTCGTATGTTGGTATAAATATAAATGGAGCATTATAAATAATTAAAATAGTAAATATTTGTTATAGTGTACATTTAAAAAGAGCGATTGTGTTGGGTAGAAAGTTTGAAACTCTAGAAAATTTCTTTAATCATCCTTTATACAGAGCTCTAAAGTTAGGAATTTATAAAGTTAATGGTTTTTCTAAAGTAATATCTGAATGAAATATATGTGAAATTACTACTAAATATATTGTTTCAAATACTGACCAAGGGTTCACTGTAGCTATACCAATTATACATTTTGAAAATTAATAAAAATAAAATTGTATTATAAATTAATTTATAAATTAATTATTGTAAACTATACAATTACTAGATTAATAGGGCCGTTCTTACTGTGTTCAGTAAAGTGTTCCTTAACAGTAACCGGCAGAATTCTGTTGGTAAACATAAAATACATTTTTCCGCTTAGAGTTAACAGACACTATAGAATAACTACAGTCCTAACTTAACATTAATTTTGTTTCATGTATAATGATTATTCACCATTAAGTAGATAATAATTTTAAACTAATTGTATATATTTATTAACATATAAATGTAATCTTATATGTAATTACTCTTTGTATTATAATTACTATACCTATTAGGAAGTAATTTAATTCTTTTAGAATAGGTTCAATTGTATCTTATAAAACGTGGTCGGTTGTACACTTTTTGGATGACAGCAGTGTTGAAGCCACGGAGTAAGCTATACAGGACTGGACACGAGATGAATATTGTGGTTACGAAATGTATTACAACAGGCGGAGTTCGGGGGTATATTTTCCTTTTAGCATTACTAGCGCTGTCTTAGTGGATATTTATGGAACTAGAAATTTGTATGATGTGTTCTAGTTCTATAAGTATCCATTAAGACGGCGCTAGTAATGCTAAAAGGAAAGTATCCCCCCCGAACACCGCGTGTTGTACTACATTTCGTAGTCAACCCCCCACACCCTCCAACCTTGTCGTGTCCAGTCCTGTATATCTTAGTCCGTGGTTGAAGCGGTCCCTTCTTATTGGGTAGACAATGATAAATGCGCTTGGCCAAAAAACAACTACCGTGCTGCTAAATTGTGAGACAATAGGGCTAAGCCAAACAAATTTGAATTCGATTTTTACAGAGTAAAAGTTCTATCAAAAAAACATTCGTAAGTTACTCAATTTGTATGTTTTCTAAATTTAAGCCAGTATAATATGTATGTTTCTATACTGCTTCTAGCTAGGGTAAATACTTAACTATTTTAAATACAAACATGTTAAATAAAAATCATACTATACCATGTTTAATAATGTATCATGTATATTAAAATATTAAATAGCTTCGCTGATGGTAGCTAAAGAGAAAACAAACCGTGCACAATTTACAACAGATATATCTGATTATGATGATAATAACGAAATACAAAATCTACTAATTAGATCAGCTGCAGGTTCAAATTTTCAATCCATCTCAAGTATGTAATTATTATTGATGCAGAATTTTTTTAAAAAATTATTTAAAAATATATTGATGCCTTTGTATCAGGAACTTTTGATAACAATTCTAAACATAACCTTGGACTAAAAATTAAAACAAATAAGAGTGAAAACCTATCACATAAGTCATTGTTTAATGTATCTGAATTATCAGATGATGATGGATTTAATATGCTATCAGATAATTGTAAGTATAATAAATTCTTATTTACAGTGTATGTATCATAAGTTAATTTTTATTATATTTTAGCTATTGTTGTAAACGAAAAATATGATTCTCCAGTATTCAAAAAACAAAAATTATATTCATCATCAGCTAACTCTAATGATCAAAATTTAGAAAATTCTTCGAGTGCAGATATTTCAACTGAGTCCCAACAATTAGATACCTAATGTTATTGTAGAAAGTTTGTATTAATATATCAGTAATTATAAATAATAATAATACAATACAATTAAAATTTTTTATCCATGACAAATTATATAGGTATGTTAGCAATATTACGGATTTAGAAACAAATTTCGCACCCACCCTCCGCTCAGCCATTTACTGTGACGTAAGCATTTCTCCGGTTCTCATTGGTCCACCGCCGTCACTGCCGCAATAGCCGCCCCCGCCGAAAACTCCACCACCACTCCACCGCTCAACCTGTTGGAGAAATGCTTAAGTCACAGACATGCGTATCACGAGTTGCTGACATACCTATTTATTTTGTCATGGTTTTATCCATGTTTTATTCTCAGTTATTTCTGATGTCGCACCAGCTATAGCTGATATTCCATCAACCTTAACAACTTTGGATAATACTGGTAATAATGGCTATTCTAGCTTATCTATCCATAGAAATAAAGGTAATTGCAGATTAAGTTACTTAAATTTAACATATTTGTTAATTAATAATTATGTAATTCATTAATTATTATTTTTAGCTATTAACAAAAATACCTCATCAATAAATACCGATCATTAACCAAATTCTACAGATTATGGGACAAATCCAAAAAATGACATGGCTGAATCAGGGTCTCAGAGTAATAATAATGCCGGTAGATATTTATTTTATAATACCTACATATAGAGTCGATTATGTTTGTGCCACATGTTATCGATATTCAAGCATACATTCACATTATAATTGAAGAATAATTATTTTATTTTTATTATAACATTTCCTTAATGTACACATTCTATATTGCTTTAAAAAAATATGATTTAGTAATAATCCTTTATTTTTGCTTTTAGTTAATAAAACACTCCTGAACTATATGATTTACATAAAAATAGAAATAAACAAAATATCTGACGTGCACCAGCAAATATTGCAACAGATTTCTGTTTTAAATGAAGGATGTAACTCGAACAAAACACCTGCTGCACTAGTTGAAGAAATCGATTATTTTATATCCACACTAGCTCTAAGTGTTACTCGGGGCCCGTTGGACTCGCTGAGAGTGGGTACCGATTTTGGAGACAATGTCGTTGGAATTATAAAAGTCCCAAAGGTTGTAAGACGAAAGTTTAGGATTTGTGATAAGGATTAGTGATATGGATTGGAGATAAGGCTAGACGCTTTGGCGGGAATGTTAAAAGTTTGAGCGTCTAAAAATCCGTCACAAACGTTGTAAATGGATAGACTAGATACGATCTCCAGGATCACCTATATAGAATATAAATGCACATAGAGTGGTATGTGCCTTAGCATGACCGGTGCTTTATCTTATGTAAAAAGTGTAAAGACAATGCAATATATCCTAAAAATATTTTTCATAATACTTATGATATTTATAATTAAAAAAATAAGAATTATTAATAACTAAGAATTTATAAGAGTTTATCGGCTTTTGCAGACAGATAATGGTGCGGAATTTTACAATGCTCAATTTCAAAATTTAATGAAAAAATATAAAATTACACATTACAGTTCATACAGTGTTATTAAATGTTCAATCGCGGAACACATGGTCTAAACTCTTGAAAATAATGTTTATATATTTATATATATATATATATATATATATATATACATTTTACTGCTACTGGTACATGGAATTGGTACAATACAATATCAAAAATTATACATAACTATAATAATACAAAACATAGAACAATCAAATGTACACCTAGTGAAGCTCGAATGGATACAAACAATATTAAATTTAACACATATATAAATTCTGAAACATTGTACAAACCAAAATTTAAGGTTAACGACAAAGTAAGAATATATAAGTATTAATATATATTTAGAAAAGGATATACACCAAATTGGATAACGGAAATATTTACAGTTTCAGAAGTTTTACAGACAAATCCAATAACTTATCAACTAAAGGATGAATCAGACAATATAATTTTAGGTGGTTTTTATGAACAGGAAATTAAATTAACTGATTTACAAAACACCTTTCTCATTGAACGTATTGTAAAAAAAGTTGGGATTAAAATGCTTGTTAAATGGTTAGGTTTTGATTCATGTCAAAATTCATAGATCATATCATCAGATATTTTAAAATAATGTTTTTTATGTAAAATATTTTTTTTTTAAAGAAAATAAAATATAAGTTTGTTTTTATTAAGTCGAATTAATTATTTCACATGATCTCCTGATCCTCAATTACCTGTTTTGAAAACTTAATGTATCCGCAATCGATAAAAAACAAAAGCACCATCTAGTGGTAAATTAATAAATGAAAGTAATAATACTGTAGTATTTTGTTCCGCTAGATAACGCTTTTATACTGATCCATTTGCTTTTTTTTCTACAGTATCATCTATTCTATGGTTTTATAAGCGTATAATTTCGGACTCAATGAAACGAATTCTTTAAGAATTTTTGATTTAAGTTCGTCCTTGAAGAATCCTGGTTGGCTTTTATGGATTTCACTAAATCAATAATGGTCTTTAGGATAATTAGATGTGTCGAAATATGGTAATAAATCATTATTTAAATCATCGAAAAAATTTACTGTTTGAATTGCATATATCAAGGAATCTGTATCTGAATATAAAAAATTAATTCTTCTACCATGTTTCTTTTTCATTATATTATAATGAAAATCATACATAAAAGTTTTCGAAACGTCTAAAATTGCAGATCCTACATAAATCGTTTTATCGAATTTAATAGTTTCTTTATGTTGATGAATAGCCATAGTTCTATCCTTAAAGTTAGTTTTTGATATTCATTTATTAGCTTTTTTTTCTGACGAAACCAGTTTTATAGAAGTTCTTGTACGAACATTCTCCATACATTTTCCAAAAACATTATTAATTAAAAGCTTCCAGAATTCTTTTTCAAACCCGTTTTTAGCTTTTGTTCTCATTTTAGTACAGAATACAATGTACGATGCCATTCATTTCTTTTGAGAAAAGGAGATAGCTCGATGAATTTTTACAAGTTTAAGACCGTGAGAAATCACTTGTTTTAAATTTTTATAATGAACAATATAGTTTTTTTTCGGTAATAGTGTAGTTAACAATTTCTTAACTTTAGAATTTGGCGGACATTCGTTCAACGGTAAAAACGGGAAATCATTATGAGTCTTATACTCTTATGTAAATGTTTTGGGTAGTCAATATCGACTTCTAATATATTGAATGTACACCTCAACCAATATATACTTGTCATCCAAATGATACAGAGTCTTTTACAAAATGTTATCATAAACATATACCTAATAATTTTTGTTATTATATTAACTTTAGAAATGGTGATTATAAACCTCCTGTAGAATATTCTGGTCCAAACGTAGCTCAAGTATTTTATGAATTTAAGTAGTATATATATATACCATTCCTGGCGCACCTCATAATATATCAGTAAAAGATCACAAAGAAAACAATGTGCAAAAAGATCAGAAAATTGAAATGCAATAATAATTAAAAACATTTTTCACAAAACTTATGAAATGCAATAATAATAAAAACATTTTTCACAAAACTTATTAAATGCAAAAACCCCCAAAATATTTTTCATAATACTTATGATATTAATAATTAAAATCGAAATGCAATATAGTGTATTAAAAAATATTTTTAAAGAAATAGAATACCTTAGTTAAAGGAATTGATATTTATAATAAACTAGCTGATCCCGTGCACTTCGTTTCCCGTTCAATGTACCAACTCTATATGCCTCAAACTGTGTTCAATTCGTTATTTATAATATTCGGTGTATGGTGTTCATAATGTATCTTAACTTTTTCGTTGGCCGGAATAAAAATTCTAATTTGCAGCAGTATATTATCAGGTAGGCAATCTACCTGCGGTAGATCGCGGACCCCGTGCTGTTTGTACGTAACTGTATGATTTAACTCTTATGTATTAAATTTATAACAAATTTGTCGTGTTCCACCTATAATGGATTAATATAATCTATTAATACAAAATCCTAACCTAACCTAACCGTACTATTATCAGATGAATAAAAAAAACCAAATTTAACCATTTTAAAATAGCCTGTCTTCTTCCCAGAGGTTTATTCTATACATAAACATTCATTTATATGTATATATATTTATAAAAAATAATACAAATCAACAAACATGCCCGATTAACCAATAGCAACCAATATATATACACTGTTTTGCTCTACTGTTGTATTCTTTACATCCAAATTTCCTAATTTTCTGATGGATTTTCTTAAAATTTTCTTTCGTAAAAACCTTCTCCTGGTAATTACGAACATCTTAAAAAAAAATTGAGCCAAATCGGACCCGCAGTTCTCGATTGATGAGGTAACGACATTTTTCACTCTCCATCTTTATATATATAGATAACTAATTATTGACTAACATTATCGGACTTTATTTATGCCTAAAACCTGCTCCGTGATATCCTCTTTCATTAAAAAAAATGCATGACAATTGGATAAGAAGTTTCGAAGCCAAACCGTAACAAAGATTTCCTCTTTTGCTTGATTTAAGTTTTATATCAATGACGTATATTTGAATGGTGATTTGTTGAAAAGGATCCAATAGTTACATTTTTGACACAAATAGTTTTGTTGTACATTATTCATCCTCTTATGTAAACACATATCATATGCTTATAATTTGTAAATCAAAGACTGATTCAAAAAAATTAGGTACATAAGTTTTTCTTTATTTTTAATTTTAATAAAAAAATATTGTTTTTTTAAGATTTTTATTCATTTGTTTATATTCAAAGTTTGTTATTTAGTTGTATTGTTATCTATTTAATTGGATAAAATAAATAAGAAGATATTATATTATTTTAAAATGTGACTATTAATGTGTCTTGCATTAAGTGTACGCCGTCCAATGTTTGTTCTTCTCATAGAAGGCATGATTCAAGCATAAAAATTCTCTCCAAAAAACAATAGTCGTTTTTGATTGAAAAAGTTCATAGAAAACATAAAACGATAATGTTTCAAAGTAAAATGAATAATGTACCAACTATTATATTTGTTTACTCTAAAGTTATAAGTGTCTATAATAAAAAATGTATATCAACCAGAATATAAAAATATAATTTTTTTTCGATTTTTATTATTATTCATATTATATTTATATTTTTATTTTTATCCGCTAGAGGGCGCCACCTGTGTAACTCAGTTTTTGTCTCTAAATCTCTAACTAACATGAATTAGGTCCATAATTTATGCTATAAACCCGCTCACTGACATTCTCTATCATTTAAAAAAAATTTGAGCAAAATCGGCCAAGCCGTTCTCAACTGATGCTATTTCTAATTTTTTGTCTCCATTTTTATATATAAAGAAGAATGGAAACTATAAAAAATTTTAATAAGGTACAAGAAAATGAAATGCAAAACGAAATAGAAAAATCAATATTAAATAATGAAATCTTTGTTAAGTTCTGTAAATATGAATACTTTAATACTAATAATAAAAAAAATATTAAAATCATGAAATATAATCTAAATAAAATTCCAATTAAAGGAAATATTTTAATTGTCGATCATGGAAACAATATTTCTGGAAATGGAAAGCCTTATGCTTCTAAAATATTAGAATCGCCAACATGGCTTGAAATTTGTAAAGTAGCTAATGATTTAATAAATACAACTGGTACTTATTTTTTCAAATATCTCCATGATATTTGTGTTGTTCAAGATTTAGGAAATATTAAAATATGTTGTCTTAGCATGGGAGGTACAGATGCCGATCTTAAGATGCTTGGAATATAATAATAATGATATAATTAAATTTTTTAATAGAATTGTTCTATTAAAAAAATGTTCAATATTTAACGCTCACCCAAATCGGGGACGCGTTATAAAAATCCAAAAATCTTTGAAAACTATTTTACACTATGATACTATGAGGGGGACTTATAAAGAATTAAAATTAAAAATGTTTAATGTAAAAATGAAGATTCTAACATAAAAAGCAACGGAGTTATACTTAAATGAAAAATATGAAGCGGGGGGTAAACTTTTAATATGTAGTGTAGATAAGCATATAAAACATATCTGTGTTGATCCGACTTGATAATATCAAATATTAAATGAAATATAGGACATATACGATCGCGTTATTTTTTAATATTTTTAATAGAAATATGGAAAAAAATGCAAAATCATTCCCAGCTTTGCAGATACCCGTTAGGAAAAAAGGAGGCCGGGACTCTTTTACAGATATCTGCAAAGCTATCGTGGGAGGTGAAGTTACCCAAGCGCTTTATCCAACAGGTCAACGACAGTTTTTCAGTAGATTGCATAGGTGTGTGCACCCACCTATACAATCTACCGTAAACGTCTTCAAAGCCTGACGAAATTAGTAGGTGAATATGCAGCGCTACACATTCCCCCACTAGTTTCAATCCGACCAAGAACACATTTTAAACCAAACGCGTTACCGACTGAGCTACAACACTTGGGCATGTATATTGATTATTTAAACACTATTTAAATAATTCGATAAATAAAACATCATAATAAAACTATACATATATATTATGATAAGATATTCAATACCGGATGTTAAAAAAATAATCAGTACAGCGTTGATATACAGGGTGATTCTTTTATCAAACAACACTCATTATTTGAAAAAGTATTGACTTTTTTCAAATTTTTTTTTTTTCAAAATTGTAGATTTATGCTGTTCTAGAATTGTATATTTTTTTATATTTTTCACCCTTATATTTAATAGGTAAACCACTATCAACTTTTGATTTTCAAATGGTAACCTATACTAAAAATTTCATAATTGAATAAAACTATTTTTTTCATTAATTATTACGTTCAAATTTTCATTTTTCGTTAATCCGTTGATGAGATATTGCTCCTCAAAGTTAGGTGGTTTTTGGAGATAGTTATAGTGTGTAAATGTGTTATACCTCGTCAGTAGATACCGCAGCTATCAGAATTTTTATGTCCCAGGGCAAAATATATCACACTTTTCAAATCAGTTCATAAAGTACTTAGAGCCCCTAAATGTATTTTATTATGCCCATCTTTTAGGGAGTCATGAAGTTCACCCCACGAAGGTGATTGCGGCACTGGTCAGTGGTCGTAATAATTATTATCAATTATAAAGACCAGAAGTTACAAGTAATAAATTCGATATCGTTCGACCCAAGATATAGCGGTGATAATCTTTGTACCTGACAGCCGATAATACCTACATACAATAACAAACGATCATATTATTATTGGTCTGCTTCTGTTTGTAGCTTCGATCACAATTTAATCTCTATTCTATGCTACGACACACCATAGACTAACATACGGAAATACAGAATTATTTTAGTCCATAAAAGTTAATGTTGTCCATGGTTTATCATTATAACCGTCTATCATACAGAAAATACAGTGTTACCAACATGTGTATTTACAAAATAAATAGTAACAGTAACTTGCTGTTTATTTATGTCACAAATAAAATCCCGTTTTTGTTACTCTAGTAGACTGCCTGTACTACAGTTGTAACAACTCTTAACTGTTTTAAATCGCTGCTGTAGTAGTGTACAGTAAATTATAACCTGTAGTTGTCTGTTACTCGTTACTGACTATTATAATTTATAGCATGGTGCATACTGCATAAATATACAATATATGATATAATAACCATATTTAATAATGGACCATAATGCCATAATGGCATAATAAATTAACTTAATAGGTAACTTAATTTTTTTTTTATACATATAATATACATATAACTGTGTATAGCTTTGGTAGATTTAACTAATACAAAATAATGTGTTAATTATTATTATAGATTTAATATATCTATTTTATGCTGTTTACCTTTTGGATACTTTGAACATGTAAATGCCTATTAGGATTTAAGTTTTTTAGTGATATTTTTTTTTTTTTTTTAACAAATCAAATATCCTCTTCTCATATAAAATATCATTTGAGCATGTTTATTACAAATCTGGAAATACAATACTCTGAACTAATTTAATATTAAGTATAAACAACTCTTTTTTTGATGTTTGCAATTTCAATTTAATACATTTACAATTTCAAATCAAATATTATTATAATATAAATAATTCACCATACATAGCTTCAATAGTTGTAATATACTTTGTAGGACTACGTCTTTTTGACCAATCACATGAATTTAATCAATATGTAGGTATTTAAATAACAATGACATACATCCAAATATACATATAGGGCACTGATCAACTTATATAATTATATTTTATGTAAAAAAAAAAAAAAAATATTTTCAATGTCGTGAATAGGGTTTGAGACCATTGGCGCAACTAGAGGGTGCAAACGGGTCTTTAGCACCTCTTGTTTTTTTAGATTTAACTATCATTATTATAGTGAAATACCCCCAATTTAATGTTTTTAAAATATGAAATATTATAGCACCCCACGTATTAAATTTTTTAATGTATATTTTCTACTTTAATATGATGCAAGTGATAACCACTAACAAAAACTAGGGAGAGAATAACCATTTTTTAGATTCCTTAATTTTGATTATTTAAATGTTTTTTTAAGCGTTTGATTTGATGATTTTAGGTTCTGTTTAGCCCTGAACCCTGTTCACGGCAAAATTCCTCACATATTATACTGATATTATTATGAACCATTAAACAATTTTACCTTAATAAGCCTAGGACTATGAAAAACCTATTTCAAAATGATGATACAGTTTAATCTAAATGTTCGTTTTGCAGTTAGTATGCAAAATATGAGTAAAGATAAAACGTGTATTCAAAAAATTAAAACAAACTTTTCAATCACCCCAGACTTAAAAAGCAAAATTTAAAAATGGTGTTAATAATATTCTAACTTGAATTTAGTACTAATTATTATTTGGTGACAACACCAATCATTGACAGAAATAATTTAGTATTTATCATTATGACATTATACAATGTAGCACAGTAGACTAATGTTTTTGGATGTTTAGATTATTATATCTCTTTTGTTAAAGGGCTTGTCCGTAAAAAAAAAAAAAATGTTAAAATAAAAAAAAAAATAAAATTATTATTAATCACATAGCCAGCTAAAAATTCTTAATTTGATTTAGGACATTATCTACATATTAAACACAAAATAAATATCTATATCTATCTATATTATCTTTTAAGTTGTAATGATTGATGTTGTCACCTAATTTAAATTATTTATAAACTAGCATACAAATTATAAAGCTTTAACATTAGCACAATTTTTAGTTTTCAATACATTATTTTTTTTTTTTTTTCATTCCGAAAATCGGTTAAATGATTACTGATGTCCCTCTCCACTTATATTCCTCTTCAACTTCCAGTATGTTCCTATTCTGGTATCTTCAATCACTTGCTTCAGAAATGGAGTTCTAGGCCTTCCTTTTCCAGGTTTCCTCCTGATTACGTGTCCGATCCATGCTTTTCTTCTCAATCTTAGCGTACTCTGTATTGATTTTTGATTCTCCTGAATACCTCAACATTTTTTTTATCTTTTCTGTCTATTGAATTTTCAGCGTTTTCCAACATCATACTTTAAAAGCTTTTATTTTGGCTTTCTGAGTCTTCAGTAGTGTCCCAATCTCTGCTCCATATAGATCTACATTCCACACAAAGCCTTTTATAAGTGATTTTCTGCTGTCCCAACTTATTCTATTTGAGGTAAAAAGATTAATTTTTTTATAGTGGGCCTGTTTGGCATGCGCTATTCTACATACTGTATATGTACGACTTTTCTTATCGCTTGTGATTGAATAGGTATGTGAAGTTTAAGTGTTCTTTAAGCGTGTCGTTAATTTCTTCGAACATGTTAGTTATGTCTTTTTCACTTTCTGCAATTACAACAACATCATCTTTTCAATACATATCATTGGTTATGTGTAGTTATAGTCCAACTAGATTTTTTCTACTTCTTCCCAATAATCCTGATTATTTAAAATATTTGTATGTCAATATATTAATTTAATAATATTACAGTTAAAGATATTAATACTCACTTAATTTATTTTATAGTCTGTTGAAATATTTAAAATATTTAAAATATTTAATTTTGAATATGTATAATATTGATTTTCCTGATTTACATATTTCATTGTGAAATCTACTATCAGACAACATTTTAAAGACCCAGTTTGTGCTTCAAATCATCGGTCTTAATAGACTATCAATATGCCACATTTAAATGTGCAAGTAAAATACAAAAAAAACTCTCAGAAACATCTTAGATGGTTGTAACTATAATTACCATAGTAATATTCCATTTTGTATTTACTAAGTACCAGTGTTTCATTGGTTAGGTAGACATTTGAACAAAAATTGTATATGTATAAATGATTGAACTGAAATCAAAATGTTTTAAGTTAATGAGATATATTGTTTTATTAATTTTAATTTTTGAAACTACCAACTAGTAAAACTTACCAATAGGTACATTGTATAAATTGAATTGCAAATTATCCAATTCACGTGCGATTAACCAATTTAGGTACTTAAATGTTTGATTAAATTACTAAATAAAATACAAAAAGTGGTAAATGTTATAATTTAAGTATACATATACAAGAACTAATAATATTATAAATTCACCATTAAAATTTAAACACTTAAAATTGTTAAGTTTTAACAAATAAAAAACTTTATTAAATATTAGGTAATACCTACTTATTACCGACTCACGATTCAAATATTGTTGTTATGACTTATCAGTTATCTTATAAAATTATAACCTAAATTATAACCGTTTATTCACTCAACGTATTGTTGGTATGTGATTAACGTTAACCAGGTATAAGGTTTACTTCCATATCATGCAGTGGCGCACACTCAAAAATAAATAGGGGTAGCAAATTGATTCGGTTACCTCTATATTGGCTAATAGACTAATGGCTATAGCCTATAATTATTCAATAGTTTATTTTCAATATTTTTATACATAATAGAATTTTCATGATGTAAATATTTTGGAGCCAGGGGGTCCACCCACCCACCTACCAAAAAAATCCGGGGTAGCAACTGCTACCCTTGAACCCTCCAGTGTGCGCCACTGATATCATGTAACCATGGAACCAGACTTTAATCGTCCACAGCGAACGAAACAAATAACAGCTGATCAAAATTAGTTTTACCCACGATTTCACATAATCGCAAATCAGCCTAATAAACCATATCGTAGTACCCGTATTGTTCTGTCTTCTTATCCGTAGGCCGTTACGGCGTACTCCATAGGTATGGAGGGTGGTCGAGGGTTTTACGGGGGGTATACGACGTGAGTAGGTATGCCACCACGAGTGACACTAATGGTCTGATTTCTTAAAATATGACATCATGACAATAAGTTAATTGTAGCGAGTAGGTACAATGAATATCAGTTATCACTATTGTATACATATATCTTGGGTTCGAATGATATCAAATTTATTACTTTTAACTTCTGGTCTTTATACTAGATAAGTATTATTATGACCAGTGGCGAGATCACATTCAGTGGGGCGAACTACATGACACCCAGTCAAATGGGTATTATAAAATACATTTAGGGGCACAACTTAAGCTTACTGTACCCACAACTTGAGTTGATTTGAAAAGTGTGATATCTTTTGCCCCGGGACATAAAAATCCTGATAGCTGCGGTATCTACTGACGAGGTATAACACATTTACACACTATAACTATCTCCAAAAACCACCTAACTTTGAGGAGCAATATCTCATCAACGGATTAACGAAAAATGAAAATTTGAACGTAATAATTAATGAAAAAAATAGTTTTATTCAATTATGAAATTTTTAGTATAGGTTACCATTTGAAAATCAAAAGTTGATAGTGGTTTACCTATTAAATATAAGGGTGAAAAATATAAAAAAATATACAATTCTAGAACAGCATAAATCTACAATTTTGAAAAAAAAAAAATTTGAAAAAAGTCAATACTTTTTCAAATAATGAGTGTTGTTTGATAAAAGAATCATCCTGTATACCTTTGTTGGTAATTTCTAAGAATTTTTAGTCCTTTGGCGGCATATACCCTTTTAGTCATTGGATTTGACCGATTTCTATATAGGCGGGTTTTTTTAAAGGATTATCGTTATATGGGTCATCCTTTGTTGACATCGGATGTGGCCGATTTCTAAGAATTTTCGTCCTTTGGCGGCATATACCTTTCCTTTTATATAAGAAAGTAACTCTCTTTGCTTTTACCGTTATATGTGTGTACCGCTACTCTTTTTGTCATTGGTAATTTATTGAATGTGACCGATTTATATGGTGGATGCGGCTATTTCAAAGGATTATAGTCACCATATATGGTCAAAATCTCTGTTTACGCCCGCCATATTGCTTTTTTTCTACACGATCCCCACCATTACCACCACCCCTAAAAATCCCTTAGTGTCCATGGTAAGAAGAGACTCTTGATTTTCCGTTTAGTCCGTGTACTACTTTTAACCGTTGTTCACATATATTTACTCTCTCAGTCTTTAAATTATTTTTACAAGTGTTTAAATTTATTTTTTGGTGTTAAAATTTATTTTTCTGTGTTTAAAAATAAGTATAGCTGGACCAGTCGCAAATATGGCTAATATTTGGAAGAAACCTTTTAAATATACTTCTCCGTCTCCGTCAGCTGAACTCGTCGTGTCCACAAGTTACACAATTGACTTTACCAACCGTAAGTTTGTGCATATTGGTATTGACCCTAATGAAAATTTTCAAGTCGTCATCCATTTAATAACATCATCTCGCTATGTTAAAATTTCACCGATTTCCTTAAACGTATATTTTCGCTGATGGGAAAAATACTGTCTTTCATATTGGAACAACCCGACAAATATAAGCATACGTTATTTTTGGAAACGGAAATTAATAAGCTATCTAGTATGATGTATAGCGGTGAAAACGTACTAGTGATAGAATCGAAAAATCATGAAGGGTGCAGAATACTATTAAATCGATCGGACCTTATTCAACTTCAATACCTGGAATGGTGTATATTTGAAACAGTTACACGAAAATTGACCATCGTACGACCATTCGTCTTAAGGCAGTTTGAGACTATTGGTAATTATTTAGACCGGGAATTTACCAATGTGGAATCGCCGCCAAAAACAAATGAAGAAATGATCGTTTTTATCAAAAATGTAAGCGATGATAAAATTATTGGATCCGCTCCTAAAGAAGAAATGAATTTCATCAGTCAACTCAAAATAAATGCAACTATTCAATTAGCCGAACATTGGGCGCGACGTTGGAACGGAGGAAATTCACCAGAGGTAAGTCTTAAATTCGCTCGTAAAAAATACAATACATATTTTTATTTTTTTATTTTTAGTTATTCATTGAACCCGGGGCATACTCGAGTATGTCTCCGTGCTATGATGAAGATGATTATTCACAGTCACGGGTAATTTATAATTAAAATGTTTAAATATTAAATGTTATTAAATGTTATTATTGATAGGAAGCTGACGAGGATAGGGCGATCAGAGAATGTTTAAAGGGGATTAACCCTACACAGGCGAACCCGAACACTAAGCCAAAGGTAATATACACTTCATATAATTATTATTATTTAAATATTTAATACAAGTTTATTTTAGTCGCAGAATGTAGAAATGGATCCTCCGATGTTACCACCGAGCATATTCGGCATTCACGAAGATCCGATTACATACGCAACACTCAGAGTCAGACCATCATATGTAATTTATATAATCATATTTATAAAAACATTATTTAATTATAATTTTTTTTTCAGCCGCTAAATCATATTGACGGCCCACATGACGATATTTCTAATCAACAATCGGCCGACGTAAACGACGAATCCATGGATTTTTTCGATCGAGACGTGCATTCACAGTCTCAATTCACCACCCCCTTATCATGTGATCGAGCAACTTACGCTCTTCACCCCACGCCGTCACGTAAACTGAAACGGAGACTACCACAATCACCCGCAAGTCCACAACCATTCGATGTAAATGACGGTCCGGATTTTTTCAATCCAATAAGTACATCAACGCCGATTCAACCAACTTACACCCAACACCCAGCACCAGTACGCGATGTTAGACGAAGATTATTTTAATATTTGTAGGAAGTAAAATAATTTTTGTGTAAAATAAAAAAAAAGCGTGATACTTAAAACAAGTTTTTTCATTTATTAGAAAATAAGGTACAAAATATTTACAAGGTATAAAATAATTACAAGGTATAAAAAAATATTTACAAGGTATAAAATAATTACAAAGTATAAAAATAATTCCAAGGTTTACAATTTTCTGACATCGCCACTAAACGGGTTATAAGTTTTAATCTGGCCATGTAGTATTAAGCAATATGCTGCAGTTTTTTCTGGAATAACTGTATCCGTTTCAAATTCAATACGCAGATCTACGGTCGACGACTTTACATTATCATTTTGACGTGATAAATCAACTACAACGATTGGAACGTAGTTTTGATAAATGTGTTTTGATAATAATGGCTCGCAATAATCTCGCTCATAATACGATTTTTGAAAGTCTGTATAGGCCTTATACAAAATACTAGTTGTATTGTTTTTAAAATCTAAAGTTTTCGTACGGATACACTTCAGAATTTAAGTGAACCTTAAGGTTTTTTAGTTGACAGTGATCGAATTGCCCAGCATCGTTTTCAATATTTTTTTTTCGATCTGTTTGTAACCCTAACAGTACAAATCTCAGTTTTTCTAGTAGGCTACTAGACTTTACCGTCCACGAATGAGAATTATTTCTAGGAAGTATCGGATATTCGCACAGGTCCCAAGTTCTGAACGCACACGATAGTGTTCTATGTGAATCCATTACTTTTATCAGTCTTAATTTTTCTTTATCACTGACTTTGATAATAGGCATCTTCCAAATCACCTTAGTAAGTTCAATTTTAATTTTTTTATTTTTATCAACGGCTGCAGTCGCACCCGCACCAACAACGTGTATCGCATCAAGATCGCTAGATGCGCGATTTAAAATCAGTTGGTGATTACAATTAAGTAATATTTTTTTATAGTCTTCACAAAATCCGAATAAATGTTTTAGAGGTATACACCCGGTAAATACATCGTTGGACATAAAATTTTTATTGTCTTCACTATCCATCGCTGAATCCCAGGCCGCGTTTTCTAGTGCATTCAAGTCGTTTGGAGTATACGAACAGTATGCTTTCAAACAAGACGAAACTCCAGGTGATTTTAATTTCTGTATTTCTACTCCGTTTATTTCATATCGCATTTCAGAGAATAAAAATGCCAATCCATTATTTGAAAAACGTACGTCTCCAACAGCATCGGTAGGTTTGTTCACTTTACCCTAGATGTAAAAATAGCTTTCGCACGGTAAAGTGTACGAGTCCATATTCAAAACACTTATCCTGATTTCATCGTTATTTGATAAAGACATGTTTGAGTACGGAGTGAATGAATGATAATTCATTTGCGTTATTTTACACTCGTCGACATAGTCGGCTGTGACGTCTAAATACGTGTCATCCATCATTGCAACGAACGGAGAAAATTTAATTTATTTTTAGTGAGCTTGGACTTGTTTTTTTTCGTTTTAGAAATAGTTTTTTTCGATTTTGACATAGATGTTGACTTCTTAACGGCAGGCGGTAAACTGACAGGTTTTTTGATTGCACTGGTTTTTATATTAAACTTGAGTGCCATATCCACGCGTTATTTGTAAACGAACTGTTATCGGTTCACTGCGACTGCGCAAATTTATCAGGCAATCGTTTTGGTCTTTTAGCACAATATTTACTCTGGTTACTGATCTCGTGTTGAGACCGTAGAAAACCAGATGTCTAGGTACTTCAACGATTTTATACCCAGCAGGCACAGACGGATAAAGCTCGTGTATAGTCTGACTCGGTGCTCCGTCACAGAACGACCCAGTAATTAAGTTGCACTCTACTTTTATACAGTTTATTTTCACGTTTTCATTTTCATTTAGAATATCACGAAACCCGATAGTATTACACCCAGGTTCGATGTTTGGTATCGAATTATTTGTCTGTAAGCTCAAAAGACATATCTGTGCAGTGCTTCCTACTTCCAACGGTGGAAAAATGTCACATGACAATTCACTCGAGTTCCCGTTCAATGTTATCGTGTACATGATAAAAATTTTAAGCACAAGTGCCCACAGTTTGTAGTATTATATTTCTGTTCTCTGCTATAATTGAAATTGATGTTACACCCGTGAAAATATTTTTGTACTTCTAATGGAGGTTTTAGATTTCCAAAACTGTCATAATATTGAACTTGATTTCCTATTTTTTTGTACGCTACCCAGTGAGTACCTGTACCGTGTTCCGAGTCCAAGTTAACAATCGCTGATTCTATTCGTTTACGACGTACGGGTAACCTGTCTCTTGTAAATACACCGATGAAATGAGGTATTTTCATTAAACGAGCGATTTTTATAAGTTCGTAATCGTACAGTGCTCTTCTGGGTAACGTAGATATTAGTTTTTTTTCGGTTTTGAACCCCCACCACTTTTAAATGGTGTAGCAGCAGACCCAATTTGTACGAGTTGCCTTTATACGGTGCGTGATATAACCTACCACTTAAATGCGATGGCGTGTTCCTTTTAAATTCATTAGCCAACTTAACGACGTTGGCAATTCCGCCAGTCAGTGCTCCAAGTGCCGATAAACCAACGAAAATCGGAATAAGTGGTAACACCCCGCCCTTTTTTGGAATTGTTATAATCCTTGGAACTTTAGTTTTTCTTTTTTTGAATGTTTTTCGTGCGACGGTTAGACATTTTTTACTTAATTTCATCAGGTTTTTTTCATCGATATTTTTCTTTATAGCGTTTTTAGCTGCTTTAAACCCACATCCAGCCCCGATTTTACGTTTTTCTTTCATGGCGGTTGTCACGCCCCAAGCTTTCTCTTTTAAATTTGAATCTTTAGCCTTAAACCTATCCCAGGCTCGCTGCTCTAATATATAATCGGCTTTGTTACGATCTGCGAAAGAATTACTATTTTCATACGCAATACCGTGCTCTCTACAAACAGAATTCAGAAGGTTTATACCTTTGTCACCACGAGCTATCCGTTCTTTTAAATTTGTACCAGGACCACAATATTGATAACCTGGTAAACGGTCACTTTGTACGGTCCATTGTTCTAAATGTACAACGCGGACACTTTGTACGGTCGGGTAAAAAGGTACATTGCAGAACGCGGACACTTTGTACTATTATATACATAAAGTATATATATTATAAATATAAGTTATATACCTAGGTTAGCAAGTAAATAATAATATATATTATATATGACAAATTTTACTAAAAATTTTATAAATACATTTTATATAATCTGGGGAATCTAACCTTTTGCAATGTTATAAATGCATTTCACTAAGACGCTGTCATATTATACATGTAGGTTTTAAAGATTTTTTTAAATATTAAAGAATGGAAATTTGATATTTTATAGATCGTTCATTTTGACGAATTATTCTAAAATTGATTTATTAAACCCTTAATATTAAATAATTATGTATGTGCACTTTTTATCTAAGCTTGATACCATTTTGCCATATTTTCATATTATTATACTATACAATATTATGTAGTTTTTTTAAATTTTTGTCAATATTATACTTTACTTGTCATTTTGAGATATTTCCATATTATATCTACTATGCATGTAGTTTTTAATGATTTTTTTTCATTATTATATTTTATTTGTCATTATGACATATTTATATTGTACACATTTTTTATTTGCTTTAAAACTAATATCTAATATTATAATACAATTAAGATTTATAATAATATTATTGATTGTTTGATTATTAAATTATTTTGATCATTATTAATATACGATAAACAATTTACTTTTAATTTTTAATTTTTATATTTTAATAATTTACATTTTAATTTATAATATTATTATATACTTACTACTTAGGTATATAACTTATATTTATAATATATATACTTTATGTATATAATAGTACAAAGTGTCCGCGTTCTGCAATGTACCTTTTTACCCGACCGTACAAAGTGTACGCGTTTCGCACTTTTAATGCTCGACCGTACAAAGTGACCTAGAACCTGATAACCTAGAGAGAGAAATATTATTATTATTATTATTATTACTAATATACGCATATTATAATGATCTCACCAGGTACGTGAAGCTCGATTGGTAATTTGTTTATAAGCGTGTTGATAAGACCAGCGCATTTATTGTTGTTCCTTCTTCGAGCGAGTGACATCGTGTACTGATCAAGTTCACAGTATTACAGAGATATTTATTTAAAAATGAAATTCCTTAAACAAGATATACAACTCACAGTTGAAAACGTGGACCCACCTACTTCGTATAAAAAACAAAGACATGGGGTGCTCCTACCTAATACGATAAAATCACTTATCGTGGGTCCTTCAGGTTGTGGGAAAACTAATTTAATATACACATTACTAACACACATAAACGGTATACGATTTCACAACGTTTACATATATTCAAAAACATTGGATCAACCAAAGTATAAATTATTGAGTGATATTTTATCAGACATTGCTGGAATACAATTATTTACGTTCTACGAAAACGAACATGTTATTGAACCTGAAAAAGCTTTACCAAACTCTGTGTTTATTTTCGACGATATTATTACTGAAAACCAAAAGATTGCAAGAACTTACTTTTCCAGAGGTCGGCATAATTTAATAGATGTTTTCTATTTAGCTCAGAGTTATTCAAAAGTACCTAAGCAACTTTTGCGCGACAACGCTAATTTTATTGTACTGTTTAAACAAGACGAGACAAATTTAAAACATGTTTACATGGAACATTGCTCTGGTGATATGTCATATCCAGAGTTTAAAGATTGTTGTACTTCATGTTGGCGTAAATGGAGATTTGAGTTTATCGTCATAAACAAAGACAGTGAACGCGACAATGGGCGATATCGTTACGGATTCGATATGTTCGTCGTTATATAAACTAATGTTTTTACTAAAAACACTTCATTCGCAAATATGTCGTCTAACAACGAAGTACTCGGAGAATTAATCAAAGCCAAAGAAAATATAAAACGCAAGTATGCCGCATTAAAACACGGAAAAGCATTAAAACCAATTATCAATCCATTAAACGAGATTCAAAAGTCGACATCGCAACCTCAGGAGATAACTGTTCAAAATATCGAAAAAAATAATACAGAAAATTCTAGAGTTTTTAAAATAAACGAGTTGTTGGATTCGTACAGCATAGACAAAACATATGGTCCAAAATTGCAATCAAACGGACACGCATATTTGGGTAAAAAAGAAATTAAACTTAACGGAAATACATTAATTATTGAAGATACATCATACCCGTTAACACAAGGACTTGTTAGTTTAATAATTTCGAAAACTCCGAAAATCTATACCGCAGACGATCTAAACACATATAAACGCATATTAATCCAAACATCGGCACATTTGACATCAGACGAGAAAAAAATTAAAAAAGGTGGAAATAAATTCATCGACATAATCAAATCATTGTTCCCGTCTGGTAGTGGGTTATCTGTGAAATTACAAAATAAAAGTTTAGTATACTGGAATGATCCTAATGAGTTAGTCGAACGTTTACGACTACTTTTAGCTTCTCAAGCTGCTGGTAATACAGGGCTTTCCAACGAAATACTTTCAATTTACGAAGAATTGTATGAAGCGGGTTTGATAAAACGAATTCCAAATGTCTAAACGTGATATCGCTTTCGAACTACACAAACCAGCAAGAAAAAATTATACGAGGCGTAGAGTTAATGTTTATGGTAAAAACGATCTATGGCAGACCGACTTGGTCGAAATGATCCCATACTCGAAAAAAAATAAAGGTTATAAATATATTTTATGCGTCATGGATTGTTTTACAAAATTTGCTTGGGCGACACCATTAAAGTCTAAAAGTGCTAAAGAAGTTTCGAATGCAATGTCTAAAATACTGCTTAAATGCGCACCAAAACTATTGCAGCTCGATATTGGTAAATAATTTTACAATACAACATTCAACACGTTAATGAATAAACATAATATACACAAATATTCTACCTATAGTACAACGAAAGCATGCATTATCAAACGTTTCAACCGCACATTGAAAGAAAAAATGTTTAGAGAGTTTACTGCACAAGGATCACACGAATGGGTTTCTATTTTACCTTCATTGATTAATGAATACAATAATTCAAAACATAGAACAATAGGTATGACACCTATACAAGCTGATACAAATCCTTCTTCAGTGAAAATAAAGCAACGTCAAATTATTAATGGAAAAATTAAATTTAACATTGGTGATAATGTTCGTATAAGTACATATAGAGGGGTATTTACAAAAGGATATTTACCAAGCTGGTCTACAGAAATATTTAAAGTAATCAAAATAAATAAAACTTCCCCCACTACTTATCAACTACAAGATTATACTGGAAAACCTATTGCAGGCTGTTTCTACTCTGAGGAAATTCAAAAAACCAATCACCCAAACGATTATTTAATTGAAAAAATTATACGTAAGAAGGGGGATCAAATGTTTGTAAAATGGTTAGGGTTTGATAATACACACAATAGTTGGATAAATATGCGTGACGTTAAAAAATAGCGTCAGTCGAGCTACAGACATGAACGTGTTCGGTAGTTCTCAGTCTAGTGAAACTAATACATTTTTAGTAAATCTCGAACAAATTGTTAAATCGTTTTCGTCTAAATTAGATAAAATCGAAAATCCGTTAATATACAACAAGAACAAACTGAAAAGCTTCAATTAATAATAATAGATTACATAAAAAAATCTGAAGCATCATTACATTATATCAAAGAAAATACAGACACGTTGAAAAATAAACCATAATGTCTTCGGCCATCTTGGACATGCAATGCGTCCTGGGAATGGACAATAAATACATGATTAAAGAAATGTCTATTGTAGACACAGAAACATGGGCGACCCAACATTGGATTTTTAAAAATTCAAAACTAAAGCAAGACAACAAGAGTCGTAAAACCAACAAGTGGCTGGAACGTAACTATCATCAACTATCCTTGGATTATGGTGATATCGAGTATGAAGAACTAAGTAGAATATTGAATTCATTAAAGTTCAGATGCATATACGTCAAGGGCGATCAGAAAAAACAAGTTTTCATGGAGTATATACCACACGTCGCACTCATCAACATTGAAGATTTAGGCTGCCCTCGTTTGGAACAAATATGCGATGACGAAACTCTATCTTGTTGTATTTTTCATATGGAATTTAATCCTAAACAATGTACATTTTATAAAGTTTTTGCTATAAGAAAATGGTTTATAAAGAATTCTTAAAAATAAAACATGATAATATTTTAACATTGTTTTTTTTATTTTACATTGGTAAACTTTATAGATTAAAAATATATAGATTACAAAATATACATGGTATTTACAAAATATATACATGATATGTATAAATTAAAAATATAACAATATATATATATATATATATATATATATGGTATTTACAAAATATATACATGATATGTATAAATTAAAAATATAAAAAAATATATATATATGGTATTTACAAAATATATACATGATATTTATAAATTAAAAATATGAGAAAATATAACAAAATATATATATATGGTATTTACAAATTAAATATACATGGTATTTATAATTATTTCAATATTGTACGTGTTGTAATAGAAATATATCTCAAGAGTAATATTTACAATATATCATAAAACTATATACAGGTTAGGTTATGCAGTGTAGACGGTCACTCATTAAGCCTTTCTCTTCCTCTTTCCAGTTATGTCCTTCTTCATCTAATTCAGGCCAATCATCCTCGGGTTCATCTTCCCTATAACATTATAAATATTAATATTAATTTATTTTAAATTTATTTTAAATTTACTTTAGAGAGTAATGTCCGTGAGCCAGTGTGTGCACTTTATCTTGCAGCACCACCCTCTTATCATCGAAGTTATTGAACGTTAATTTGTTCGATTTTATCGTCATCAGTTGATACTTGAAAGAGCGGATGGAGACATTTTCTCTTTTATTTTCCCCCTCCTCTTCCTCGTCAAACAAACACTTTTTATGATCGTCGAACGTCATGTGATTCTTTACAACGTGTTTTCTAATTCCCTTGGCTTTGATCTTCTCCTCACCATTCAAAATGTAAGAATATGACTTTGCTCGCAGCGCGCAAAACTCAGTCATTATGAGCCCATTCTTCTCATCAGAAAACAGACCTGGGATTTTCTGTCGTTCGGCAATGTAACATGGATGGTCCTCCGGTAAGTTGGAAGTATCCATTCGTTCGATCAAGTTGTTATTATGTTTAAGGTCTTCGTAGAAATTATCAGTGTGAATAAAACCTAACCTAACCAGTGAGTCTATAAATTGTGTAAATTATGTAAATATTTATAATAATAATAAATTGTGTAAATTATGTAAATATTTATAATAATAATAAATATAAATTATTTATTACCTGTGTTGGTATACATCAACTCGATTTTATCCCCATAGTGGCTTTTCATTACGTTATAATGATAATCATATATTAAACTCTTGCTTATGTCAAGAACTGCAAGACCTATGAACATTAAAAATCGCATTAATACCTTTATATATCTAAATTATTAATAGAAAAATTACCGATATAAATAGGTTTACAAAAATTAATGATTTTTTTTTCTAATGTTACTGCGTTTAAGTTTTCGGAATAGGTGGTGGAATATTTAAATGTCGATCTGTTTATTAATTTCTGCAAACGTCGGTTGCACGTTACAAGCTCCATTTCCATACGTTTACGAACGTTTTCCATCGTTTTTTAAAATTATTATTATTATTATTATTATTTATAATAACATACCGAATACAGCATTGTTCATCAATTTGAAGAAATCCCGCTCAAATTCATTTTCCGCCTTTTTCCTCATATTAGTGTTTATTCAATATACTGGGCAAGCCAAGGTGATTGCTTAAATTGAATAACTCTATGCATCTATAATATAAATGTTAGTAATTCTATGATAAAATATCATTATATGATATTCACCTTTTCAACTATGAGACCATTGTTTAAGGCTTGCTGGAGGTTTCGATAGTGAATAATATAATTTTTCTTAGGCTCAAATGTAGCCATGAGTTTGCGTACTTTTGAACCTGGTGGTACGCTGTTTTGTGGTAGGAATGGTAAGTCGTTATGTTTATTATGTAAATTTTTCGGATAAACAATGTCAACCTCGTAAACCCGTCCTATGGGCGAATCTTCAGTCAAATCGTATAAGCCGTCGAGTGATGGCTTAACCCACTTGAAATCTCCGTAGGGCATAAACTGAGACATTGCCCAGCCGTAAAGATTATTACCTAAAGTTTAAAAAGTTAATTTAACTATATAATTATTATTTATAAATAAACTTACAATCCTGATACACAAGCCATGATTTTGGATCTGCCGGGTTGTAATCTGGTGTTTTTTCATTGTTTGATTTTGCATACCGCATGCTGGCTTGTGTGAGTCCACCTCAAATACCTAGAAAAAATTGTTATTAAATGCATATAGAAATAACATAATCACAATATACTAACCGTCTTCAAACATGAGAAGCATTTCATAATCCGACAGTAATTCTAGTTTTATCGCCGTGTATTTCAACATTGCGTCGAAAGAGAACCCTTGTTTAATCAGTATGTTAAATTTTGTTAACAACTCTATTGGAACATTTTCCGAACTAAAAATCCGTAACTCATTGGACGGTGTTTTTGTATTATTGTTGTATTACCCCCCTTTTCCTCTTCGGTCTTTACAAGCAGAGCCTCGAAATCGGCATATATAACTATGGGATGTCTCTGCGCGTTTTGCCACGAGGTGAATTGTAGCACATCTCCTTCTTTTGGCATTATAGGTCGTATGGGTTTATGTGGTCCGCATATTAGCCTGTGATGTTCAAGCTTCGCCTGCCCGCTTAACTTATACTTTAAATTCTGTCTGTTGAACGATGTAAAGCAACGTTTACAGAATATAACTTGACCTGCATGACTAGTTTTTTGTGAACGGAGTAATCTCGAAAAATTTGAGATGTAAGTATAATGTGTATTATCACCATCCGTCACTAATAATAAGTCAAAGTGATCCCGTTTTTCATCATCTACGACTTTGAGTGGGAAAACCTCTTATGAAGGATACTTTTTCGGTGGCTGTAATCGTTTTTCAAGTCCGTAAACATTTACAGAAACGTTCTGATTATTTTTTTTAAACTTGGTAATATCTGACAGCGGTGTCGGGAATGAAATTCCGTTAAAAATATATTTGTCCTCATGCTCCTTATAATTTTCATTGACACGACATTTATTCTGTCCAGCAACGTGCTTTGCCAATACAGCCCATTTAAAGCACTGTTGGTCTATATTTTGAGGATTTATTATTGCCCTTTTATCTATGATGGATTTCGGTAATTCTATATACGACGAACCAGATATCGGTGCATACTTATAAATGGCTAGTAGCAAACCATCGATAGACTGTAACATAAACCCGCTACCACGAGAAACATAGGCCTCTTCCTCAGATAATAAATTTATGAAAGCTTCTTCGACTATTGTTTCGATTTGTGTGCCTATAAAAATTTCTTTGGCTGATGTTGTAAACGCTCGATTTTCGGATGAATTGGATACATTTGGACGGTTAAACGTAGCCTCGAGCTTCAAGCTAAATTTTATTGGATGTCCCTGCACGTGAGTTTTTAGATTGTCTGACATAGCCGGTTCGAGAGAACGGAGAAAGTCGGGATAATTTCGAATATTATTAAGATTTTTCGAGAAATACCACACTATTTTACGTTTTCCTGACGATGAAATCTCAACAAGACCCGGGGATGTAACCAGTTCCATACGAGCCTTTTTCGCCTTAACAGCCGACACTGTGTTGGCGGTGGAAACGCGTTTGCCACCCACCGAAGTCATATAAGAATCTACTTAAAATAAAATAAAATAAAATCTAGCGACGATAATGTATAAAAAAAAAAATCTTACCTGGCGCATCGCATAGCCCTGCATTTTGAGCATTTTCTAAAACTGCCACGCACATATCGTCATATTCATCGTTTGGCATATTCGACTGATGTTGAAGCTCGTTTGAGGGGCCAGCGGGTATATCTAGTACTATAATATCCGGGGCGATATCTATTTCACCTCGTTTCAGTGGTCGAGCGCGTACAATACCTTATAAAATAAATATTGAATTAAATATTAAAATAAAAAATAAGAATCTACTTAAAATAAAATCGAACGACGAAACCCTCACAGCACAAAGACCTTCCTACGATGGTCATAGGATGGTCAATCAGGAATTACGGTACTTATATGGGAACTTCCTTTTTTGGTCCTAAACCTTCCAGGTGGGTTCCAAGGCAGTCTATAGACTTCCTGATGTCCGAGTTGAGACCATTCATAGGTACTACCCAATATCTTCCCTATAGACGGTAATTTGGACACATTAATAAGCCACCCATTTCGGTCCAATTTAATGCCCATTTCAGTCATAAATGATGCCTAATTGAGTCTAATATGACATATTTTTAGTTCCTAGAAGATTCCCAAAACAGTCTGAAATAATAGCTCTCATAATTTTATTATGATGCCCATTTAGGTCGACACACTTCCCAAATCAGTCAGACATTTTATGTATTTATAGGCATTAAATGATTCCTGACAGCATCTGAAAAAGTGCCCGTATTAGTCAATATTAAGATGACTATTTGGTCGACACACTTCCCAATTGATTTATAATGTATATATTATACATTATACTCTTTAATGATTCCTGAAGCTATTAAAAATATTGTGCATACTGCATATAATAATAATGTCATTATAGTAGTATTTTCACAATATTAGACATAAAAAAAACAATACCTTTGGATCTTCCTAAATGGTCTTATTAATGCACCAGAACAATTCTCAAAAGCATATTACCATTACAGTTATATGTGATAATATTCTAATTAATACTGGAATAAGTCATTTAACAACCAAAAACTATCAAATTTGTATATAATTTTCAAAATAAATAAATTGAAGTGGATAATAATAATAGTATTGTACGAACAAATTCATTAGATAAGAAAAAATAATATTTTTTATATTGTGATAGTTAAAACATGGGCAGTATGATATATACAATATATGAAAATATAAGTCACAATATTGAAGTAAAATTGAATCGAACATCATGATAATAGATTTTCAATAGATTCGTAAAAATCATGGACAGTGTAAAATGATATATAAATTTGACAATATTTAATTTACAATAAAATTGTTGACTAATAATATAAATCAAACTACCTACATGATTATACGTTTTAAAGATTACATAGCCAATATTATGATATTTAAGTGAAACAATATTGAAATATAAATTAAGTAGGTACTATTTTTAAATAATAATAATAAATCAAACATGATAATAGATTTTAAATACACACGTAAAAAATCATGGGCAGTATAAAATTATATATAAATTTGACAATATTTAATTTACAATAAAATTGTTGACTAATAATATAAATCAAACTACCTACATGATTATACATTTTAAAGATTAGCTTTATTGTGTCTTTCATAGCGCTCTTTGGCATGTTTGAGCCAACCTGTTACAGCTTTATTTATAGATGTTACACTTGCTCCTTTGACATTTTTCAAAATAACACCTTAAATTGACAAAAAAAACATTGTTTGTATAGGTATAATTGACACATTAAGAATATAATTATTAACAACTCACCAGAAATAATTTTAAACAATAATGTAGATTTAAGGGGTTCCTTATCTTTCTTATTCAATGCACCACGGCCAGTTAAAGATATTTTGCATCCTAGATGATTTGTAAAAAGTATATCCATAATAGATTTAGTTACTAACGATACACTTGGACCATGGAATTGTCTAAGCTTTTTAACCTGTGAACAAAATTTCCAATAAAAATAATCAATTTATAAATTATAAAGCAACGTTAGTTCTAAAATATTTACCAATTTTCTTGAAAACGATTTATCACTCTTAAGAGTTACATTAATTTCATTCAATTTATCCAAGGTATCAATTGGAAATCCTTCCAACATAACATCATCATCACACATACTTTCATTATTATTGGGCTTCAAGTGTTTGACTATGTCTTCCAACATTTGTTGTTGTCTTGCCTGATTTAATATAACTTTATTCATCTTTACATTTAATTCAACTAATGAAGATATTGTAAAATCTGAATTTTTTTTATTTTCGGTAGCTAAAATGAATACAATTTTGCATTATAACGACAGATATTTTAATCAATTTGCATCATGGTGAAGTCATTGCTCCACTATAAATCACTAGTACCGGTTGCCCAAAACATGTAAAAGGATCTGATAGTATTGTATCTTATATAAAGGAAAAAAATTAAAAATGTATAAATTAATCAGTATTTCACATAAGTAAAGGTCCTTGAGAAAATTGATAACTAGCATCTAAAATATAACAAATAAATAAACAATCAATATATAATTTTATACAATTGTTTAAGTTTTTTCATAATAAACATACTTTTAGGACTATTATTTTGTAGTATTCTCATTTGACGATGAGTGTTGCACAATGGTGAAAGTTCTTTATTTGACTGTACTAGAATATTAGTTGTATCAAGGTTAGGTTAATATGGAAAACATTTAGGTAATAGGTAGTATTTTATTATGATTATTATTATTTTTGAATCAAATATTTTTTTTTTTTTTTATCTTTTTAAGCCCAGCGACTATGGCCATTAGTTGTTTGTGGGGTTTATGTTTGAAAGTAGTAGTGTTTGGAACGGTAGGGGTTTTAACACGTGTTTGGCAGAATTTATAATGGGGCACCCTTAGGATTCTGCCATGCCCTGGTCGGGGGACGGAGATTTCTTTCTCCAGACAGTTGCCTGCCCGGAGAAAAATTCCACCCTTAGCCGAGGAATCAAATATTTATATAACATAAATTATAACATTTACCTTTTATAACTGGGTTTGAGGGTTCATGATATGTACAATTCAAGTCATCTAAAGAATTGTGTTCAATACGAATTGAATTTTTAGAATGTGATTTTCGTGGTGATTGATAACCTAAACATAATAAAATTTAATAAATTAATTAAATTAGTATATTACCTAAATAAACTAATGTTTATTATCTTACCAGACAGATTGAAAGAATGTTTTGGCAGAGGAGGAAAAATGGATGATAAAGTCAATTTTTTGGGTGATCGCTTCTTTTTGTCTATCTTAGTTATATGTTTTGGGTTTTTTGCAGCTAATATTCGTCTTTTGCGTTTTGAAATCAGTTCATCTCTATCAGAATTAATGTCTTCCGTTTCAGAAAGAGCAAGAGCAATTTTCAATTTTTGTTTTCCTCTTATAAAGTCATCTTCAGTAAGAATGCACATTAGTATTCTTTTAATGTAAATGGTTTAAAAATTTTAAGATAGAATTTATTACCTGATGATGCCCATATTTTTTTTATTTCAAAAGCTTCCCAAGAAGAATGTGGTTGTACTGTATTTAACACCAATTTGTCAAACTGTTTAGAATTAATTTTAGTCATATCTGGGAAATAAGCTAGAGACTTATCTATTGAGATCCAGTTTCGTGGGATAAGTTGTAGACCATCAAAGAATTCGATAACTGCATAATTTCTATGACACATACATTTCATAATTAATAATTAAACATGAGTATAATAAAGGAAATTTTTTTGAATACATAATATAAAATTTATATCATATTTTAAGTTTTAAAATTGTTTACTAAGGTGGTACCTATAAATTATAAATAAGCTAGGTAGGTACAAGATATATTAATTACAGGTAGGTAGGTAAGAAAAGGTTTAATTTTTATCTTAGTTGGGTAATTATTGAAAACTAATTATTGAATGTTAGGTCTTTCTTGTTGATCTATGTGCAACAATGGAAATACAGCAAACTTTGTAGAGTAACCTGAAATTGGAAATATAAAATATTTTAAATTTATTTCATTAACCGGCCAAAAACTTCTTTTTGACAATTTGTCTACATCAACTTGGTAAATACCTAGATATACCGATGAACAGGGTAAAGAATACAATGATGTTTTTTCTAAAAACTCTTTACCAATAATTATATAACCTCTATCTTCAGCATTATAACAAATATTTTCAATTTTTCCCTTAATTCCACAACAATTGTTACCTTTGTTATTAATTTGAAATGTCATGCCATTAAGTGTCATAGTAGTAAATTGTAAAGTGTATCCTTTTATAATTGGTCCATCAGTATGAAGATTTTTAAAAATTGGCTGTTCTCTATTACAATCCCGGTTTTGTAAATTATTATCAGAATTTTCTATCTCATAAATTCTACGGTCTATCTGTTGTAATGGTTTGTCATCCTTTCTAATTAAATCTTTGAATTTTTGCATACAATTTTCAAAACGAAATGAACTAAACATGTCTAGTGGGCCAAAATGTTTAACGTCTTCTACAATATGAAGAAGACCATGTACATTATGAGAGATATGGTGCTCACCATATAATAATTTAAATGTTGTTACATAATGTTGCAATAAATTTTCAGCATAATTTAAATAAGAATTTTTAAAACAAAATTGTTTTGAAATCAATATTGTTATGCTACAGTGAAGGGTAAGAAAATGCTGATAAACCTCTGTTGACAATGTTGATTTTAGTACAACTGGACCATGATATAATAACAATTGTCTAAATTCTGTCCCTTTCCACTGACGATAATGCATTAAGCTCCTTGGTTTTCTCTGGAATTCAAATGGAGTATAAGGCCTAATTTGTTTTTCTAAGATACCTGATATAATTTTAATTTTTCGAAATTGAAGAAGAACTTTTAAGCTGTCACAACACCATAAGTGAATCAATTTTTTTACATTCCCTAAACATATTAAATGTAAGTAATCAAAAGGCACATTAGTAACAAGGCCAAGTTTAGGTATACCTTCTAGTGCACTACTTGTTCCTAAATGATAATCATCATCAGTTTTTAAGACAAATTCATCGTCAGTTCGTTTTTTACCAGATTTATCTGAAAAACAAATTCTTTTTTCAATATATTTACCTTCATCCCAGCATTTAGTGCAACTAGAATAACCAGTATGCCCTTTCACGTTTAGAATAAATGACTTGGCTGGTGCATCTGCACATATTACTTTGATAAGACATTGATAGCTTGTATTATTAACCAGTAAACCACTGTTCACCAGTTCCTTAGCTTCATCGACAAAATATTCTAAAAATTCACTTGACTTTTCAGGTTTTTTAGAATAGCTGTGGTAAATACCAATAATAAATACTTCATTAAACCCTATAACTGAACCCAATATAGGCCAAAGTTGACTCCCTGAAGATTTACTAATTGGGAGACCATCAACACCAATCATTAGTTCAATTTTATTGCTTTGAATTTGAGCGTTCTTATTCAAAAAATTAATTAATCCCTTTTTCAACCCATAATGCCAATATTGACCAAAGTTTATATTCCTAATTTCAGTACTTCTAGGAGTATTTAATAAAGTTCTTGGGTCTGTAGTTAAATCTGAATGACACGGGTGTGCTTTTAAGATACTCAATAAATTTTTTAAGGATGTATGATTAATGTGTTCATTAACTGCCCAAGAGGCTATTTGTTGTTTAAAAGACAGTTGATCTAGAACACAACTTGAAGAAGATATTGATGAAAATGTTTGTATTTTATTCAAGTTAGAGTTAACATTGTCAACAGGAATAATGTTATTTTGAATACTTGGTTCTGAAATTATAAGATTTAAATTATTTGAATTATTATTACTAGCACTAATAAGAGCATCATCAGTGATTTTAATAAGATCATTTTGATTAGAGCCATTGCACGTTTTTAAAGTATTAGTTGTTAAAAGTTTAATATTTATCTGCTTATCTACTTGACTTTTAATTCTACGTCGTAATTGTCTAGCCGATATTTGATTCTCAGGACGAATAAAATACCTAAAAAAATAACTAGGTATTAAGGGGATAAAACACTATAAACACTAGAAACTATAAATTTACCTAATAGTAATATTTTCAAATGTACCTAGGTAAGTATTAAATTAAAATTTCGTAATGTACAAACTTACAAGTAAAATTAAATAAAAGGTCGCTATTTAAAAACAGCTATTTTTTTTTTACAAAATCATATATTTAGGTATCATATATACCTAGGTGTACAGCATATTGAATATTATACAACTGTAACTACCTACCTAAAACCCTGAATTAAAATGATATACAATAATGATATTATAAAGGTATTGTAGTCGGTAGGTAATAGGTATACAATATACATACTTGATATCGGAAGCATCAACTTCAGCTGCTGCAATGTCGTCATTAGAGTCAGAACTCTCTGAACCAGACATGGTGAACGAATAGGCAACGTAAGTACGTCTTCTAAAACGTGTAACAACTAAGGAACGTTCGAACACGTGGCCAACAACAACGAATGAAAATCTAAAATCGCGTGCGACGGAAAACAGTCATAAGTTACGTCTTACGTGAATCACACACCCGTACACGGTACACGCGATGCTAAAATGGCGGACTTACAGGCGACGTAAGCACGTACTTCTTAAACGTGTAACAACTCTAACTAACGAACGTTCGACCACGTGGCCACCAACAGCGAATGCAAATCTGAAATCGCGCGCGACGGAAAACAGTAATAAGTTACGTCTTACGTAAATCACACACCCGTACACGGTACACGCGATGTCGGATGCTGAAATTGCGGACGAACAGGCAAAGACACTATGCACCTCTCAAACGAATTACGACCGACAGACAAGCGTCAAACACGTCTATCGAATGTGTGTTGCAAAGTGTCAACGGATTTTACGGATTACGGAGTCGGGAGTTCGGACTACGGAGTACGATCGGTAAATGAGTAGGTAATCGAGTAAACGACGCGTTGTCGACATAGGTTATAATTGTTATGCTCTATAATAATATAGTCTATGATCATTGGCCACCGTCCGTTAATATTATGCACTTAACCACGGTATAAGGCCAAGGTAAAAATGCTGTGACCGTTTTTAATAATATTACAATATGCACAGAACAATAAAATTATAGCGTAATCATAGCTATATACAAGTATACAACTGTGGCGAGCCATCGCCACAATATTCCCTCTCTACGGTACCCCTACTGCGGTTGGCGACGCCGACCCGCATCCGTCATGTCGCGCCGTCCTCTGGTCCTCACGGACCACAGACTTCTATATATACTTTATAATATTATAGAAAATAGAAATCCGTGTCACGACTCACGGACTCTCTCGTTTTGGCTCCCGACGCGTACTCACGTACGGCGCGCCCTCTTCGCATCGCAAAGACCCAAGTAGCACCGCATGTCCAACTTCTATATGTCCTACTATCTATATTCTATGTCCAACTTGTTACCAAGGACGCTCTGTCTGGACACTACCGCACCGCGTAGAAGCGTGCCCTTGCGCTCGCTCACCCTCAGCCACGGTCACTGACCACGGCGCGGAGACCTCCAGCGGCATGGCCGCCCTGCAGCACAGCTGCTCACACACCGTCGTTATCCGCCGCAGTACACCGTTTCTCCCTTCGTCTCTCTCTATATAAAATTAATAGGTAATGTTTTTTCGTGCAACGTAATAAATAATAAACTTCAACTTTAAAATACTGTGTTGTCTCTCGACTCTCGTCTACCTACTCTCTCATCCGGGCAACACACACAAGCAACATGTTGGCTACGACGACCTTATCACATTTTCGCTATACGCCACAATACTAATATATTGTATTAGTATATATCTATGAGCGTAATATAGGTTAAAATCACGAATAAAGATATATCAGGAGATTTAAGATATCTTTAATCGTGGTTAATGGTTATAATCATGAACTAAGAAGATTCTTCTTAGTTCATGGTTATAATAGTGGTACCTACATACGTTAAATAGGTACGTCGTCGTCTAACTAGGTAGAGGGGGGGGGGGGGGGGTGTCAAGTTGCGCAAATATACACCATCTAAGAAAATTATTTTTAATAATTTTGGAATTTAATTGTTTGTATTTCCTTATTCACACTAGTCACTAGGAACATCATAATATTAGTAATGATTAATGCTCTTGAACTGTAAGTTATGCTAAGACGCACATGCAATTATAATATATGTAGGTACTATTATTATTTATGTTAGGTTTCTATCTACGTCAATATATATACATTATTATATAGCCATATAGGCAGTAATTTATTGATCGTATTGCAAGCTTGGTAGATCGTAGATGGTATTTTCCATTTTGATTTTGGATGTTTGTATACTTTGAATAATTTTCCAGCTGCTATCAGCCCATTTCTTTATAAGTCTATGTTCTAGACTCAAACAGGAAACTCCTGGGAACTGACTAATAAGTGCCCACTAGTTATATATAGTTACAGCCTGTCTAGACTCAAACAGGAAATTCCCGGGAAATAAATAATTAGTGCCTACTAAGTACTGCCATATGAGACTCAAATAGGTAGTTCCCAGGAATCACCTTTTTAGTACCCAACCATATCAACCAAAACAGGAAGTTCTGAGAAGGTCTAATTGTTTCCTGGTAGGAAGATCCAAACAGGAACATATCAGGAATCTAATACGAACATCCTGGGCTGGTCGGTGCTGTTAGGGAAATGTATAAAAAATCTTACCTGACGCATAGCCCTGCATTTTGAGCATTTTCTAAAACTGCCACGCACATATCATCATACCCATCGTTTGGTATATTCGACTGATGTTGAAGCTCGTATGAGGGACCAGCGGGTATAATACCTTATAAAATAAATATTGAATTAAATATTAAAATTTAAATTTAAATTAAAAAAAACCTAATTAATAAAAATGTGGTATTAAATCTATTAAAAAATCTAGCACGAGTGACATTTCTTTCAAAAAAAAAAAAAATCTAACGTCTTTATGTAAATAACGGAGGGCCTTTTTAAAAATCTAATTAATTCTTATAAATAAAACTAACCTGTACCATCATCTTCTATTATGACGCACAAGTCACGGGTCTCGCTATCTGGGGCAATAATACGAGGCACGAATTGGATGACGCTCGGTCTTGCTGGCTGATCTATGATCGGAGCAGCTGGCAATGGTCTGAGGTGAGCTGGAACGATACCTTAGGGAAAATAAAAAATTAATATTGTATAAAATAAAACTATATATTTTTAGTACATACCATGAATGTTCTTCAGATGCTTGTTGAGGTTGTTTTTGTACGAGAATGTCGTGCAGTGCACGGAAAACGTACACCTGCATGCTTCTTTTGGTGTGCGATCAAATTACGTTTTGCGGAGAAAACTGACGCGCACTGATCACACTTATACATTTTTACGTTAAGTAATATCGAAATAAAACCACAAAGTGTAAATAATTTTTAAAACGCAGAGAAATAAACACTTGTAAAAATATTTTAAAGACTGAGAGAGTAAATATATGTGAACAACGGTTAAAGGTAGTACACGGACTAAACGGAAAATCAAGAGTCTCTTCTTACCATGGACACTAAGGGATTTTTAGGGGTGGTGGTAATGGTGGGGATCGTGTAGAAAAAAAGCAATATGGCGGGCGTAAACAGAGATTTTGACCATATATGGTGACTATAATCCTTTGAAATAGCCGCATCCACCATATAAATCGGTCACATTCAATAAATTACCAATGACAAAAAGAGTAGCGGTACACACATATAACGGTAAAAGCAAAGAGAGTTACTTTCTTATATAAAAGGAAAGGTATATGCCGCCAAAGGACGAAAATTCTTAGAAATCGGCCACATCCGATGTCAACAAAGGATGACCCATATAACGATAATCCTTTAAAAAAACCCGCCTATATAGAAATCGGTCAAATCCAATGACTAAAAGGGTATATGCCGCCAAAGGACTAAAAATTCTTAGAAATTACCAACAAAGGTATATACTTATAACGGTAAATTATGGTGGTTGATGTTAACTATGTGCCGAAAGATATTATTATGATTACACTATGTTATAAATTTGTATACTATACATAATATATTATATTTATCTAGTTAAAAGAGTGAAAATAACGCTAAGACTATAAGTGGTCATGTGGCCTAGTGGGTTAAAGCGTCATCGTTATAAGATAGGGGTCGAGGGTTCGAAACCCGATCAATTATTTTGTAGTTTTTTTCCCGTCATATAATTGTACACGTCTAGCGCGGATATAATATATATGATAAGTGATAACCACGGTTTAAGATAGACAGGTTGCGCATCGACGTATGTTAAGTGTCTATGCAATGTACTAACATAAACTGACTGACAGTAAGTGCCATCTAGCGTTGACGCCTATAAGTTTTACTAAATCGTGCTAAAACAGTAATTTTATTTTGCAATGATTTTAATTATGACTATTGTTAACTTATTTTTAATCTCTCTAGGTATCTCAAACCTCAATATTATTCACTGAGTGTCTCTTCCACTTTAGGTCTTTGCACATTGTCAACCATTTGCTATTCTACGAACTACAATATTAACGTTGTTTAATTTTATTACATACTAACTAGGTACATATTTACAACACATTTTTATAGGAAATCTTTTTTAAAATAAATCAACCAAATAAATTCATTATATATTATATTAATTTAATTAGATACTTAAATAGTAAATTACAACTAATACAAAAAGAATAAACATGACATATGCAATTTAAATTAGTTGGATAAGTAAGTGATTAAGAATTTATAATAATAATAATACTTGTGAAATACTGAAATCTTAAAAATATATTTAATTAATTAATCCTCTAATATCAAGAAATAATAATACCAATCTAAAAGTTAAACTTCTAATTCACAAAACCCTCCTGAAACCTATTTGGACTTATGGCATACAGCTCTGGGGTTCAGCAAAAAAATCCAATACCAATAAAATACAAGTATTCCAAAACCTAGCTCTTCGACGACTCTCCAATGCACAACTGTACTGCCAGTGGGCGGTTCCTTATTCAATTGTCCACGTCCTGTCTTCTCTCAGCACATAAGCTTATTGTACATTACTTGTAGGTAAAGATTGTTTATTTCTAATAAATAAACGAATACCACAATAGTTATGTCTAGACATTTTAAAAATTTAAATTTAAATATAATATATACACTTTAAATATTAAATCTATAACTCAATCATTTAATACTGTTTAAATTAATGTCATTCGACATTCAACTAGTCATTAGGACTGTTTAATCTAAATAATAATCAACTAATCAAGGTTTATTTGATAATTAAAAATTAAAAAGCGATTTTGTGAAATAAAAAAACCGTGGAGCTTATTCCGTTCAGAAAGGAATTATTATTAAAACAATAATATACTATAGATTATGAATATTACCGCTAGATCGCGTTATGTGCCAGTAAGTTTTTGTAAGCGCTTTCTCATTCCACTTTTTTTCGTAGACGCTAACCAGTCTATCTTAAATCGTGGTGATAACTGATAACGGTAATAATGATAAGTGATAAGTGATAACGGTAATAATGATGAGTGATAACGGTAATAATGACAAGTGATAATATATATCTCGCGCACGTGCGCGACCGGGCGGCGGGCTCAGCAGGGATCAGCGGATCAGCAAGGATCAGCTGATCAGCAGGGATCAGCGGTTCAGCATTGATCAGCGGATCAGCTCCATTGTTTTTTTGAATTGTCTATTTTATACTACTATCGAAAATTCTTGAGGGAACTGAACTGTCCAGAACGTCTCTTCCAGATGACCTCAACATCTGTAGATGTTGAAAGGAGTTTTTCGACATTTAAAAATTTGTTGACAGACAATAGGCAGTCATTTTTATTTGAGAACATCGAACGAGCACTTGTTGTCCAATGCAACAGTAAATTCTATGTACTAAAGATGAATAAGGTAAACGGAAATAAATATCTTAATAATTAAGTTTGTTTTATTACTTTAACAATCAACATTTTTACTATTTTTTTTTTAATAAATAAACACTTTTTTTTACTAATGTTTAATATTGTGTACCTAATCTATATACATAAAACTGATTACAAGCAAAAGAGAAAATCTTTGTTAAGGTTTGGCTTCGAAACTTCTTATCCAATTGTCATGCAGTTTTTTTTAAATGAAAGAGGATATCACGGAGCAGGTTTTAGGCATAAATAAAGTCCGATAATGTTGGTCAATAATTAGTTATCTATACATATAAAATCAAAATACCACTGACTCAGTGATCGCTGTATCTCAAAAACTACTCAATGTACGGACTTGATATTTGGAATAGAGGTTCTTCTCATATTTTCACCGTGCAATAAGAAAGGATTTGACAAAATTCGCATTTTAAATAGGTGCTCAAACAGGGACATTGAGATTCACGATGGAAATTGGAAATTTTATTTTTATTTATTAATAGTTGCCATTGGTTGTAGTCTACAGTAGAAATTAGCATTTATTTATTGATTGCCATTGGCCATTCGTGCAGATTAGGTACAAGCTTGCATCAAATCGAATTATTGAACATTGCCTACCAGGGTGGCTGAGTTGCACTTACCGCAGCAAGTTACACCCAAAAGGAGTTCAACAATCATAATTTTTTTAAGAGTTGCGATTTTTTACGAGCAACAAAATTTGTTATATTAATACACCTCATTATATCAAAATAAACTTGGTATAACTTTGATACTTTAGAGTTAAATCACACACTTCCGTACAAACAGCATCTAGGTACCGAAGGTAGATTGCCTACCTGATAATGTACTGCTGCGATTCAGAATTTTTATTCCGGGCAACGGAAAAGATAAGATAAATTTTGAACACCATACACCAAATATTGAATAACGAATTGAACAAAGGTTGAGTCATATTGAGTTGATACATTTAACGGACGACGAAGTGCACGGGATCAGCTAGTATTAATATAAATATAAAAATAAATTAAAAACCATTTAAAATTAATTTTATACTATCATTTTTATCATTTTATATTTCTTTTTTTTTTCATTTTAAGTGCATATTTCATTGCATTTTTTTGACATTTTTAATGCATTTTTTAAGGTTTTTTAGTGCATTAAATTCACAGCCCTGGTTATAACTTATAAGCAACCAACAAAAAATAAAAGTGTTCATTTTAAGTATTTTAAATTTTTAACTTTGTTATTTAATATTTATGTACAATTGTGTTAAATATAAAATATAAATTATATAATATAATTATATAATTAAATAATTAATTATTATTTAATATATATTACTTGTTTAATTTAGTCATTATATAATTATGAATAATAATAATATTACTAGAAATACTAATTACTACATAGTATTTATGGGTAAGTATTATCGGTTATCGGTAAGTTTTATCGGTAAGCATTATCGGTTATCGGTAGGTATTTTATGATATCGGTTCATGCGTTTGGATAAAAATTCAAAGTTTTGAATATATCGGATTATCGGTTATCGGTTAAAAGTGATATCGGCCCATCCCTAAAAAATATATAGATTTAAATAAGGAATCCAATAATTTATAATCAGATTATTCAACAAGGTTGTTTTACCACAACCAGATGGTCCTACAGGTAATTAAAACACGTGAAGGTAATTCAAATAATGATTGTTTTTTATTTTCATCTTCAATAAAAAATTGTATTATTACTTTATCCATTTATTTAAAAAAAAAATACATATTTGGTAATATAAATAAGAAATGGAAAATATTTTAATTAAGTATGATGATTGTATAATAAATAGCCAATATGTAAGTTATATACCTCAAATTACAACAGAAATAAATAAACCTAACCGAAATACAATAGTTATAGTAGATGGTAAAGATAAATTTCTGAATATTAAAAATTCAAAACTTTATTTATCATTTGAATATGTACAAGACGATGGTGCTAAATATCCAGCAAAATCTAATATGATATCTAATAATGGTGGGCCATTTTTGTTTCAAAAAATTTCAATTAAATTAAATAATAAAATTATAGATGAAATTGAGTTTGTAGGAAGAGCAAGTACAGTAAAAGGTTATATGAGAATTATGCTGTTGATGGAAATGGTCCCACACAAAATTCAGGATTTCAATCTACATCTGAAGGGGGAGGAAGTGTCAAGCTCATGATTCCTTCAAAACACTTTGCTTTAGGGTCGGTAAACTTTGATGATGAAGAAATAGATAATCGATATAATAATAAAAATTATAGCTATAATGAAGATAGGAGCAGAAGTTATAATAGAAAAACAAATTATCGAGGACGACAGCGTGAATACAGAGATAAAAGTCCATACCCAGGAAGATTTAATGACAGAAGTAGAGAATCTAGCAGAAATAGACAATATGGTAGAGACAGATCACAGTCCAGAGAGAGACAATATTACAACAAAATACAAAACGAGACTAATTCATATCAAGATTACGAAAGAAATCCAAGCCATAGATATGATTCAAATAATTACGAATATAGAGATAACTCACGTAATAGAGAAGCTAACTTAAATACAGTCAACGGTAGAGGCTATAGAAACAGATCACATTCAAGAGATCGAGACAATAATGGAAATTACAATTACAACTACAGGCATCAATACAGCAGAGAACATAGTCGAGAGAAAACACCAGAAAGATACAGGGGAGATCGCTATAATAAAGAATCCGAAAGAGTTACATGCTATAGGTGTAATGAAAAAGGTCACTATGCTGATAAGTGTACAAATACAAAAAACTAGGAACGACCTGGTTAAGAGAAAAAATCGGACGCTTAACTCGGGAAAATAATAAAGATAGCGAAGTAACAGATATAATCAACGAAGAAAAAGAATAATATTTATTTTTTTAAGACAATGGTATAAAAATAGAACGATTAAATTAAATAATGACATTAAGAGAAAAAACAGAGTTTTATCAATAGAAGTAAAATTCAAAGACAAAATGAAACAGGCAATAATAGATACAGGAGCTAATATTTCATGTATAGAATATTCATTAGTTAAAGATAAATAGAAAATCACTCCAGAAGAACAAACGATTATCACTGGTGAAAATAACTCTGAATTGGAAAACATGGGAACAATACAGTTAACAATAAAAATACAAGGTAGAAAATATGAAATTACAGCTTATGTAATTAAACACTTAACTTGTGAAATTTTATTGGGTAACAATTTTTATTTAAAATATGGTCTAGTCATTGATTTTGAAAAAAAAGAAATACAATTTAGGACGGGAGGGAGTATAGAAATGGATAAGAGTTGGGTAGAACATAATGGAACACTTGAAGCGATATATAAAAGTGCGATTGAAACAAATATGACAAGGGAATACATTATAGATAAAATAATAGGAAAAGAGGATACCGTAATACCACCGAAAACAATAGCTAACATAAAATTTAAAACTTATATGGGGACAATAAATAAACAATTAACTATACATCCAGTGGACCGTTTAAGCCAAAACCAATATTTAAAATTGGAAAAAAATATTGTAGACAAAAACATTGAAGAAATTCAGGTGTACAATTTTTCAAATCTATATACAAGAATATATGAAGGCACCATAATAGGAACAATAGAATATAAAAAGAAAGATAGTTTATTAATAATTAATGAAACAAGTAAAGACATCACCGACAGACAAGGTACGGTCATTAAAATTTCAAATGACTTAACTAATAAACAGAGAGAGAAGGCAACACTATTAATAAGTAAATACCAATATTTGTTTACTTCTGAACAATTGGAATTAAATTGTGCCAAAGTGGAAGAGTGTGAGGTTAATTTAGACTCAAAGGACACGGTTTTCCAAGCACCATATAGAGTTTCTCCAAAACAAAGAGAAAAATTGAAAAACATAATTGATGAAATGACAAGAGCAGATATTATAGAACCCAGTAAGAGCAGTTATGCAGCGCCAGTATTTATTATACCTAAAAAACAGAAAGGAGAATCGTTTCTTAGTGGATTTTATTAAACTCAATGAACAAACGATAAACGATAGACACCCTATTCCTCGTGCACAAGAAATATTTAGAGCATTAGAAGGAGCTAAATATTTTTCTACGGTTGACATGGCCCAGGGTTATTTTCAAATTCCGGTAAGGAAAGAGGACCGTGCAAAATTAGCATTCACTACGGATTTTGGATTATTTCAATTTAAACGAATACCACAAGGGTGGAAAAATTCGGCACCAATTTTCCAAAGAACAATTAATAACATTTTTAGTGATTATTTGTATAGATCAATAGTAGCTTATTTATACGACATATGTTGTTTGGCAGATGAGTTTGAAAAGGCACTATGTAATTTAGAAAAAATGTTCATTAGATTAGACGTAAATAAGGGTTAAAATTGAAAACAAATAAATAATTTTTTTTTCAATCAGAAAGAGAGTTGCTAGGTCATAAAATATCAGAATACGGTTTAAAACCATTAGAAAGAAATATAGCAGCTGTAAAAAAATTTCCTAAACCAAACAAAATCAAAGATGTCAGAGCTTTCATTGGATTATGTTCATACTATAGGAAATACATAAACAAATTTTCAAAAATAGCAAACCCACTTACAGAAATTACTAAAAAGGATATCGGATTTAAATGGGGAAAGGAACAAGAAATAGCTTTTGAATTTTTAAAACAGGCAATAATTACAGCACCAGTATTAGCACATTTTAAGGAAGGTTGAGCAATTTATATTACAACGGATGCTTCATTGGAATGACTAGGAGGAATATTAGAACAATAGGACGAAAATGGAAAAAAACATCCTATAGGTTACACATCTAGGAAATTGAAAGGAGGGAAAAAAAATTATTCAACCACAGAATTAGAAATGGCTGCAGTAGTTTTTGTGATAAATTATTTTAGAGAATATCTCTAGGAAGGGAGTTTATAGTGTATAGTGATCACTCGAGCTTGCAATATTTTAAAACAATGAAAAATCCATCATCTAGAATAACTAAGAGTATATTTAAGTTAATTGAATATGATTTTATAATAAAACATAAAGCAGGTTCAGCAAATCTAGCAGCAGACAGTCTATCTAGGTTTCCAATAAATTTGACCGAAATAGAGAAAAAAAATACAAATGAAGGTATAAAATATATAGAGATCTTAGAAACACAACAAGCAAAAGATGAATTTTGTTCAAATATTTTAAGAGCACTTAAAGGGATAGGTGAAAGAAAATTTATTAGAAAGTCACGGAGATATTGTGAAAGAAACAACATATTATTTTACAAACAATGGAATAAAAACACATTAATTAACCTAATAGTCATTGCAAAAGAGTTAGTCAATACGGTACTAAAATCATACCATGAATCTATTTTTAGTGGACATTTTGGTATAACGAAAACGATTGCAAAATTAAAACATTGTATATATTTTGTAGGACACTACAAAATTTATTAATTCCTGCATATCATGTCAACTTTTAAAAACACCAATAGGAAAGAAACCCGGTTTATTACAACCAATACCAATAGAGTCGGGGGAGCCATTACAAAGATTAACTTTTGATTATTTAGGATCATTACCTCCCTCACATGGGAAAAAAATATTTGATTGTAGCTACATTTAATGCTACAAAAAGCGGTGGCAAATTCAACAGGGGCAGAAACGATACATTTTCTAATGGACATAGTAACGTCATACGGAGTGCCAAAATATTTCTGTAGTGATAGGGGAACTCGTTTTAAAAATAAAGAAGTAGAAGATGCATGCAAAAATCTAGGCATGACACAAACATTCTCTAGTGCCTATCACCCGCAGACAAATGGTATGACAGAATTAATGAATAAGATAATATGTAACAGCTTAACACATTATGTCAATAAGAACCAAAAAGACTGGGTGTTATATTATAAATTGGTAGTTTTTGCGTATAACACCTGCCCAAGCTCAAGACTTAAAATAAGTCATTTCTTTCTGCTGCATGGCATGGAAGCCAACCAACCATTAGATAATAAGATCATCTGATCATACCAGATAATGACAATTGTTATAGCCAAATTAAATCATTGGAAAAATTACAAGAAATCAGAAAAGAAATACCAAGTATTATACAAAAAGAACAACAGATTCAAAAATTAAATTATTACAGATCCAATAAGACTGTCAACTTCCTGCCAGGGCAAAAAGTGCTAATAAAATTTCAATTTCAAGAAGCAAATAAATCAAAAAAATTAGCTTATAAGTATAGAGGGTTATAGGGTGTTACCACTGGATTATATTAAATTAGTAATAAGTTATTCGACCAGGAGTGTGTTTGCCGGTTAGCTAGGACTCCATAGAGAACATTACGTAACAACTATTTCTAGTACGTAACAGGGAATTCCACGCAACCGAGCATAACCGTGATACGGATTGGGAAGTAGATATATAACAACCACCACCCCTCCGCAACGCCAACCTTTCGCACCGCGACATTATCGCCGATAAAAACAGAGCGCGCAGGCCAAAAACCGGTTCAGCCGCCGCAGCCGACAGCTGCCACCGCCGAGGTCGTTGACCCAGTACCACTATTTTTGGTACACAACGGCGGCACCGTCGTCAGCTGATCTGTTACACAATCATAAATAATAAATATATAAATTGTCGTAGCTAGCGCGCGAAATTTACCAAAAAAAAAAAAAAAACCAAAAAGCCTCCTCAAAACCGCGTACACCTCGCAACAAGCACACGCCACCGAACGTACAACAGCATAACAACCACATTGGTAAATAATTTTACACAATGTCGGAAAAAACGTTACAACAATTGTCGTCGGCGGAGCTACGTAGCGAGTGCACGGCCCGCGGACTCAGCGCATCCGGGTCGAAGCCAGATGTGTACGTCAGGCTAGAGGAGCACCTTAGGGTAAGCGGACTAGTCCCCGAGAATGTGAGGTTTGAAACAGTGTAGCCCCTAATCTCAGGATTACAGGGCAGTACTGAACAACAACAACCCACGACATCAGCGCTGGAAAACACGAACGCCAGCCAGATTATTGGACAACCGTCCGGGGGAATTTTGACAAGCCCAACAGCAAGTCAAAAACCCACGGACAACCGGTCAGAAATCTGCGGCTTCCAGTCGACCATGCAGCAGGGCCAGTCCGCACAACCTTTAAAAACCGACATTTTCGAAAGTACGGCGAAACAGCTACATCAGTTAAAATTAATGTTGCCACAAACGAACGACCCAACAGGGGCACTGGAAGCGAGCATGACGCGGTTCTTCATAGAATCGCGCCAGGCAACCGCCCAACCGCCGAACAGTGTAGCGGCCCCGCGGTTAGACAACCACCCGTCACCGGTACAGATAACAAACCGTACACACGACAATTACCAGTCGGGTAGGTCATATGAGTTCAATGACGGCGGCGCTCAACACAGCGCCAGCCACATTGCCGACGCGAACAACCGACCTTTCTTCGCGCGCGAAACTAATGACTATACGGGTCACACCACACGCGCGTCACAATACGCGCCGTACGAAGCACGTTCAGTACTAATACCGTACGAGGACTTGCGTACAGCAAGGGCTTCGTTACCCGAGTTCACTGGAACAAGGGCCGAGGACCCCGTACGGTACATTAATAATACCGAATAGATTCTGGTGCAAGCTGGTATACACCCCTCGGGCTGGTGTAGGGCGGTCGAGCCGCAGTTAAAAGGAACGGCGAGTGTATGGTACGCATCCATAAAAGTACTCGACCTAACCTGGGAAGAGTTCTGGGTTGAGTTCTTAGAAAATTACAACAACACTGAAATTCAATCCCAACTACGCGCCGACATCGTGTCAACACGACAAACGCCCTGACAGTTGCTAACGGAATTCGTGCTAGTTAAAAACCATCAAGCGCGCGGCGTAAATACCGGCCTATCCGAGTCGGAATTGGTAGGTATTATAGCAGGATTAACGCGCGACACTTTCCGAACACACATCCGTCTACAACGGCCATTGACGTTCAACGAGCTACGACGCATCGCAGGCGTCTTGGACCCGGTAACGGACAGCACCAACCCGACCCCCCAACAATGGGCCCCTAAACCCATCAAAGGGGAGGAGACCCCACAAACAGCCCCCCGGTCAAAACAAAATGTTTAAAAAAACCAATGGATAATAAACCACCGGGGCCGTGCAGATATTGTGGGGAACTCCATTGGAACAACAAGTGTCCAAATAGACCGACCACGTCGGGAAACGGCGGGGGAGTCGACGGGGACTAGTCCCCCCATCGACTCATCACCCCCCCCCCCCCCCCCCCCACCCATCACCACCTATTAACGGTAGTACACACGGAAAAAAAACACGTAATCGAAAAGCGCGTAGTTTGGTAATTCAACAAACAGAAAAACCAACTACGAACATTTTTTCCGTCTCATCACCAATCGGCACCCCTTCACTGACCCCCAACCTACACCACCCCACCAAAGAACACACTCACATCTCCGGTGACACGTGTGTTCAACAACAACCGGCTCATGGGGCAGCCACAGGTGTAGGGACAAAGGCAACAGAGACACGGGAACCCGTGTTCACCAACACAGGTGACCGGGACACAAGCGCACACACCCCGCATTTCCCCGCATTAGGTCAGTCTGCGCACGTAAAGCAACAGGCGAGCAATGAGGCAACCGATGTTGACAGTATGGTCATGGCGGTAAACACCGACGACCAGACAGTCACCGTCGTGGTTCAGAACCAGTTGTCCCGCTAACCAGATTGAAATACGACTAATAATGGTATACGAACACGCCCAGAAAAAATTGGGCGCAGTCGAACTCGAATTTCCGTCAGGTTTCGTAACAGCCCTATTAGATTCACAGGCGCAAAAATCGTACGTAAACCCGACAGTAGCCCGTAAATACGGCAGAACACCTCCTCACGGACCAACAAACACAGTCCGGATGGCGGACGGTCACACTGCAACAACCAGTGGCACCTCCACATTCGAAGCTATGATAGGTACACTCGATATAAAATTCGAAGCTATCATCCTAGACAATTTGTATTCCGACGCGTTACTAGGACACGAATTTCTTGTAACCAACGAAGTCTCTTGGGACTAGCCGCATGCACAATTCACATGGGTAGGCATATTCGTACGTCGACATGCTGGAAAAGGAAACCACAACCACCCGCCACTCGTCCCGACTTGTCACAATTAGAATTTGGAAACGACACCGAAACAAGCGCGAGACGAACCAAGATATTAAATAAATACGCGGTAGTATTCAGCGAAAAAGTAGGACGTACCAAACTAATTGAACACGAAATTTTGCTTAAAGACCCGTCCCCAATCGCGCTCAAAGCATACCCATATCCGCAGCAGAAACAAACTGCTATAGACGATATGGTGCGCGATATGGAACTCCAGGGGCTCGTAGAACCAAGCACCTCACCTTAGGCCGCACCGGTAGTATTGGCAAAGAAAAATAACGGAACATTTCGTCTCTGTGTCAACTACCGGCGGCTAAACGACGTAACGGAATCCGACGCGTACCCTACCTATGCCAGATCTCAACAAAATGATTAGGCAAATGAGGGGCGCGAACATTTTCAGCATTTTTGACCTTAGGTCGGGGTACTGCCAAGTTCCCCTACACGAAAATGTGCGAAAATACACGGCTTTCCGAACACGTAGAGGTCTATTTCAGTTCAGAGTCCTCCCTTTCGGTCTAAAAAATAGTCCGATGACTTTCGTGAGACTCATGAACGAGGTCATGAGGGGGTACCAGGATGATTTCGTACAAGTTTACCTAGATGATATTGTAGTATTCTCAAGGGACGAGAACGAACACCAGGCCCACCTAGACAAAGTTCTCGAGCGCCTTGTAATGGGATTACGTAATTTCATGTACTTGCTCATAAAAATAACCAGGAATACGACCACACCCAAAGTGTTTACGACTAGAATACCACTCTTATTCGTGAGGTCCATATCATATAAAGGGCGCCTGCATGCCACGCGCCGCTCAATTCAAAGGACGCCGCCTCCGTATATATAGAGGCCAGGGGCCCAATGCACATTAGATGTACCAGAGCCACCAAGACCGAGCGAGCCACTTTTGCACCAGCCATTACACACAACTTACATGGAGATTATCGACTACTACAACGAGTCAACTCACGACGCTGCAATTCACCACGACTATATTAATTATTATTGGTTTTAATAAAATTACAATTGATTTATATTTAAATTGACTATATTTTATTGTAAAAGTGCATCAGCTTTTGGATCCCTGAAGGGCCGTAAGTAACAGCCTCAAGAGATTCGGATTAACGTGCAACACAAAAAATGTAAAATCGGTCTTCGCGAAATTTCATTTTTAGGGCACATTGTAGACTCGGAGGGCATACAAAAACAACCGGAAAAATTGGTATGCATTGACAATTTTCCGGTTCCCAAAAACGTTAGGGACGTACGTAAATTTTTGGGCGTGTGCAATTGGTATAACCAGTTCGTAGATACTTACGCGGATACCATAGCACCTCTCACTAATTTATTGAAACAGGGGGTACGGTGGAAATGGACAGATGTGGAACAACGCGCGTTTGAATCAATAAAAAACGCGCTAGTCACATCACCAAAATTGTCACCACCCGATTATAGCAAACCGTTTTGTCTACAAACTGACGCAAGTGAAATAGGATCCGGTTCGGTACTTTTCCAACGGGGTGACAGACCGGAGGAAAGACGCATAGTGTCCTACGCAAGCAAAAAGTTTAGCGAAACGCAAACAAGGTACGCCGCGGTCGAAGTCGAACGCGAGTGCCTAGCAATAATCTGGGCGACAGACAAATTCCGTCCATACCTAGAAACTCGACGTTTCGAACTCCTAACAGACAACTCGGCACTAACATGGTTACACAGGGCTAAAGACAAAAATTCAAAATTAACACGTAGGTCACTACAACTAGCTAATTTAGATTTTACACGTCGCGGGAATACAAAACAAAGCACCCGATTTGTTATCCTGCGACCCGGCACGGGGCACACCCGTAGACGAAGATCGACTCGAGGAAAAATTGGTAGGGGCACCTGTAACGCCGACAACTAATGTTGACCCCGAGTCAGATCGTATCTTCTCCATGTTCGATAACCAAGTCAGTGACGACACACCACTCACCGCGTCGACGCTCAAAAAGTGGCAGTCCGAAGACGCCGCGATTCGCGACATAGTCGCCGGTCATAAGTGGGACGGACGAACGCGGAACACTAGGAGCACAAAATCGGGAACAAACACATATGTTTTCTCCGACGGTCTCTTACGCGTAAACGTAGGCCCCCACACACCCATCGTGATACCGAAAACAAAAATACAACACGTAATTTGAAGGTGTCACGATCACGTCCTATCCAACCACCCGGGTTGGAAAGAGACGTACCGGGGGGTTCGACAACGGTACTATTGGAAAGGGCAAAAAAATGACGTTAGGTTATATGTCGATGCGTGCCACGTATGTGCGTGCACGAAACCACTAAACTCACGTCCTACCGACCCAATGCAACCAAGAACCCTCCGGCAGCCATAGGAAGTTATCAGTGTCGATTTAATGGGCCCATACCCACGTTCCGGTAAGGGAAAATCGTACATACTGGTAGCAAACGACTGTTTTAGTAGGTGGACCGAGGCTTACCCCTTTGGAACAGCAACATCTAAAACAATAATCGAAACGTTAGAAAGCGAGTTCTTTTCGCGTTTCGGTTACCCCCGCGATAACGGCCCACAGTTTTTGTCTAACGAAATGATAAACTTATTAGATCGCTGGGGGGCACAGGGTTGGACGACCCCAGTCTACCACCCGAGAGCCAACCCAGTCGAACGCCGTAATCAAGATTTAAAAAAAGGTTTGCGCGCACAACTAGTCGACGGCAAACATAAATCTTGGGACACATAATTACCCTCAATTCTTTTTTCGATACGGAACAGGTGCAACGAACAGACATGCTACCCACCCGCGGTCCTTGTCCTAGGCAGGGAATGCAAGAGACCCGGACATTGGGCGCTATCTAAAATTACACAGGTACATATCGAAAAATCACAGGAAGAGATTGTAGAGCGGGAAAAACGTATTATAGGCAAAAAGGTAGTGGTAAAGCCGAGCACGAACACCGGCACACAGGTGAAGTTCGGCAAGGGTGACGTAGTCTAATACAAAGCACACCACCTATCTAAGGCACATAAAGATTTTCATGCCGGGTTCGCACCAAAATGGTGGGGACCGGTAAGGCTAGCGAAGCAGGTCGGTAAAGGAGTCTTTCTAACCGACCAACAACCGCCGTGAAAAATACAAGTGTCTTGTCTAAAACGCGCGCCCACAGGTCAAAGTAAATAAACATTTGTCTGTACTAACCACCATTTACAGACAACATGGCCGACCAACACCAGCAGGAGAAGTGGCAGCAGGTGGCCGACCTAATTCAGCGGCTGGGGCTGGTGTCCAGTGGCCAGGATGAGCCGCGAACAGCCGCCCAGGTCACGAGGATGTCAACCCGCCAACTCCTGCAGGACCCAGTGCGGGCGGCCATCTACCATCGGGGCTGGGCGGACCGCACAGCGGACATCGAACGGAGGCTGTGGCCGCGCGGAACAACTTCGACATCCAGCAGCCGCACCCCGTCGCTGACGAGGCCACCACCACCGACAACGACGCCTGCCCCCACAACACCTGCCCCCGTGAAGCCTGCGGAGCCGACACCGGTACCCAGGCCAACGGGGGTACCCCCAAGCCCGGCGGTTAGGGTGAGGACGGAGGCGCAGCAGGCGCGGAACCGCCGGAAGTTCCAACAGCTAAAGGAAAAGAGGAAGGCAAGGGAAAGCGAGGCAAGCCAACAGCGTCGGCTTGCCAAGCAACCTGCGCTAACCTCAGACCCTGAAGCAGCCAGCGCACCTCCTACCGCCCCAACACCGCCGGAACCGATGGAGATAGACAAACCGGCGCCCAAGGACGAAAAATCCGAGGAGCCGGAACAGTCTACCAGCCACACGTCGCCAAACCAATCACCGACCACGGACGGAATAACCGAGGCCGATTGGTATGCGGCGTACGAGGGGCTAGAGGAGATAGGGTACGACCCGGCGTACTACAGTCCGATAAGGTCACCAAAACAGGGATAGAACAATCCACGGGCCCGGGCGAGTCTATCTCAAGCGGAAGCCAGAGGAAGTACAAGCCACCCCGACCCGTAACGACACGCCGACATCGGTACAAGTGTACCGCGTGTGGCAGGGGAGTATGACACGGTACGCAGCGGCAACCAGTACAAAGTACAGGTACCGCAGCGGCTGGTCTACGCTTCTGTCAACCGCCACCACGGGCTACAGCGCGACATCGCAAACTCTCCTACCACGCCAAAAAGGCACAAGGCGGGACGGGAAGGCAAGTCGCACAAGACGAGTACCAGCCGCCGGCAGCTCGTTCTCTTTACAACCAACCGTTCCAAGCAACGTACGCACGTCGAAAATCGCCGCGCAAAAAGAATTTAACGCGACCACGCTGAGTGATCCTATCATTTGTGTTTTTTTCTGTTCTCCTGTTTTTTTTACGTTCATAAAAATAAACGTCCCACGGAGACCCATAGAATCCATCTTCAGACGTGTTGTCATTCAGCCCACTATTGTGGACATTCAATCCACGATACTCCTACCACATCGAGACGGGCATACCGCGGACCTCCAACTCCACACCGCCAAAGCCGCGTCAACTCCTAACAGTTATATCCTACTTTTAATTTATACAAAAGATTTTTTTAAATAAATTTAACAAAAATAACTTCACTATGAGTCCACCAATAATTGTTAGTAAGTCTACATTTGACATCCGGGCTTTTAACAAGAAAAGTATTACAGTTGGATTACTAATTAACAAGCAGATTTAAATTATTTTATTATTGGAATGTAAACTTTCAAACACAATTATCACATTAAGTTTAGAAGAATGGTGTACACTGATGTCTGAATCTAATTTCAATTCAATTATTAATAATTTAAATACCAGGGTGAGACGTGTTAAGTTAACCGATTCCTTTTCATATTCAATCATTGTTAAACAGAGTTCAATTACCCTACATCTAAACGAGGAATACATTACCTTGTCGCATGTAGATCTGTACCGGCATCGTCAATTACAGAATTTGATAGATTTGTACGTGGTAGACAAGCAAAAACGTTTAGCAAATTATCAAAATACTTTCAACACTACATATCGATAGAGTTTTGTAGAAAGGGCGTAACCCTCAAAAAATCGAAAACCGACTTTTTGCTATCAAAATTTTCAGAAAAATTAGGCGCATAATCTGTAAAAATGGTGTTCATTAGATAAGAAATGTTAAACAACTGATAACGGTTATACTGAATTGAGGCCATATTGAGGCGCCCTTTTAATAAAATAAAAGTAAAACATGAGTATGTAAAAAGGGCGTTCTCCACACAAATATTATATATATATTGTATATGTAACAATTTCGTAATTAATGTATTTCTACTGTTCATACTGTGTTATTATCAATACATTAATAATATATTATTAATATCGTCTAAACGTCAATTGTTCCCATTACTCCCCTTACAGACTGTAATATTATTCTGTTATCATAGAAGTTCCCTCTTCAATAATATTATCATTATCATTTATAACTTCGTCGGTCAGAGTTTCGGACAGTTGTTAACGTCCACGATTATAAAAAACTTAAAGTTTTTAATAATCGTGTATACGTCCTATTAATTAATGTTGCACTACGCTTTAGTCATTTTCCTGTTTCTTATTTAACTAATTCCATCATGACTTCTAGAACTCTAAAGCTAATGCGGATGGCAATTAAAGGTAACACTCAGAGTAACAATAGTATTAGTACACAATGTGGCCATAATGCAAAACTTTATAATAATAATAATATTAATATTATTAGTAATAATAATTTATTACTGTCAATGAACAAGCTAATAATAATATTATTATAGTCGATGAACAAGCTAATAATAGTATTACTGTCAATGAACAAGCTGCTAATAATATTACTGTTAATGAACAATCTAATAGTAAGAATATAAATCTCAATAATTTTGCCAATGAATCTCTTCTTAACGAACTTGACAATTATGCATTCAACATGGATATCAACAATATTGATGAGTTTGTTATATTAGAAGATGGAATTGATATAAATACAATTTATGAGTCAATTTATTTAGGTTGGGCGGACTGGTTGGGTAACGGTCAAACAGAGTGCGCCACATAAATGGGCACTCCGTTTTATCCCGTTACAAGGTTTAGATAGATTTTAGGTACTTACTAATAATATTATTATAATTTATTTTATTCAAAATGTATATTACAATCATTTAAAATTATAAGAAAAGACAATCGAAAAATAATAATATGTAAGAAGGGCACTTACCACTCAAATAATAATATTTTTTGATCTGTTAAAAAGGGCTTCTGAAAAAAAAAAACATAAAGGGCTTTTACCACTAAAAATTATTTTAATCAAAACGGCTTATGTATAATACATAATGCAATAAGGGCTTAACCCTCTAACCATATGTTTTAAGTATTAATTACATGATTATTTCAGGTAAGTATTTCAAATTAATAATGATTTATAAAATTGTTATTCTTTCAATTTTCTAAAACTATAATAATTTCATAAACTGTATGTTGAAAAATTTGTTTTTCATACAGTTTTATGTGCCTCACTAACAATTTCAATTATGTGGGTTACGCACTTTCAACAAAACACCGTCGATATGACCTAATTAAAAATGATGTCCGTGGTCTGCCGTCCACCTGTCAAAGGAACGATTTTACCAACCAATATGTATATTCAAAACTATGATTTTATTTATTATAATCACCTACAGAACGATGGCACATCATTTTTATATGAAATATTACAATTCCATTTTAACACATTGTCTGATATGATTTTACAAGATCTAATATTATAAAAATATTTAAATATGTATAATTATTGTTTTTTTTTTTTAATAAAACTTTTTTATTCAATAATAAATTTGCTTTTTATTTTAATTACGTCTCACCTTAAATCATAAAGAATAGTTTTAATAAGTTTTAGTTTTAATATTATGTTTTAAAAGTAGATTAAATTTTTTAGTATTTTAAATTACTATAATTTTTTAATTTTTTTCCAATCAACCATAGTTTATAGGTTTATGTTTTCCAAGACCTTTTGAATAAATAAAAACATACATGTATAATAATATTTTGTTTATTAAATGAAACTAATTTTTTCATATAATAATCAAACGGTCTTCTTGCTTTTAATAGTCTGACGCTTCGGATCGGTTAATAATTTGTCAAATATGGTTTGCATTGTCTCATTAAGACCAGTATGAAGCGTTTGATCTTTTGATTCGTCGCTCGTATACAATCTGACAGTAGCTTCACTGAACTTCCATCTATAACAGCAAATTATTTTATTATAAAAACAAAAGAATTAAATAAAATCAGTGAAAAAAAAAAACAGATTCATCAATAGGTTTTATAAATTTATACCAATGTATTTACCTGTCTTTTACTGGTACATTCTCAATGTTAGCAACCTTATAGTGGGCAATTACCCATAGCTCCTTTCCTTTTTCTTCAAAAGGCGTCTTTATTGTTACAACACAATCCCCTTGTCTAAATGTCAGCGAATTAATTAACTCGACATCAAATTCTTCTGATCTCAAACGTTCGGTAACATTATCTCTGTATGATGCATTCTATAAAATAAATTAAATTATTTATGCTATCATTATAAAAAATATTATTTATATTACCATTTTATTCTGCTTTTTTTCATGTGTTTTTTCGCACTTGTTTTTTCTGCAGCACGTTTTAGACCCGGTTTTGTTTTTGAAAAAGACGGTCTCATATCAATTGATTCGCTGAAATGTTCATTCTATGAAACATAAAACACAGTATATTATTTTTTACTGTTTATTCATTATATATTTTCTATGTTCCAAAAATTATAACCAAAGCGTTGAGTCATGTCACGACTGACCTCCAATATGCTTTAGTTACTATATAGTTTTTTAAACTATGTTATAATCAGACATTTAATATTATTTTAAGAATTATAACCATAGCGTTGAGTAGTGTTACGACTGGCCTCCAATTAGCTTTGGCTATAAGATATTTACTAAGTAGTTACTAACCTCTGAATCAGTTGAAGCAATTGTACGGTACGACATCTTTTTTGGTAGTATCTCTGTTGAACTGAGCTGCTTGTCCTGGGATGAAATCTTGAAGATTGGTGAATATTAGTGAATTCCCTCTGTATTTTATACACATATTTTGCCACTACTTCAATAATTTAATATACAAATTTCCACAGCAATGACCTTACCTTACAGAAACCGGTCGAAACATGTACATAGAGGTACAACAGCAAATTACATTATATGAATTTAAATTGTTGGTAACATAAATTGCTTTCATATTATAATTACACTATATGAATGTAAATTATTACAAACAGGATTTAAAATAATTATATTCATGCCAATCCCATTCTAATATGAAAGCAGGATATGTAATATATTAAAATGTTTAAATCCATTCTAAAAAAAGTTTCTGATATGAACAGAGAGGGGCTATTTTCGGGTATAAAACACAGAATTTCATAGTTTATCGTCATCAGTTCAAGCAACAGCAGTCCACAGCAGTTCCAAGAGCAGTCAGCAGCAGAACAGCCTTCTTCGCCAACCAACAGTCAGCCAGCAGATTACCAGACCTCTTCAACAAGCCATCATACTTAGAAAAATACTTCAATTTCCACAAGCTATGTAAGTACTATTTTTATATTGTTATTTATTAAATTTAACATTTAAACTTATTTTTTAAAATAAAAAAAAACTCTTATCTCTGTATTCACGTTGTTGTCCTCGATAATTTGTTTCTCTATTATAACTTCTGCTTCTATCTTCATTATAGTTATAATTTTTATTAATATGTCGATTATCTACTTCTTCATCATCGAAGTTTACCGATTTATTTCTTCTTCCTGTATGTTGATTTGTTGAATATTTTCCCTTAACTGGTTCATCTCCTTTTTGTATTCTCTATCTCTCTCTATTAACTGTCTTTTTAGTTCATCGATTTCTCTTCCTTTTTCTTTTGTTTTTTGGTTTAGTTGAGATACATGTTCATTAAGAACTTCTGTATAATCACTTAATTCTGGTCCTCTGTTATTAATTCGAAATTGCATCAATTCAAATTTTTTTAAATTTTTCTTTAGCTCTTTTAGGTTGCTATTGTCGTGTAATGAAATCGCATGTAAGACTGTCTCTTTTAATCCCTTTAAAATATAAGTGCAAATTTCTTCTTCCTGCATATTTTTATTTAATTGTCTACATATATGATATATTTTCTATTTCTGTTACAAAACTCATTATAGACTCTGTATCTCCTTGACGTCTATTTTCTAATCTAATTTTTAAAATTGTATTGTAACCGATTGGTTGAAATTCGTCGAGAAACTCCTGTTTCAAATCATTCCATGTCCAATTATTATGTTTGTCCTCCAAATTTTCCAAAAATATACTTGCTGTACCTCTTACGAATACCGATAAAAATCTTACTTTATCTTCGTCCTTCCAACCGTTTACATCTGCTGCCTTTTCGTGTTGCTTAAAATATTTTCTTACGTCCTCATTACCTGAGAAATGGTCTGGTCTAATCATTAGCATATTGTAGGTCATTATTTGTGTTTGTTTATTTAACGGAGTAGAAACAATTTCAGAGTTTAGGTTATCTCCTTTTTGATTATTTATTATTATTGCTGTGTTTTCGTTTTCGAATTCTGGTTTTTCACTTGTATTACTAGAGTCAATAATATTTGTAGAATTATTAAAATTTATTAATTGACTATCGATAATCTCACTATTTAGGTATTAGGACTGTCAAATAACAATTAACACTAACGTAATTGACATCAAAAGTGGTATTTATACTATTGAAAAACTAAATAAATTAATAAATCCATTAATTATCTCTTTGATTGATAAAAAAATTAAAATAGAATCTATAATTACTATAATTTAGATGAAAACTTAAAAAAATATTTAGGCTTTAAAAACATAGATTTTGAAATAACAAGTATCAATAGAATAATTTACTATCCTACTAGTGATGAACATTACATAAATATTGAACAAGAATGTGAATTTACAATAGAAAAAAAGAAATAGAAAATACCTATCGGGTTATGCTCTATGAATGATATTCAAACTTTATTAAATCTTAGCAAGGGCGTATGTAATACTAAACTTACAGTGATTAATAAATATTTAGAGTTTTTAACTAACTATGAATGTACTTTAAGCGATTATTTAGCAAACGGTTTAGGGATTTAGTTGTTCAATTCTTTCTCAAATTACAATTATGCTGATCATTCGTTAAAACATAGTGTAACTGGTACATACCAACATTTTATACTAAAAGTTTCTTAAAAGATATAAATGGTGTTATTGAAAGAAAAGATGGAAAAACTGTAATAGAAAAGAAAAATTACACTATTGATCAATTAAATAAATTAATGCCATCGGATATAAAAATACTTCAGGCAAATAACTATATTACAATTAAATCTAATGTTTTTTTATTTATTGGATGAACATTTAAGATGAAGCTTAGGATTAGGTAATATATATAACTATAAACATATTGGCTCGGATATTATACTCGGTAATTATTTTGAAAATAAAATTATCGAAGTTCATTGTAATATAATTGAAAATTCCATTTCTAACCATAAAACTGATCAATATTTGCATATAGACGATGATATTTTATGTGTTATTAAATGTGATACGGGTGGCCAATATATAGTTAACGACATTAAATATATTACTCTAAATGTAATAGATTTTAAACATATTAAATTATTTATCACCGATCAAGATGGTATTGAAATAATATGTAATGACTTTTTTGCATATTTAATTCTAAAAACATAGATCTAGATAGTTCTATAAAATGTTTATAATAATTTCAAATTCTCAGTTATTCTTTAATAAAATCGTGACCGGAAAAACAGATCACGTTATACATTTTATATAATGATATTATTATTATATATTTATTATATTTAGATGTATAAAATCTATATTTAACGCGTCCCCCAAAAAGGGACACGTTTTTAATTCTAAAATTTTGTTTTATAGCTATTATAAATAATCATATTTAAATGGAAACGTATTTAAAGAAAAATATGTTAGTTTATAGAAAAAGTTACAATTATTATTCAAAAGTCAGATTTTGTTTACTAGCTTTAAAACTGTTTCTAAGTACAATTGGCCCAATTGGTTATTTTGTATTACCTTTATTAACAATGTTTTCGTTATTAAACGGAATTATAGAAATTTTTGAAAAATCTTATAAGCTTAATGAAAGAATTATAGAATAGAGAATTTGTTATAAATTTTATAATCAATTGATATTGCTGTATAAAACTAATAAAATAATCGAGGATGGTATATGTTTAAAAGAAGCAGATTTTAAAGAAACTATTAACTTTTTCCCTAGAGAAAAATATTTAAAACAGACACAGCTTAATGGTCACAAGTAAACAGCATAATTATAAACATTATATTAATTAAATTTCTTATAAATGGGAAATACATATTGTGTTAAATGTAAACAAAAAACAGATAATATTAATCCACATATAATTATGACTAAAAATTATTTGAAAAGAATGTCTGCAAAATGTAAAAAATGTAATTCTTTAAAAAGTTGTTTTATTAAAACATAATATTGTATACAGTGTATTCTAATGTATACCTTTTTTCATCACGATATAATCAAATACCTGTGGCCTAATGGGCTAATGCGTCAACATGTTTCCTGCTGGTAAAGGGTTCATAACTCTCTTTTTACACATATTTTGTAGAATTCTGTACAACTTAGCCGCAACTTCAGTTGCGCGGTTATACATACATATATATATATATATATATATATATATATACATTTTAGCCGCATGAATAGTTGCGCGGGTATACATACATATATATATATACATATACATTTTAGCCGCAAGTATAGTTGCGTGGGTATACACACATAATATTACACACATATTAATTTAGCCGCAACTACAGTTGCGCGGTTATACATACATATATATATATTAGGGTGGCCCTTATACAGTAGGGGGGGTAAGGAAAGGAGTTCCGACTTGATATTATCAAATATTAAATGAAATATAGGACTTATAATAATATATATATATATGTATACCCGCGCAACTATACTTGCGGCTATTTTATTAAATATTATTATGCCCGCGCAACTATTCTTGCGGCTAAATTGTATATATAGATGTATGTATACCCGCGCAACTACACTTGCGTCTAAATTGTATATATTATATAATATATTAATATACCCGCGCAACTATTCTTGCGGCTAAATTGTATATATAGATGTATGTATACCCGCGCAACTACACTTGCGTCTAAATTGTATATATTATAATATAATATATTAATATACCCGCGCAACTGTAGTTGCGGCTAAATTAAATTTATATATTTTTTTGATATCTAAAATCGTGGCCGGTTTTCCCAGCCACGATTTTATTATCATTTATATATATATATTTGTATGTATATATATATAAATATATATATATGTATGTATAGCCGCGCAACTATTCTTGCGGCTAAATTGTATATATATATGTATATGTATATATTAGGGTGGCCCTTATATAGTAGGGGGGGGGGTAAGGAAAGTTAAATATTTTTGATTTCTCACCCTCCCAATGTTTTCATAACCATACAAAAGTTATGTGGGTAAGATTTGGGGATGATTAATAATCCCCTTCAGGTGCCGCAAGAGGGTTGAATATTCATCAAATAGGGTAGTTGTAGGGTTATTCTGATTTAATTCATTATATATTGCATTTAGCATAAAATTGTATAGGACCTAAATTGTAGATAAAAAACGTTCAGACAAAATTTATCGTAAATCTATTAATTTCTGTGGAAAAATTAATCTTAAAAAAAAAAAAAACGTTTATTTACACAAGTACATAAATATTGGTGTCATTTAAAAATAAATAGAAAGTGGTTCAATGGAGTAATACAATGAGAAAATTAGATACGTACCTTTTCTTTATATAATCATTTACAACTTGTAATAGAAATTGTTTTTGATTTTCATCTTTCGTCAGTATACTATTGTATTCTTGAATTAACTTAACGCCTCTTTCTGCAACATAATTTATGACTGATAACTCTGTTAAAATATTAATTCCTTTTTTATAGTCTTCTCTTTCTTTCCAATTATCCGGGTGGAAATCTATGAAGTCAGCTGAAATTTTAAATCTTGAAAAAAAGTTGACTGTTTCTGGTGATACAAATTCATGTAATTCTTTTTTTATAAATGTTTTTATACCCTCTTTACTCAAAACAATTTTTTTAATTGTATCATCATTGTTCTGGGTTGATTTAAGTGCTTCCACCATTTTAATTTTAATTTCGGTTGGCACCCGAAAATCAAAAAATGATAAGGCTATAATTTCCGGCGCAAGGTACCATAAGTGTCCACAAAATTTATGTGTAGCTGTTTCAGAAAAAGCTTTATCTGGGTATTCGATTAATTTTTTTAAAAATATGAAGTCGTTATAAGGTGCTTCAATTGCAGAAGGGCATTTAAACCATGCTTCTACGTATATCGTAATTAGAAAAATACATATATCTCGAAATGCATTTTCTTCTCGAACATTAAGTTTAAATTGTTTTCGAAACATTGTAACGGTCGAAAATGAACAACGATAATAATGGTAAATATTATACGATAGAGCTCTCCGTCCCGCGGGCATCTCTGCCCACATCCAAAACAAAGGCGATATGCATATTACGATAGTCGACGTACACACACACTATCACCGCTGCCTAGTACCCGTGGTCGAGTTAACCGGCCGACACTACGTTATAATCAAATACCGGCCAATAATCAGTTATTACCAAATCATCGTAGAATATTGTATGTTTTTCTGCGTGTGATGTGTAACGCGTCCGACGCCCGTTACTTTCATTGTGCCTCTCTGCCGGACAACATGACGTGTGAGTAGGTACTATTTTACCGCGGACGTCCTGTGGACGACGCCCAGTCACAATATCACGATTTGGTAATACCATTCTTATTATTATTATTATCATATACTATACCTTGGCCGGTATTTCATTTCATTTCGTTTCGTTTCTTTTCTGTGTATAATACACACTATAGTGTACTAATATTATTGTATTATTATTATTATTATGCATTTGTTGTATTTTTTCTAAGGTGACCCTTTTTGTTGCGTTCAAGTTTTTATGCCAGTGTGGGCTTTTCTTGGCCATAAATTAATTATTCATTTTCCATAAGATCATTAAAATTAATATACCTTTTAACTCACCCATCAATTGTATGTTCTTATTGTTTTTTCCTATTTACATTATTCTGTTACAAATCCCACACGCTCCGGTTTCCGAATCTCGGCTGTGGGTTGGCGACCTTCCCACTAAAGTTTTTCGTCAACGTACGCTCCACGCCGAATCTGGGTAAGCCATCGTGTGAGACGTTACAGTTGGCGACCTTGCCAGGATTAATTTTGTATTAAGTGTACATGACATACGCTAGTGACCTGTCGGTCAAATATATATATATATATATCTATACGTCGTGTGTTTATTGTACAACAAAAAGGGTACGTGCAACCAGCATCACGTTAGTGTAAAGTACCGGCCATAAGTTATATATATAAGGTTACGTAGAACCAGTACTGCCTGCGTGTATTTTCAGAAATGATCCGGTGATCAAGTGTACCTACTTATGATATGACGGTGTCGTGCAAAACGGATCTCCACCATGCTGGGATCGGAGGGTGATAGTGCAGGTGTGTGTACCGCAGCCGTCCAGAGGATTGGTTTGACTTGGACGTTTTCCACCACTACTCGTTGCTGTTGTCCCCGGTACCACAGAACCGTGTCTCGGAGGTTACATCGACATTAAGGGGAGGTGTATGTCCTCATCGCGGTGTGGGCAGAAACGGCGGCTAGCTATATGGTTTAATCTTAAGTATGTTATTTGTACACGTCTTTGTGTGCACCTGTATATATGTCTCATCCTATTTATTTGGTTCGATTACGTAACCACTAGTAATTAACTTTATCGGTCTACCGCCGTTGTGCGATAGTAATTATTCGTAATTGGGTGCGTATCGTTCCAGTACGGCTGTACGATCGTTCCCCGATGTCTAATTTAAATTATTACAACGTTTTGTACCTCGTTGTTATCGTTCCAAATTGTTGTTGTTCTTATTGTTGATTTTGTGTAATCACTGATCAGCTGATATGTCGATTTTACTCGCGTAATATATTATGTGCTGTGACGACGATCTTCCGTCCGCCGTATTTATTTCTGTTTCCAGTTTTTTAACAATGATAATCTCTGATATTATTTGATCAGAATTGGTAGACCGAGACTTTTAAACTGTTTTACCCACGTTAGGTCCGTGCACACATTGACGATTAGTTTTAAGTTGCCCATAAGCTGTATGTCCCGCGGTGACCGGAGCGCATGTATATCGCTCGCGTTATATAGGTTGTCGCACGTCTGAGCAAGTCCGTGAGTACCTTTCGCTTATGTGTTAATAGGTCCTCGTCGCGATACGAGTGTGGTGTACCATAGTGATAGAGTGTGGATATTTGGCGGGGTGAACAATTTATATATTTTTCTTTTTCTCTTCGTCTAATGAATTTTTCGTCAATTTTTTGAGCATTCGGCACCATCTATATTTGTGTAGAGAATTATTTTATACATTGTGTTTTGTTTTTTTTTTTGCTTATTATAATATTTCAATGCAAGTCGATCAATGACTTTTTGTTTGTTGCTCCATAATTATTTCTTGCTGAGATAGTTTCTGTCTATTTAAATTAAAATATGATACCTACCGGCCAAGGTGATTTTCGAATATGTTACCAATTCGCTGTGTGTTCTGAGTGTCGTCCCGACGTTCCGGTGATATTCATCCATAATATTTTATTATTTTCTATTATTATCGAAACCCGTTGTTTTATTGTTTTTCTTTTGTTTCCTCGTTATTTGTCTACGAGTTACGTTTGTCCGAGGTCGTCTCACGTTTGACAACCCGTAATATCTATTTGTCTGAAGTTGTGTTTCTGTTCATCTTTGTTTCGTAATTTCTTTCACTACAAATAAGCACTCGTTTTCCGTTTTGGATAATTATTTTTCGTTGTTCGTCGTTGATGTACTCAGCTGGCAAGCGAGAGACTCGTCCCCCCCGACCGTCTGATCGATAGTCTATTCCAGCAAGAGAAAACCAAGATGGGTCCAATTACGAACACTACTACGTCATCTCCGACACCCAATATCCCGACAACGAGCACAACCATGGCTTCTTCGGTGTCTGTGGCAACGACTTCTGTTGTTCAGTCAAAACCATCAACCACCGATCAACAAAAAGTGGAACCGAGTGTTCAATCAATACTCCACCAAATGATGGCCAAAATAAATGCCAATCATAATCGAACTGAGGAACAATTTGAAGCCCTACATCGAAAGACGGAAGAGGGGATTAATCAATGCGCCCAGCGATACCAACTGACGGACACTCGTCTAACAAGAGTAGAAGACGAAAATTTGGTCATAAAAACTCAGTTGGATCAACAAACCACGAGCAACCAGGTCACCGAAAATCGCCTCAGCACACTGGAGAGTGACGTGGTACAGATGAGGAAGGAGATAGCTCAGATATCAGGCAATCATATAGTATCTACGAACCATGACTTATCGCAGATTCTAAAACCCAGTGTTCTGTCTTCAACTGCTGTTCCAAATAATCTGTCCGGCCTCAGTAATGGATCTCCCATGCCCCCGACAGTTCCAACCACTAACCTCGTGAATACGTTCGATTCACAAAGATCATCGTTTTTGTGAGCTCAAGAACGTTTCCAAGATTCCGTATCTGAGTTTTCCGGGCAAATTCAAGTAATCCATCCGCAAAAATTTATTGGACAAGTTGACGCCTATTTTGACAGCGTACATGTGTCACCTGCCCAACAACTTATATCCACACATCGACGTTTAGTAGGAGATGCTCAAGTTTGGTACGAATCATTAATCCCATCACCTCGTTCATACGCTGAATTTCGTCAGTTATTCCTTCAGCATTTTTGGTCTCCGGCGACTCAACGTAAAGCCCGAAATGAGATTTTTCGGCATTATCAATACACCAGATCCGATGGTTTGGCTACACATGCCATGAAATGGATTGCTGGGGCTAAGTATCTCAACCCACCGATTGAACAATCCGACCTCGTGTCCACTATTATTCAACATTATCCCACATCACTTGGAATGGCAATTCGAGGTCGAGGACCCCGTGATACCAACGAGCTGTTATCCGTTTTGATGGAATTTGAAGAATCAGCATCATTTTGTGAACGACGTCGTGAAGACAATCAGGTTCGACCTACATTCCAACACCAAAACAATGGAAATCAACAACCTCGTTATAATACTCCCCGTCGAGATAATTACCGGTTCCAACCACGAGTCCCAACACCGGATAACGCGGGTCCACGTCCCGTAGCACAACTTGATATGTCGGGAAACGACGACGAGGCTCGTACGTGAGTATGTCATGTCACGAAGTCTCTAATTTAAATGAACATACAACATCCACACAGATTGTCGCAGATGGTGTCTCACCAAAATGTAAACGCCCAGAGTTGTCAATTTTAATTTATAATAAACCATTCAACGCATTACTTGATTCAGGTGCTTCTGTCTCGGCCATTTCAGAAGAGATATTTGCATCTATCAAGCGAAACATTCCGGAGGGACAGCAATTATCAATCTTACCCGTTACGGGAGTCACCGTATCAACCGCTGTAAAAAGTCGTAGCCGGAAAGTCACTACTCAAGTCCTCATACCGTTCTCTATTTTTGGACACACTACTGACTGCATCTGTCTTGTTGTTCCACATCTGGCAACCTCCATTATCCTAGGAGATGATTGGTTGACTCAGAACAAAGTGTGTTTGGACTACTCTGAACGGATTGTACGTCTCACCCGTTGGAACCTTAATATACCATTTTCAAAAACACCGGATGATGCAATTAATCATATGAGTGCTCTATTTACTTTGTCTATCTCACCTCAAGACTGTGCGAGGTCGATAACTGAGCATTGTATAGCGAGTGTCGAAATGATTTCTCAGCAGTTACAATCGTCAACCGACAACAATATGATCACCAGCTTACAAGTAACCCCGGAAAACGATTTAGAACCTTTCGATCACATCACTGAACACCTGTCAACGGTTCAGAATATCTCGTCAAACCAATTGGAACAAGTCGTTGGCCTATTTCATGAGTACCACCACATTTTTCGCACTCGTCCTGGTTTAAACTTGTTGTTTACGTGTCGCTTCAATGTCAGTGAAGATATTCCTTTCAAGATCCGTCCATATCCAGTACCGTTTGCTCGACGTCCTGCAGTTGAAAAGGAATTGGCTCGCATGCTAGGGTGGGGGGTGATCGAAAGATGTACTTCACCCTATAGCAATCCAATTATATGTGTCGGTAAGGCCGATGGTTCTGTCAGAATATGTTTAGACGCCAGACGCCAAACAAAATAATTCTGCCGATGCGTGACTCATCGCCACCACTCGACGAACTACTTGCCCGTTTTGGGGGAAAAGCAATTTTCTCAAGTATAGATTTTACGGCCGGATATTGGCAAGTTACTCTACATCGTGACGTCAGAAAGTATACCGCGTTCGTGTACGACGGTCGAACATATCAATTTCGTGTCGTACCATTTGGGCTCAATATCTCAAACACAGCATTCCAACAGGCACTCGAATCAGTTCTCTCCAATCCAGTTGATCACTACAATGAAGACTGATTAGGGGATCTCCATATCTACGTTGACGACGTGTTGGTATCATCAACAACTTTTGAAGACCACATACGTCGCCTTCGACTTCTCTTTACGAAAATCGCCGTCTCAGGGATGTCCTTAAAGTTGAGCAAATGTAAATTCCTCCGTAATAAAATTAAGTTTCTAGGTCATATTATTACGCCTTCAGGCATGTCTATGGATCCTTCAAAGTTGTCGGCTATTCATGATTTTCCAGTTCCCCGACACAAAAAAGATCTTCAGTCGTTTATAGGTTTTTGTAACTTCTATAGGAAATTTACCGACCATCACGCTTCTTTGATCGGTCCATTGATTGCATTACTGAAAAAGGGTGTTCCGTGGCGATTTAACGAGGTAGACGTGGCCCATTTCAATTCCGTTAAATCTGCATTTACCGAGCGTTTCCTCGCCCATCCTGATTTCACATCAGAGTTCTATTTGCAAACCGATGCCAGTCATCTTGGTCTTGGAGCCGAACTGTTTCAAGTCGATACATCCAACGAACGACAAACGATCGGATTTGCTAGTCGAACTTTAAACTCCGCTGAGAAAAATTACAGTGCCACCGAGTTGGAATTAGTGTCTATTGTATTTGCCTGTGAAAAATTTCGGGTGTTCATTCTTGGTTACCCTGTCAATGTATTAACTGACCACAAGGCACTTACGTTCTTGTTTCGATGTAGGCTGAGAAATGCACGTCTCACCCGTTGGACCCTTGTTCTTCAGGAGTTCGATCTACGAATAAAATACATCACTGGACCTAGCAACGTAATCGACGCTTTATCTCGCAACCCGGTAGATCGAGATCTAATCAACCAACAATCCGATTCACTCGGTATTTTCATAGTTACTCCTCGTAGGTTACTCACCGAGTACCAATCTCGTATAGAATCTTTTCAACATATACTCCGGGAACAGCAGATGGATCCGGCGCTTCGAAAGGTAGTTGATTTGTTGTCCAATAAGTCTCTCGTGTCAAGTGCCATTACTGAACGATATTGTATGTATCGGGACATTTTGTTCTATCGTTGACATCTCAACTCAGATAGGTGGCTAGTATGTGTGCCTATACATCGAGTCGATGAGCTTATCTTTAAATTCCACCTGCATTTTGGACATGTAGGTCCGAAAAAATGTATTGCCGCCATTCGAGAAGTGTGTTATTTTCGTAGTCTAAGTGCAAATGTACGTAATGTGGTGAAAAGTTGTGACACCTGTCAACGTGCAAAAGGTAGCACCGTAAGGACAGAAGGTGAAATGCAACATGTGATAGCTAATGCACCCCTCCAGCGAGTCTGTGTTGATTTGTACGGTCCATTGCCATCTGGGTGGAATCACGTTAAGAACGTTTTCGTTGTACTCGACTGTTTCTCTAGATTTGTCCGGTTATATACGATCAAACGGTCCACTGCAGTTGTAGTAACCAATCGAATGATCACTGACTACATTGAAGTCCATGGAGCTCCACAAACCGTTGTGTCGGATCACGGAGTCCAGTTTGTGAGTAATGTGTGGCGAGCTCGTCTTACTGCGATTGGTGTATGTGTAACAACTACTAGCGTCTATCATCCTCAGAGTAATCCAGCTGAACGGGTTATGCGCGAGTTAGGTCGATTTTTTCGTACTTATTGTCATCAGTCCCATACCGAGTGGCCCCGTTACGTTCAGTATATTGAGTGGGTGTTGAATAATACCGTTCACGAGTCGACGGGTTTCACTCCTAGCGAGATTTTCTTAAAAACTGAAAGGTATAGTCCGATATATGAAGCTGTCGAATGTCCGCCGAAAGGTAGTGATGATTTTACGGTCAAGCTAACGATGGCTGCCGAGGTTCAACGAACTAAGGCCGAGGAACGCCGAATTCGACATGACCGTCGCGGTAAAACTACAAAATTTCTGATCGGGGAAGAAGTCCTCGTTCGTGCACATCGCTCCTCTTCCGCCGTTGACCATCAGATAAAGAAATTTTTTATGTTGTATGAAGGACCGTATAAAATCATAGAGATTAAAAGCTGTAATGCGTATGTCGTAGCTGATCCTGTAACAGATCAAGTTCGGGGAACTTTTAACATTATTTTTCTTAGAAAGTACATCCGTCCTACTGATGCTAAGCAATCAGCTTATTGACGGCACGGTTAAGTCAAACCCCTATTCAGCCTCGTATAATTTCTCCCTGTTTCTTTCTGCAGAAGCGCCCCAGACAGGTCCAGGACCCTTCTACTGGGGGGTTTCTGTAACGGTCGAAAATGAACAACTATAATAATGGTAAATATTATACGATAGCGCTCTCCGTCCCGCGGGCATCTCTGCCCACATCCAAAACAAAGGCGATATGCATATTACGATAGTCGACGTACACACACACTATCACCGCTGCCTAGTACCCGTGGTCGAGTTAACCGGCCGACACTACGTTATAATCAAATACCGGCCAATAATCAGTTATTACCAAATCATCGTAGAATATTGTATGTTTTTCTGCGTGTGATGTGTAACGCGTCCGACGCCCGTTACTTTCATTGTGCCTCTCTGCCGGACAACATGACGTGTGAGTAGGTACTATTTTACCGCGGACGTCCTGTGGACGACGCCCAGTCACAATATCACGATTTGGTAATACCATTCTTATTATTATTATTATTATCATATACTATACCTTGGCCGGTATTTCATTTCATTTCGTTTCGTTTCTTTTCTGTGTATAATACACACTATAGTGTACTAATATTATTGTATTATTATTATTATTATGCATTTGTTGTATTTTTTCTAAGGTGACCCTTTTTGTTGCGTTCAAGTTTTTATGCCAGTGTGGGCTTTTCTTGGCCATAAATTAATTATTCATTTTCCATAAGATCATTAAAATTAATATACCTACCTTTTAACTCACCCATCAATTGTATGTTCTTATTGTTTTTTCCTATTTACATTATTCTGTTACAAATCCCACACGCTCCGGTTTCCGAATCTCGGCTGTGGGTTGGCGACCTTCCCACTAAAGTTTTTCGTCAACGTACGCTCCACGCCGAATCTGGGTAAGCCATCGTGTGAGACGTTACAACATATATATTTTGAATGAATAAATTGCCTTTGACATCCACCTGGCATGGTGAAAAGCACCAGGATAGTGAAAAAATATACCGTTTGGTGGGTTTTCACCTAAAAAAATAACAGTCAACTCTAGAAGTTCTTTGTAATCTTCTCTACATTGTTTTTTTTTTTTAATTTTGTAAACAGAAGTCTATAATTTGAGATTTATTTGTTTCAACTGTAGATTTTACAACTGCATCATTTATTCCAATTTCATACTTTTTTAAGTCAATTTCGGGCCAGGCTTGTTGGAATTTTTTAAAAATAGGAACATCAGGACCAATAGTATTTATTTTTAATTTAATTTCAAAAACACTTCTTAGCACTAATTCGTATATATGTCGCCTACAAGGTAAATATAAAAGATTTCGTCCTATCAGTTGTTCCAATATAATACAGGCACCATTTAACCGACCCGTGTTTGATGCCGTCGTATCACAACATAAAGCTTGTACTTTATTTGTTACACCCCAATCATTTATAATATCAAATATTGCATTTGCTTGTTGTTCTCCAGTACCACTTTTGAGCTTTGGCACACCAAGTAATTGAGTAATTTGTTCAATTTCTATTTTCGCTTTCTTTCGACGTTGTTTGGATTTATGTAAATTGACAAAGGCCCTATTTTCTTTTTTTGCCAAATTTCTATCAGTTCCCAACATGCATCCCGGTCTTCCCTTTCGTCTTTGCATTAGTAAAAAATTTTTATCTTCCTCAATTTTCATCATATTTAATGCATTTGAATGAGATACATCAAATAAGTCATTTAATTTTTCCTTGAACTCATTGACATTTTTTGTATTTTTTTCTGATGCTCTTTTAGCCGATTTTTGTAACTCTCGTAAGTTTTGATATAATTTTTCCAATTTTAAAATACAATGCTGTTCATCTCGAACTGGTATTCTCGCTTTTTGCCAAAATAATACTGTTTCTTTAAATACCAATCTTGCACTTTCCCGCAAATTCAATTTTACATGTCTCAAATTATAAAATAGCACACTCAAAACTTGTTTGATAGATGGTAACTTACTGCCAACAATTTGGTTGTTCACATTTCCAACTAAATATACTTCATCATGCGTACGTAAAACAATATGTGATGACGATGAAGCCATTTTATAATAAATATTCAATATTAATTTATAGAACATGCATTTTTTTCAAAATATTATTCGTAAATAAAATAGTGTAAAGCATAAATGATATACGGTATCGCGATTTATGAACATTGAGCAATGAACAGTACCTACATAAACAGACGACAATAATGCACGAAGTGACAGTGTGTAATAACTGAACAACGAAAAATAATTATCCAAAACGGAAAACGAGTGCTTATTTGTAGTGAAAGAAATTACGAAACAAAGATGAACAGAAACACAACTTCAGACAAATAGATATTACGGGTTGTCAAACGTGAGACGACCTCGGACAAACGTAACTCGTAGACAAATAACGAGGAAACAAAAGAAAAACAATAAAACAACGGGTTTCGATAATAATAGAAAATAATAAAATATTATGGATGAATATCACCGGAACGTCGGGACGACACTCAGAACACACAGCGAATTGGTAACATATTCGAAAATCACCTTGGCCGGTAGGTATCATATTTTAATTTAAATAGACAGAAACTATCTCAGCAAGAAATAATTATGGAGCAACAAACAAAAAGTCATTGATCGACTTGCATTGAAATATTATAATAAGTAAAAAAAAAAACAAAACACAATGTATAAAATAATTCTCTACACAAATATAGATGGTGCCGAATGCTCAAAAAATTGACGAAAAATTCATTAGACGAAGAGAAAAAGAAAAATATATAAATTGTTCACCCCGCCAAATATCCACACTCTATCACTATGGTACACCACACTCGTATCGCGACGAGGACCTATTAACACATAAGCGAAAGGTACTCACGGACTTGCTCAGACGTGCGACAACCTATATAACGCGAGCGATATACATGCGCTCCGGTCACCGCGGGACATACAGCTTATGGGCAACTTAAAACTAATCGTCAATGTGTGCACGGACCTAACGTGGGTAAAACAGTTTAAAAGTCTCGGTCTACCAATTCTGATCAAATAATATCAGAGATTATCATTGTTAAAAAACTGGAAACAGAAATAAATACGGCGGACGGAAGATCGTCGTCACAGCACATAATATATTACGCGAGTAAAATCGACATATCAGCTGATCAGTGATTACACAAAATCAACAATAAGAACAACAACAATTTGGAACGATAACAACGAGGTACAAAACGTTGTAATAATTTAAATTAGACATCGGGGAACGATCGTACAGCCGTACTGGAACGATACGCACCCAATTACGAATAATTACTATCGCACAACGGCGGTAGACCGATAAAGTTAATTACTAGTGGTTACGTAATCGAACCAAATAAATAGGATGAGACATATATACAGGTGCACACAAAGACGTGTACAAATAACATACTTAAGATTAAACCATATAGCTAGCCGCCGTTTCTGCCCACACCGCGATGAGGACATACACCTCCCCTTAATGTCGATGTAACCTCCGAGACACGGTTCTGTGGTACCGGGGACAACAGCAACGAGTAGTGGTGGAAAACGTCCAAGTCAAACCAATCCTCTGGACGGCTGCGGTACACACACCTGCACTATCACCCTCCGATCCCAGCATGGTGGAGATCCGTTTTGCACGACACCGTCATATCATAAGTAGGTACACTTGATCACCGGATCATTTCTGAAAATACACGCAGGCAGTACTGGTTCTACGTAACCTTATATATATAACTTATGGCCGGTACTTTACACTAACGTGATGCTGGTTGCACGTACCCTTTTTGTTGTACAATAAACACACGACGTATAGATATATATATATATATATTTGACCGACAGGTCACTAGCGTATGTCATGTACACTTAATACAAAATTAATCCTGGCAAGGTCGCCAACTGTAACGTCTCACACGATGGCTTACCCAGATTCGGCGTGGAGCGTACGTTGACGAAAAACTTTAGTGGGAAGGTCGCCAACCCACAGCCGAGATTCGGAAACCGGAGCGTGTGGGATTTGTAACAGAATAATGTAAATAGGAAAAAACAATAAGAACATACAATTGATGGGTGAGTTAAAAGGTATATTAATTTTAATGATCTTATGGAAAATGAATAATTAATTTATGGCCAAGAAAAGCCCACACTGGCATAAAAACTTGAACGCAACAAAAAGGGTCACCTTAGAAAAAATACAACAAATGCATAATAATAATAATAATACAATAATATTAGTACACTATAGTGTGTATTATACACAGAAAAGAAACGAAACGAAATGAAATGAAATACCGGCCAAGGTATAGTATATGATAATAATAATAATAATAAGAATGGTATTACCAAATCGTGATATTGTGACTGGGCGTCGTCCACAGGACGTCCGCGGTAAAATAGTACCTACTCACACGTCATGTTGTCCGGCAGAGAGGCACAATGAAAGTAACGGGCGTCGGACGCGTTACACATCACACGCAGAAAAACATACAATATTCTACGATGATTTGGTAATAACTGATTATTGGCCGGTATTTGATTATAACGTAGTGTCGGCCGGTTAACTCGACCACGGGTACTAGGCAGCGGTGATAGTGTGTGTGTACGTCGACTATCGTAATATGCATATCGCCTTTGTTTTGGATGTGGGCAGAGATGCCCGCGGGACGGAGAGCTCTATCGTATAATATTTACCATTATTATCGTTGTTCATTTTCGACCGTTACAATGTTTCGAAAACAATTTAAACTTAATGTTCGAGAAGAAAATGCATTTCGAGATATATGTATTTTTCTAATTACGATATACGTAGAAGCATGGTTTAAATGCCCTTCTGCAATTGAAGCACCTTATAACGACTTCATATTTTTAAAAAAATTAATCGAATACCCAGATAAAGCTTTTTCTGAAACAGCTACACATAAATTTTGTGGACACTTATGGTACCTTGCGCCGGAAATTATAGCCTTATCATTTTTTGATTTTCGGGTGCCAACCGAAATTAAAATTAAAATGGTGGAAGCACTTAAATCAACCCAGAACAATGATGATACAATTAAAAAAATTGTTTTGAGTAAAGAGGGTATAAAAACATTTATAAAAAAAGAATTACATGAATTTGTATCACCAGAAACAGTCAACTTTTTTTCAAGATTTAAAATTTCAGCTGACTTCATAGATTTCCACCCGGATAATTGAAAAGAAAGAGAAGACTATAAAAAAGGAATTAATATTTTAACAGAGTTATCAGTCATAAATTATGTTGCAGAAAGAGGCGTTAAGTTAATTCAAGAATACAATAGTATACTGACGAAAGATGAAAATCAAAAACAATTTCTATTACAAGTTGTAAATGATTATATAAAGAAAAGGTACGTATCTAATTTTCTCATTGTATTACTCCATTGAACCACTTTCTATTTATTTTTAAATGACACCAATATTTATGTACTTGTGTAAATAAACGTTTTTTTTTTTTTTTAAGATTAATTTTTCCACAGAAATTAATAGATTTACGATAAATTTTGTCTGAACGTTTTTTATCTACAATTTAGGTCCTATACAATTTTATGCTAAATGCAATATATAATGAATTAAATCAGAATAACCCTACAACTACCCTATTTGATGAATATTCAACCCTCTTGCGGCACCTGAAGGGGATTATTAATCATCCCCAAATCTTACCCACATAACTTTTGTATGGTTATGAAAACATTGGGAGGGTGAGAAATCAAAAATATTTAACTTTCCTTACCCCCCCCCCTACTATATAAGGGCCACCCTAATATATACATATACATATATATATACAATTTAGCCGCAAGAATAGTTGCGCGGCTATACATACATATATATATATTTATATATATATACATACAAATATATATATATAAATGATAATAAAATCGTGGCTGGGAAAACCGGCCACGATTTTAGATATCAAAAAAATATATAAATTTAATTTAGCCGCAACTACAGTTGCGCGGGTATATTAATATATTATATTATAATATATACAATTTAGACGCAAGTGTAGTTGCGCGGGTATACATACATCTATATATACAATTTAGCCGCAAGAATAGTTGCGCGGGTATATTAATATATTATATAATATATACAATTTAGACGCAAGTGTAGTTGCGCGGGTATACATACATCTATATATACAATTTAGCCGCAAGAATAGTTGCGCGGGCATAATAATATTTAATAAAATAGCCGCAAGTATAGTTGCGCGGGTATACATATATATATATATTATTATAAGTCCTATATTTCATTTAATATTTGATAATATCAAGTCGGAACAACACAGATATGTTTTATATGCTTATCTACACTACATATTAAAAGTTTACCCCCGCTTCATATTTTTCATTTAAGTATAACTCCGTTGCTATTTATGTTAGAATCTTCATTTTTACATTAAACATTTTTGATTTTAATTCTTTATAAGTCCCCCTCATAGTATCATAGTGTAAAATCGCTTTCAAAGATTTTTGGATTTTAATAACGCGCGCCCCATTCGGGTGAGCGTTAAAATAAAAATGATAATAAGGAAGTTATGGGATTTGGTGACAATAATAACGCGTCCGTAATTTACGGACGTGTTAAATTCTAACATGGTCGGATTATTGGACCGTGTTATATTTTATACAAAATATGTGAAATATCGAAATAATTATATACAAATTGTATATAAAAAAAGCACTGAAATTTGGATGTAAAAGTGTTAAAATACATAAATTTATAGAATTTTTAAAAAATTTAAATGTAATGACGCGTTCCCGAACGGGGAACGCGTTAAATATAGATATGAAATGCATACATTTTTAAAAAATAATGATATTGAATTTGAACAGATTTGTTTAAATTTTTTGTAATTTTAACAGATTTGTTTAGATTTTTTGTAATTTTTAACAGGAATATATAAGGTCGGTTTTTTTTAATGTTTTTTCAATGTTATTTTAGATGTTTTTTATGCTTTTTTGTGTGTTTTTTATGCTTTTTTTAAAGATTTTTTAAGGTGTTTTTTTGTAATATAAAAAGTGTACCAAAGTATACTACTATGTAATTGTAATATATAATATTTAGACTTAGAATAAAACCCGAGACAAATAATGAAAACGGACCATATTATGGAGTGTGGGTGGTCCGATATGCATATATACGTACGCATTAGGTACATATATACCTACAATATACGCACTCCTTTTACATACACGCAGCACCTGCAACACATAAATAATATTCTACACTTCTCCGACCAGATATTTAGTGGAGACAACACAATCAAATATCAACGGCGCCAGTAAACACCGTATATATCATTCTTTCATATACATATACGTACATAACACGTGTACGTACATATATATATATATATATATATATATATATATTATATACTTCAAGTCCCCTTCGATAATTCTCCAATCAAGACGTTCGGTCAAAACAAAACTATAAATTACCAGCTGTACCGGTGTCGCACCACACAAAATAATAAAAATATATCAATACTTTAATCGATGCACAAGAAGAAGGGATAAACCAAAATCACATTATATAAGGGCCACAGAGCATCGACTCGTAGCCAGTGTCTATTCCGGAGATACACATGGTCCACGACAGTATCTTTCAGGAGAAGACTCATGTACAACGTCCAAGCCAGTCAACATCACGATCTTTTTCCACTACTGTCCAAAGGATCACTGTGCGTTTATGCGTATACAATATATGTATATTGAACCATTCCTTCTCCCGGTATGTCTGTCTAAATTTTTTGTCTCTTTGTCAGTTAAATTAAAATTGTTCATCTTTTTACACTAACCTATCCATTAGTCTTTCAAAACATAAGGTTCTGTGACAGTCATCATATTATAGGTCTGTCACATCGTTACTACACATTTATGTTTTAGAACACGAGTATAGTAATAAGTGCTCTCTTAGCTTAAATTACATTCGGTCGGCGGTTGGACTATACGTACTAGCTGTCACGAATGTAGGGATTCTAAGAGCTATATTAGAATATAAGTATAGAAGTAAGTGCTCTATTAACTTAAATTACATTCGGTCGGCGGTTGGACTATATGTACTAGCTGTCACGAATGTAGGAATTATAAGAGCTGTATTTAGAATACAAATATAGAAGTAAGTGCTCTATTAAGAGGCCGTTCTGGTACGAAAATTCGGCCGTAAAAACATGGTTTCGTACTTCTCATTTTCCTCAGCTCTCGTTAGTCGTAGAAACATAATTTTTTCACCAAAATAAACGTGAGAAGTTGATCTAGGTTTTGTCGTTCCAGATTTTCGAATTTTTTTTTCAAACCGATTATATTTGCATTTTAAATTTTCAAAATTTTTAAAAAATCATATAAAATAGACAAAAAAAGATATCAAAAATCTGGAACGACAAAACCTAGATAAACTTCTCAGGTTTATTTTGGTGAAAAAATCATGTTTCTACGACTAACGAGAGCTGAGGAAAATTGGAAGTACGAAACCATGTTTTCGGTAAGAAAAACACGATTTTACAGCCGTCATGTGCTGCTCTACTGACACTAGCGGCAGCGTTCAAAAATAGTGTTCCTACCACTACCCCGCGCTCGACTGTAGCCCATAGACTTATAATATATAGACCGCGCATTAGTGAAATATATTTAAGCCAACATATGTGCGAAAGAGACAGACTCTGACATTACTTTATCTAGGAGATTATAAACAATTTTATAATACTCCTTGGTAGTAATGAAGTTTATTAAATATTATCAATTTTGTTATCATTATTTTATATTTTAAATATTTATAATCTCAAGGAGTAATGTACAAATTGTCTATAAACTCCTTGAAATTGTAATGTCAGAGTCTGTCTCTCTCACTTTACAATATACAGTTCAGTGTTCTCTCTCGCACAGATGTTGGCTTAAAGTGTTACACACAAAAAGAGCGTAATGCGCGGTCTATATATTATAAGTCTATGCTGTAGCCATACCACACCGTAGTTCAAAACCAGATTTCTTATCGCGACCGGGCCGCTTGCCGTTTATAAATAATCGGTAAGAAAACAATTATGTTGGTGACAGAACTGTTTTCATAATACCCATATCGAATTTTATACTTCGTATATTATTATTATTATTCTGCTCGCCGTGTTTTACACAAACTAAAAATCTCACATCCTAAAATTGTTATAAATCGTTTAACAAAATTACAATTTAAATAATTATTTTTTTAATCTTGTAGAGAATTCAACGAGAAAATTATTTTTTTTTAACGTTGACTAACAAAATATGAAATTTAATTCAGAATAACAAAAAAAAACCTTAGATTCATATTATGAATACATGGAAATCTGTTGAATAAAGTGACCAGTGTAATCAATGTACCCAGGTACAACATAATTCGACTTATAATAATTAAAACAATAAACCCCTAATTATATGAACTGAAACACAATTGTTTATATAAAGCAGTCAAATACGAACTGTATTTATTTTTAATTAGTTATAATAGTAGGTACATTCCTATATTACAGATTATTTATTTATTTATTTATTCATTCATTTATTTATTTATTTATTTATAATATATTAATATATAAACGGGTTGAACACAATTCAAAATATGATAAAACAAATTAAAAATGACATCGAAATACATTCAATGCATCAAACATTCACAATTTAAAAAAAAAATCATATTTACAATCTATTCATACAATAAGCACATTCGATAATAGAATGAGAAGCACGTCATGATAAATCATGAAATTGTAAAAAATAATAAAATTCTAGGTATATAATATGTAAAAAACATAACATTTTAACATGATAATAGTATATAGCATTAAATTACCTATTACCTATGTCCTATAATCTATATTGTATAATATATAATAGTAAAAATTTTCGCGTGCCCACAAAATCTTTTCGCGTGCCATGGATTTGCCATCCCTGGTATATAGTAATAATTATTGTACATAAATACATGAATATTAATCGCGGTACACTATTTTTTTTTTTGCCGTTTTTGTTTTTATATTTTCCAAAATATGTTGAGGATCTAAAATGTCATCTACCAACAGCCTCTTTCCGTACTGGGGATTGACTATTTCTGGAAGTAAGCATTCTGTATAAAAACTGAAAATAAAATTTGATATTATGCTTATGTAATTACTTAAAAATCCAATTAGGTACTATAAAATATAAATTAAAAAATCATGTTCAATATTACACTTTTAACTTCTCAATCATTTTTTCGCTCCAGAAAGAATCATCGTAACTAATTATTTGTATCTCTATCCAATTGGCAGAATAAACAACGAAATAACAGGAATTTCGTTTTGAAATATGCATTTGTCCCTGAACTTGGTAATAGTAACTATGGTCCACTGTTAATTCCATTCTCCCGTCTTCACTGAGATGACAGAAAGATAACTGAAATTAAATATTATAATAAAAAAATTTTACATTTTACACTTAGAAAGTTAGAGCTAGCAATTAATGTATTGATTTGCAATGAAGTATGTTTTTTATTTTTTTATTTTTTGTGTCTTTGTGCAAGGTTACTCACAACGTTACTTATAAGATGTTATTAGTGTAATTTAAAAATTTGAGAGTTAATTCACAATAATATTTTATGAGCGTCGGAAGTAAGAATTTTGACAAATTTCGTCAAAATATCGATTGTTTGTAAAATGTTTTGTAGTTAAAAACTTATAAAATGTTCTGTTATAGGTAGCTAAGTAGTGATAATTTTAAACACGTTTCTCATAATTAGTTTAAACTGTAAACAAAAAATTTCAAAATTGTATAAAGTAAAAATATTTTTTTTTTAAATAGATATTTTAAGTTAAAATTTGGACGAAATTAGATAATGAAACGGAGAATAATGATTTTAATTATTTTTTTTTAAATTTAAAAATATTATTCTTCGCTCGTTGGTCCTTGAAAATCTTAAAGTATATAGATTGAAATATTTTAGGAGAATCGTTTTAAACACAATATAATAAATAATAATACTCTTACTTTTTTACTATTTATAGCTTCTAAAAATGTCTTAGTGTCTTTTACTGCATATGGACATTTAATTTCAACTATAAAATCATTATTGACCAGACCGTCTATAAATTATAAAATAACTAATTTAGTTGTATTGATTCAATTAATATTTATAATTAAGTACTAAAATATATTTTACCAGGAGAAGCTGCTAAATAAGGAAAATGTTCATCAATAAGAAGTCCACATTTATTCACTGTGCAATTAAATTTTTTTTCCAACGCGACGATAGCTTGTGATTCTGTGGCTTTACCATAATCTGTTGCTTTCGAAGAAAATGTCCTATATAGTATACTATAAACAGTATTTTTGCACGACGTAGTTTTTCGAAGTTTACAAACGCAGCCAAAATTTGACGCTGTGAGCCGATTTCTACGTTCAACATGCCAAATTTGAGAATTGGCCTGTTCCCTTGTTTGTTCTTCAATGGCTAATCGTTCACGTCTGTCCAACTGTAGTGTTTTCAAAAAATCGTCTTTTGTTTTTTCTAATACTTCTATTGAAATATTGTCTTCCGGTAATGGTTCAGCTAAACCATAATGTTGATCCGGGCCACTATTACACCTTCTTTCTGAATTTCCCGAGAAAAGATGTTTTTTAGATTTTGGCTGGGATCTTTTTTTTTTGCTAGATGTAAGGAATTTTTTTCCGATTTCTCCTATTAAAAAAACAATGTAAATTTCCTGTATATTATGTTTGCTATAAATACAATTACAACAATAATGTGCAGTGTGCTGGCCCCAATCCTATTCAATATCTATACGAACGATCAACCGATCACTCCAGGCGCCAGGCACTTTATCTACGCCGATGACACAGCGATAGCAGTTCAAGATAACAACTTTGAAGGAGTAGAATCTAAATTAGAGGCCTCACTTAAAACTATGACAAAATATTACCAAAACATGAAACTGAAACCTAACCCGACGAAAACTCAAATATGTGCGTTCCATCTGAAGAACAAACTAGCGTCTAGAAAGCTGGACATCACCTGGGAAGGAGTTAAGTTAGAACACACAACCCATCCTAAATATTTAGGCGTTACCCTTGATAGATCACTCAATTTTAAAGAACACTGTGTTGACTTGAAACGGAAAATATGCGCTAGAAACACTCTATTGCGAAAATTGGTTAGCTCAAAGTGGGGAGCTCAACCCGAAACAGTTAGAATCTCGGCACTAGCTCTATGTTTCTCGGTGGCTGAATATGCATGCCCGGTGTGGGGAAGATCAACACACACTAAACAAATTGATACTGCTTTAAATGAAACGGTTCGCATTATAACAGGATGCTTAAAGCCAACACCAGTAGACAAATTATACCTTCTAGCAGGAATAGCTCCGCCACATATACGTAGACAAATTGCAAGTGACATAGAACGGACGAAACAGATCACGGATGAAAGGCACCCGATGTATAACACACAAGTGGAAGGATTCCGACTAAAATCAAGAAAGAGCTTTCTAAAATGCACTAAGAAATTAGAAGATGACCCACAGACATCAAGATTAAAGTTATGGGAGGTAGAGAGCAAGCAAAAAGTTGAAGAGAAGTTACCCCCGGGACATAACAATAAATGGATGGTCTGGAGAACACTAAATCACCTACGTACAGGAGTCGGTCGTTCGAGGGAGAACCTAAAAAATGGGGAATAAGCAACGGGAATGAAGACACGAGCTGTATATGCAGAGAAGTCCAGACAATGTCGCACCTCCTAAACTGCAATGAATGTCCAATCAAATGTAACGTAACAGACTTACAAGACGCAAATAGCAAGGCTATAAAGTTGGCAGAATTTTGGAGCGATAAAATTTAAAAATTTGAAAAAACAACTCATACGTTACCTTTTAGAACCACCCATTGTTACCATTAATATAATTACCATTATTTACTAAGTACATTATTCCATATTATGTTATTTTATTTTATTTTATGTATACCAGTTGATTTTTTGACTAATTGACTAATTGATATTATGTTTTGTTATTTATAGTTTAAATGTAAGGATGTTTACCTATATATTTAATTACCTGTAAAATGACCTGTCATAACCCCGACTCGTAAAAAAAAAAAAAAAAAAAAAAAAAAAACAACAATAATATATTATACCTATACCTACCTAATAATTAGTGTAATTAATAATATCATTGTCATTTTATTTGGTAGGGAGGTGCATGAAAATTGTTTAGAATAATAATAAATGTACATAGTATTCAATAAATGGTTCCGACATTCTATTTTTATTACTCGTAGCCTAGGGCCATAAGGCATTATGTCATGTAATCTTCTTGTAACGCTTGAGTCTCCATCTCCTATAATATATTTTTTGTGTTATATGCAAGTAGTATGTATTTGTATGTCACAGTCAGCTTTTCCACGGTAAAAAAAAAGTTCAAGGTGGAATGTTCCACTTAGAGCACTCCGGTACAATATGGTGATTACACACACGTTGTCCACCAATTTCCCCCTTGCACAAAATTATTTACTGTATTCAATTTTTCACTGTTTTTTTTATCAAAATTTGATAAAATAAACTATCAATAATTTATTTTTTTACACCAATTTTTTTCTAATTATTATTTCAAGGAAAGAACACAAATTATTATGAAATAAAATAAAATAAAATTTGGTGTGAAAAAATAAATTATTGATAATTTATTTATCAAATTTTGGTAAAAAAAAACTGAAAAATTGTGCTCTACGCGGAACATCCCCCCTTGAACTTTTTTTTTACCGTGAAAAAACTGACTGTGATTCACAGTCTGTGAACATACAAATACATACTACTTATTGATTAAAAATTAACTAAATTTATTAATATTATATATAGGTAGTTGATAAACTGTGCACGATTGAAAAACTTAGGTAACTTACTTACCTATTAGTTTATTGTATTTTAGACCATGCATTTCTAAACTCTGTTTAAAACCATCAGCAATAGCATCAGCTTCCATACCTGTAGCACTCTTTTCCCAATTTAAAAAACATGTATGTTCAGGTGGATTATTAGCCTACATAAACACTAAATTTGTCTATGTCGAAAATTTCTTTAAATCAACGATTACATCGTTGTACAATGATTTAATACTAAAACAATGTGAGCTAGAGAGAAAATTACTAGAGCAACGACTCACATTAGCGCCTTCTAGTCTTTCGGAGTTTGCGTATTTAATGGGCGGTGGACCAGGGTTCACGGCAATAAAAGTCAGTGAAATAATTTATTTAATAAAATGCAAAAAAGTTAACGTTGAAATATCACAAAAAAAAAAATTGTTTTAATGAACTACCAGTGTTATACAATAGGTAACAAAACATTATTTATGGCGCCCAAAACACATATTTTACAACAATTTGGAACACAGGTAGACTGCAATGTACTTCTACCACCTGCATTCGAATTGGGCGGTGATTGGTTTGCCATTCTACCAAACATACAAGAAATTAAGAAACCACAAAAGCTTAAACCAGCCACGTCCTGGACATGGTCGTACAAAAGTCCGGATTTTCTTATGAATGCCGGTATATATACAAAGGACACAATGAAAGCTTTTCAACAGCATATATTGTTCCCGCAAGAAGTGAAAGCTGCCACAAATAATTTAATCAGACAATCTATGGGATATGATACGACTAATCAAGGTCTGCAATTTAAATATTTGATAGACGAAAACACGCTTGGAAAAATGGTAGAAGATAAGCTATTTAAATTATGGGGTTGGTTTACGACAATTGGAACTTTTGTGTCTGGGCTAATGGGTATATTCTTTGTTGCAAAATTAATATTAACACTTGTTGACACAGGTATTAATATTACTTTTTTATATCAAACCTTTGGGTGGAGTACAAAGCTTCTAGCGGGATTTTTTTCTAGCATTACTCATAATGTAATACTAAGGTCTCATAAACACAATAATTACAATAAAAATCAAGAGTTTGATGAAGACTCTTTAGAAAGAAAAAATGTTCAGCTTCATAATAATAAAGTCAATATTTATCCAAATTTAATGGTTTAAATCCATAAAATTAAAAAATTAAAAATATTTAATATTAAATATTTGCACCCATTTTTATTTATTATTTTAAAACTAAGTAATACAAATATTTGTATCATATTTATTTATTAATATATTTATTTATTTAACTTATATACCTACAAATTAATTTTACATGGGACTATAATTGTTTTTTTATTACATCGCAAAACAAATATGTAAAATTCTAAGGGCATAATATTATTTATTATATTTTATTTTATTATTACATGCATAACTTACTACCTATGCCATTTTTACATATAGATAATATAATGTACATATTATGATATTTCATAAAATAAAAGCATAGGTAGTATACTATACTCTGTTCAAAATGAGATGATGACTCGGCGGCCAAGTTGTGCGCATGGGCGTGGCTTTGTTCCATTGCAGCGAACGACGCGTCGCCGTAGTGGGGACAGCGTCTGACCATATATCTGACCGCCGCCCGACGAAAATTGGTCGCCGCCGAGTCATCATCTCATTTTGAACAGAGTATAGAATATAATATATGTCAGTTACACTATCTACGCTACCTATACCATTAATTTAAGTTATCAATTATAATAAATTGTCATTAGTCTAAATGTTTTGTTTCAATTAACTATTATGTATAACAAATGTGGTCTGTACATAATTTAATTTTAATTTATATACATTATATGATATTATGATCAATGAACATGTTTAGTTTATACAGATTGCTTTTTTTACATAGGTACTACAAATTGCAATTATATAATTAATATATTATTTTATTTATATTTATTTAATAAACATTATGGACAACATCAACTTCATATTATATGTATTATATGTTTAAAATTAAAATAAGAAAATACATCAATATTAACTATATAATCAAAACTATTTAAAATGTAGCTAATATTTATTTAGTAGATTAAATTATCGTACAAAAATTGCTTCATGTAACTTATAAGTTACAACGTAAAATACGTTACACTTTTACTAAAAAATCTATTTAATTCTAATGAAATTATTATTTTACTTGTATTTTAAAAAGTAGATAATTGGGTTAGAAATATAAATCGAGTTATGGAATATAATAATTGTTATGCTTAATTCATTGTTTAATATTTTTATGCAAACAGGATCTTTAATTAAAAAGTAGGTTTGCGACGTATGAGCTAGGAGGCAGCGCACCATGTAGAATTCATAGGCGACAATTTACGCAACGGTCTGTAATGACGCGAAACGTCCTGTACGACCGTCCGTGAAATAATAATGTACCTCTCGCGCGATTACAACAAGCGGGCCCCGTCGCGTACACGATGGGCGTGGTTACGGCCTACCGCGACGGCGGCGATACGGAGCACAACGCCATCTCTTGAGCGTTGCATTCGTTTCACTTTTACTAGGACGGCCTCTTAAGTATTCAAGACTCGAATTCCAACTCGAGCGGCCATTATGTAGTACCGTTTGTATCACCCAGAGCGCGTCTTGTTAATCTGTATTGCCAATAGTAAGTTATATAACATAAATAAAATGTAGGTAAAAAACAAATATAACAACTGTAGAAACTAATTTAAAATGTATAACAATTAAGATAATATAATAAACATAATATGATTAAAACAAGTTTGATTACCCAAATAATCCTTTAGTTTAAACCTTAAAATTATGGTAATTTAAATCAACTAATATTAAAATAATTCTTCAAAAGAGTTAATTCGTTTCACTTTTACTAGGACGGCCTCTTAACTTAAATTACATTCGGTCGGCGGTTGGACTATAGTACTATACGTACTAGCTGTCACGAATGTAGGAATTCTAAGAGCTGTGTTCAAGATATAAATGTGTAACAACAAATATTTAACACTTTAAGTTACATTCGGTTAGCGGAGAGAGTATACGTACTCCTGTTACGAATGTAAGGATTTTGAGAATATATATGGTGACGGTCACAGGTAGAAATTGTATACGAAATGTGATCTGTAGGATTTCGGAAATCCTACAGATCACATAAAATAATATACATATATTGTCATCGTGATATCGACTGTCGAACACGACCCCGAAGGACTACAAACACTTAGAAGAAAACCAGCTCCAGTGAGGTAAGTGTTTGAATATTTATATAACAAAAGTAGGTAATTCAAATATCATTAGGCAGTTAGGTACAACACAGTAGTAGGGAGATCATATGCGGAAATCTCCAATATTTATTATAACACACATATCTCTCCCCTATAACCATTACCTTCCCCTACCGCCTATTTCCCCCTTACAACTAATTTGTTCCCCGTATATTTTCTCCTTACTACATAATTCTTAAAATATCTTACGAATAATATAAAACAAAATACTCACATTTTTACCGGTGATGATTATCACAAACGAAATATAAAAATTATAAATACCTACTATGATAAATAAAAATCTCATATAAGTAGATAAATCGGTATCTGAATATCTGTTGAGAAAAACTGTAAACGCAAAATGTGTGTACACCGGACAAAAGACTGGATACACACTGATCGACCAGCCACATGGGTAAGGTACCGACCGTCCGTTGATCTCAAACATATTGTTTGTTGAAGTAGGTAGTTTTTTTTTTTTTTTTTTTTAAATATTTTCATCTATTTAGACTTTTGAGAAACTCGATGCTAGGTGAAAATAGATATTATGTGAGTAAAGATAGTGAGCATATAGTTTTTCTGAAATAATATAAACTGATGTATGGTTATAAGGAAAATATTATTTATTAGTTGATTTTTAGTTCAGGTTTCTTATTCTATGTAGAATAAAACGAGAAGTGTGAAAGTCAAAATTTAAATATGATAGAATGGTCATCACATTCATCGTCCAATGCATTTCTATTTGATCCCTAACACGTTCTGAATCAAAAATCGCTATTCTTCTGAATCCGTAAACTAGCTACATAATAATATAATACTGGGTATGCCTACGGATAGTTCTAGATGACCGCAATAACACACGAAACGATAATTGAATCTATAATAAATTAACTGATATTAGTAAATCTAATCATATTATCTACAATATTTGAAAATTCGTATATTTAAACTTACTATAATCTCATCTTTAGGAATCGAACGATCATAGTGACTTTCACGCATCAACATACTGAGAACTCTCAATTCTATATTACACCGTCGAGAAAGCGATCTCGCATGTGCTGACCATATCCTAGCCCTCTCGCCTGAATTTTGGATAAGTGAATAGTCATGGTACAACCGTCTTAAATAAATAATTGTGTCAGGGTTAGCTGACCGAACGATCGGCGGCTCAATTATCTCACTGAATAAAAAAATATGTATAGGTATATAATTATATATCAAAATAATTTAAAATTACTAACACTTACGCATTTTGCAAAGTTCGTCCGTTAGGTGAGATGTCGTCTTCGAGAATTATACGACACATAATTATTTGGTAAATATAAAAAAATTAAAATAAAAGTAATCAAAAGGAATAAATATCACAAATGAAGGGGTACAACGTTAAAAACACGACTGGGTTTCTAGGGCACAGTGGTGGCATGAACATTTTTCATTCATGAGACAAAAACGTTTTTAGTAGTGATGGGCATAATCGAGTGAAAATAATCGAGTTACTCGATTGTTGATAGTAATAATCGATTATGTAACCGAGTGATTTTTCACTCGAACTATAGTAACTCGACTACTGAGGTCCACATCATATATATTACTTTCTGACCTCTCCCAATAAAACCAGCCTACAACAAGCCATTTGTGTTTGGGCCTCCGCACAGATAAGAGGTTGAAGTTGTCTAATTCGCTGTGGTTCGAAATTCCTAGTATTTTTGTACTATTTATAGTCGATTTTCCTAATAAAACTAAGATAACCATATTCATTCTAATATATATTATTATGTCATTTTGTAGTTTTGTACTCGCTAGCACGCGTTAACAGTCGACACTGTTCACTAACTGTTCATCAGTCTTTAGTTAAGACCTATTTATTAAAAATTATTTATTTTTAAAATTTAAAAATGAGGCCGGGTAGTAAACAACGTTCAATAGTATGGGAACATTTTAAAAAAGATGCCGACGGAAAAATTGTTATTTGCCAGGTGTGTAAAAAAGAGTTTAAACATTATGGGAATACAAGTAACTTAAAAGGTATTATTTTACATTTTATTTTAAACTATTAAGACGAATCCATACATATTATGCAGCTTTGGTTGACCAGTATGATACCTGGTCTAATTATTATTTAAATATTATTATTAATTGTTTTATTATTTTCTATATTATTTATTACTTATTGATTTTATTTCACGTTTAGTTTGGTGATAAAGCGTTGGATGTGTGGATTGGTTTATATAAATATTCATACAATGATTAATAATAAATAAATTATATAATAATATTAATATTAATATTAATATTAGTCTACTTTAAAAAAATTTAAAATAGAGCATTTAAAACGAGTACACCCAAAAACACTTAATCCAATTGAAACTAATAACGACGATCCGGATAATCAATTACAAGATGCTCAAAATATATCTAAATCAACTACTTCTGCAAATTCCTCTTTATTGCCATATCAGACTACTACTTCTTCACAGTGTTCTGAGCCACCTTCTAAACGATCTCGTCAACTTACACTTTATGGTTCAAAAAAAAACTATTGGATTAACAGAAATTGAAACCAATGAAATTAATAAGTCTTTAATTAAAATGATAGTTTTTGATTATCAGCCACTCTCGATAGTAGAGAACGCTGGATTCTTAGAGTATACTAAAAAGTTACAACCTCTGTATTTTGTCCCCAGTAGAAAACAACTTACAACCAAATTATTACCACAAGAATATGATATTATATACTCCAAATTAAAATCTGACGCGGTCCCGCGCAAAATCTGTTTGAATTCAAACAGCCTTTGCGCGGAAGCCGCGCCGCGGCTTCTCAATCAAACCGCCAACCGACGACGGACGACGCCGGCGCGCGACACGCGCGCCTGGAACCGTCGGCCGGCCGTCCAGCGAACCGGATCGCCAAGGCGCGCTCTCTCGTCCTCACGACTCCGACACGGAAAGACCTACCCACGTTTTCCGTGAACCCGATACCTTTGAAATACCGTTATACTGAACGTATATTTTTCTTGTTTTGTTTTAGTTCTTAATAATAAAACTCGGTCACACTAGTGCGTTTCGTTTGTTGTTATTTTGTGATTGATCACTTCGTTTTGTTTGTTTCGACCCGACGATCCTCGGTCGGTCACCACCATCACCTATTCACCTCACAACACCACGCGGCTCAATACAAGTCTGCGTCAAATTGGCTCCCCGAACAGGAATCACCGGTAAGTGAAAACTTTCTTACCACATACTACCACCCCCAAACAAACCCCCGTTGCACGTTTTGGAAAAAAGTCACCAACGCGATCCGGAAAAAACGTGGTTTGCAGGCGGTAACGGAAAAACCGGCGTTACGTAATATATTACATAACCATAAAGGACGTAACGACCGGCCGCGCCGCCCGACTCACGGACGCACCGACCGCACCGCGCGCGACGCACCAAACACACACGACGTAGGTAGGCATTAGGTAGGAACGCAAGAGCGCGAGAGGGTCACACCACCACCGCCTAGCACCACCACCCGCCAGCGTCAACACGCGATTACCCGGGACAAAAATACCACGTAATCGGACTGCCGCCGCCGCCGCTTAAAGCGACAGCCGCCGCCTTCCCTAATCGCAGTAGTGCACCGGATAACGCACACACGCGCATCCGCGAAAACACTCTGCGAAGACCGGTTACTGTGATCGCCCGGCAAGCGCAACAATAACAATAACAACCCACTGACCTACATTCCGTACGCAAATAAACACCGATAAGCGGGCAACACAGCTGATCGAAGGAACGCGATACCCGTTCCAACGACAACAGCCACATTTTATAATTTCTCGTCAACAACACCGGAAAACCAACCGGAAGTCATGCCGGGAAAATATATTAATGAATTGACCGCCGCGGAATTGCGCTACGAATGCGGACAGCGCGGTTTAACGGATACGGGAGCGAAGGGTGATCTCGAAATCCGATTAACACAACATTTCGCGGACATGAACCTGCAGGCCAACGAAATCCGGTTCCCGCCTATGGAACCCACTGGGCACACCGGACAGAGCTCGGCCACAGGTCTGGTACCCGACGCCAGTCAAACCGCGCAAATACAGATCGAGACAACACACGCCCCACCCCAGATCACCACCAACAACACAACACCCCAACCATCTACCACACCCACACACCAACAAACTATGGATATGATCCAAACGGGTCGTACCATAATAAACGAGGTACGGCAAGCGGTGGAGAACTCGGCGCATGGCTGCGGTCTGGAATCACGACTGACCATGCTCGAGAACTGTATGGCCCGCTTTGGCGAAGACCAACGTCGCATTGCAGAGACAATGCGACGCCTAGAGATGGGTATGGCACGCCAAGCATCGGAACAGCAACCGGATGCAACCCCACCGATCCGCCCACACCACTCAGTGTCAACGAACAACACGGAATACGGAGCGAGGTACCCCGCGGCACGCGAACCACCGTCCGCGGGTAACCACCGCGCCGATCATTCAGTACGTTTCGACGACACAACAAACATACACCATGCCCCCTCCTCCACATACACCTACGCGGCACAACAATCGACGCTGATACCATACGACGACGTATGTGCAGCGAGACATTCGCTGCCGGAGTACCACGGGACAACACCTGAGGACCCGGCAAGATTTATCCATAAAGCGGAGTCGATAATGTACCAAACGCGTATAGATAGGTCGGCCTGGACAAATATTATCGCACAGCAGCTAAAGGGTGCAGCCAGTACCTGGTGGAACACCATCAGACTACTGGACGTCACCTGGGACGAGTTCCGCGCCGAATTTTTACAAAAATTCGACAACGTGGAAATTCAGTCACGGCTGCGGGCAGAGATAGTATCCGTCCGACAAACACCAACGCAATCGCTAACGGAATTCGTAACGCAAAAAAATCAACTTGCCCGCCGCGTCAATACCGGACTATCTGAAACACAGCTAGTAGGCACGATAGCCGGACTACCGCGCAACGAATACCGCACGCACATAAGATTGCAAAGACCAGCGACTTTCGGAGACCTCCGCCGGATCGCTGGAGTCCTGGAGTACACACCTGACGACCCAGCGACACACCCACAGCCGAAACCGGCGCAAAAAAAATTTTCCCAAACCCGCCCGCCCCAACCAACGCAACAAACGCGAACACGGGACGGTACCGCCGGCAAATCGCAACCGCCCAACCCGTGCAGATACTGCGGAGGTCCTCACTGGAACAGTGACTGCCCCGGCAACACACCGCGTTCGGGAAACGGGAAATGAGTCGGCGGACACCTGTCCACGCCGCCGCCTCCACCACGCCACCACACACAACGTTCGGCATTACAGACGGGGATATAACCATCAAACGCGCATCGATAAACTCGGCGTCCTCACATATATCACCCGTCCAAACATCAACAATTTCGTTAAGTAGCAGGTCACCATCACCACACCACGCGGCACCCCAAAGGTCCGCATCAACGACCCCTACTACGAAATTAACAGGTACACATACAGTACATACACATAGCACAGAGGTAACCGAAACGGATGCTCTGGTAATGGCGGTGCAAACCGCTCCCCAGAACACCGATATCGCGGTTAAGAACCAGTTATCCAGCTATACATCACCACCAACGTCGAATAACGCTAAACGAGTATGCCCCGACAAAATTCCGACCCCCGCGGTCGAACTCGAATTTAGGTCAGGCCCCGTAACAGCTCTACTCGACTCCCAAGCACAAAAATCGTATGTAAGCCCGAACACCGCACAAAAATTTGGCACCCCCCACCACGGACAACAAACCCAGGTACGAATGGCGGATGGTCACACCACATTGACAAGTGGTACCTCCACATTCGTAGCCAGAATCGGAGACCTCACGGTCACCTTCAACGCAGCCATTCTGGACAATTTATACTGCGACATGCTCCTAGGTCATGACTTTCTCGTACAAAACGAGGTCACCTGGGACTACACAACGAGCACCATTCATTTAGGTTCGAATAGGAGAACAACAGCGTGCTGGAAAGGTCGGATACCCACCCCCAGCCCAGCACTAGATGTCGACAAATTAACAATAAACGGTGACCACCACACACGCGCGAAACTCGCCGAAGTAGTACGTAACTATCCGGACGTATTCAACGGTAGGGTAGGCCGCACCAGGTTAATAGAACACGACATCCTCCTCAAAAATCACACACCCATAGCCCTCAAACCATATCCCTATCCACCGGTAAAACAGGCCATAATCGATACCATGATACGGGACATGGAGGAGCAGGGACTGGTAGAACAAAGCACATCCCCGTGGGCCGCACCCATCGTCTTAGCAAAAAAGAAAGACGGCTCACCCCGACTGTGCATTGATTATAGGCGGCTCAATGACATCACTGAGTCCGACGCTTACCCAATGCCCGACCTCAACACGCTGATACGTCAGATGAGAGGGGCAAAAGTGTTCAGCGTCCTTGACCTTAAGTCAGGGTACTGGCAAGTACCACTTAAACAGGACGCGCGAAAATACACGGCATTCCGGACGCGTCGGGGCCTATACCAATTCCGAGTCCTCCCCTTCGGCCTCAAAAACAGCCCCATGACCTTTGTGCGACTAATGGACGAAGTCTTGAGGGGGTACCTGGACGAGTTCGTCCGCGTATATCTAGACGATATAGTGGTGTTTACGAACACTACGGATGAACACCAGTGCCACTTAGACAAAGTTTTTGAACGTCTACAGAGACACGGGCTGACATGCAACCCCGAGAAATGCAGATTCGGAGCGACCGAAATCTCATTTCTTGGACATCTAGTCACCTCCGACGGTATAGACAAACAACCGGAGAAACTAGAGGGCATCATTAACTACCCCCCACCAACAAAGCTGAGGGACCTACGGAAATTCCTGGGCGTCTGCAACTGGTACAGCCAGTTCGTCGACAACTACGCGGACACCATAGCGCCCCTAACAAATAGACTCAAACAGGGAACCAAATGGTCGTGGACCGAAACCGAACAGGCGGCATTTACCAAAATAAAACGCGCCCTGTACGATTCGCCTAAACTATCGACGCCGGATTACGGAAAACCGTTTTGCCTACAGACCGATGCTAGCGAGATAGGAGCGGGTGCCGTCCTTTTCCAACGGGGTGACAGCCCGGACGAAAGGCGGATAATCGCCTACGCAAGCAAAAAGTTTAGTGATACGCAAACAAGGTACGCCGCGGTAGAACGCGAGTGCCTCGCGATAATCTGGGCAACCGATAAGTTTAGACCATACCTGGAGGCACGCCGGTTTGACCTATACACAGACAACTCAGCACTCACGTGGCTCCACCGAGCCAAAAACACAAACTCAAAATTAACCAGGTGGGCACTACAGCTGGCCAACCTGGATTACAAAACCACGCATGTGCCCGGCGTACAGAACGAAGCGCCGGACATGCTCTCCCGCAACCCGACTACCGGGCCCCCGGTAGACGAGGAACACCTCGAGGAACGACTAGTAGGAGTACCCACCTCACCACTCGTCACCACTACTAGTACACCGGCCGACAATCTGTTCGCCACGACGAACCCGGCTAACACCACTAGTCACCCCACAATCACACACGCTATGCTCGTGACATGGCAGGCCAATGACCCCAACACACGAGACATAACGCACAACATGACAACGGACGACCCAGCGCGCAATACCGGAGGTACCTCGGGAAAAAACAAACAATTCATTTTTACCGACGGTCTTCTCCGGATAAGTTTGGGCGAACACACACCCGTAGTCATCCCAAAAACCAACACGCAGAACGTGATCTGGACTTACCACGATCACGTACTCGCAAACCACCCGGGCTGGAAAGAAACGTACAGGGCGGTCAAACAACGTTTTTTTTGGAAAGGACAAAAAAACGACATCCGACTGTACGTCAAGTCGTGTCACATATGCGCGTGTACCAAACCACTAAACACGCGCGCAGACGGCCCCGCGACCACCAGAGTACCCCGACACCCCTGGGAGGTGGTAAGCATAGACCTCATGGGCCCCTACCCGCGCACGAGTAGGGGAAAACAATATATACTGGTCGCCACGGATTTGTTTAGTAGGTGGACCGAGGCATACCCCCTTGGAACAGCCACTACAAAAACAATAACCGAAACGCTCGAACGAGAATTCTTTTCACGTTTCGGATACCCCGGGTGTGCTTAAGCGACAACGGCCCACAGTTCGTAGCAAACGATATGCGTAAAGCGATCGAACAGTGGGGAGCCGAGGGCTGGACAACTCCGGTATATCACCCGAGGGCCAACCCAGTCGAACGCCGTAACCAGGAATTAAAAAAAGGTCTACGCGTGCTACTCGCCAATGGCAACCACAACACCTGGGACACCAAATTAGCCCCCATACTTTTTTCGATCAGGAACAGACGCAACGACCGGACAGGATACCCACCGTCGGTACTCGTCCTCGGGAGAGAGGGCAAAAGGCCGGGGGACTGGATACTGTCACGGACAGCGGAAAACCCGATCGAACAAATAAATATGGACAGGGCTAGGCGCGAAAACAATGTACTTACCGCACCACCGGCAACAGGTGGCCCGACGGACACAAAGTACAAAACAGGTGACACGGTGTACTACAAGGCACACCACCTATCAAGCGCGCACAAAAAGTTTCACGCCGGCTTCGCACCGAAATGGTGGGGACCGGTGAAACTACATAAACGCGTAGGCAAAGGGGTGTTCATCACAGACCAACAGCCGGCACGCAAAATACACGTGTCCTGCCTCAAACGGGCGAACACAACAGAGCCCCAACAACCACCACCCAAACCCCCCCACACCATAAACACTCAATAGCATCTTTATGTACTCAATTTCAGTCGGCTTAGCATCACACCACCAAATGGACCAACCACAACGGCCGGCCACACCCTCCACCCTCCAACAAGCGGCGGCACTTCTGGAACGCAGCCAGGAGCTGCTGAGGGCAGCCACTTTGGAGGAGGGCACGACAGTCACCACGGCGGCCAGGGTATGGCGGATGACCAATGCCCAACTCCAGCGGGACCCGGTACTGTGGGCGGCCTACCAACGAGGGTGGGAGGACCGCACCGCCGTGTTCCAAAGGGCGACAAGCGGCGCACCCACGGCGGCCGCACGACACACCAGGTCGCGAAGCCCCAGACGGGTGGCACAGCTACCGGCCAGCAACCAAAAGTCGCAGCCACGGACGCTGACGCGGGCACCCGAGAGGCCACCACCAAGGCCGCTGATGGAGTGGCCAGCTCCAGCTCCGAGGACAGCGACCAGGCCATCAGCAACACCCACCTTCAAGCCGCCGCCACCCCCGACACAAGCGGCAACCGCACCGGCAACACCACCAGCAGTAACGCTGAACGCCCGCCAACGCCGGAACCAGCAGCGGAAGCGGGACCACCACAGGGCCAAACAGCAACAGGCATCCCAACAACACCGCCTGGAAAAGCCGGCACCACCCCCAGCCCCAGGCCCAGAGACGGTCCTGTCACAGCCAGGGCCAGCGTCCCCGCACCTCACCGTGGTCACGGTACCGGAAGTGACACACACTTCCGGAGCGACCGGAGCCACGGATCAACTAGCGGCTGCCACCCCTCAACCCGAGGATATGGAAATATCCCCGGAGGAGGAGGCACAGCTGTTAGGAGGTACGGGCACACACCTGGCTGACCAAGAGGACATGGACGTCAGTCTACTGTACTACAGCCCCCCCACATCGCCGAAACGCGATTAGACACCGCCAGGGCTACGTCCGCTGAACACAGCCGGAAAACGTACCCTCGGACAGGTGTCTACCACAACCACCATCCACCCACTGACCCACCACAACCACCCACCACTCATGACAACGCAGACCGCTGGCAACGGCCGGAAAACCAACGCCGTTGGCGGTTTGGGGGGGGAGTATGACGCGGTCCCGCGCAAAATCTGTTTGAATTCAAACAGCCTTTGCGCGGAAGCCGCGCCGCGGCTTCTCAATCAAACCGCCAACCGACGACGGACGACGCCGGCGCGCGACACGCGCGCCTGGAACCGTCGCCCGGCCGTCCAGCGAACCGGATCGCCAAGGCGCGCTCTCTCGTCCTCACGACTCCGACACGGAAAGACCTACCCACGTTTTCCGTGAACCCGATACCTTTGAAATACCGTTATACTGAACGTATATTTTTCTTGTTTTGTTTTAGTTCTTAATAATAAAACTCGGTCACACTAGTGCGTTTCGTTTGTTGTTATTTTGTGATTGATCACTTCGTTTTGTTTGTTTCGACCCGACGATCCTCGGTCGGTCACCACCATCACCTATTCACCTCACAACACCACGCGGCTCAATACAAGTCTGCGTCAAATCTATGCTTGAAACAGTAGCTGATTTATCTAATAATACCGATATGTGGACATCGGATTGTAATAAATCGTATATTACTGTGACTTGTCATTTTATATTTGACCATCACTTATATTCACCAGTACTTGCTACTCGGGAAGTTTTTGATAGTCATACTGGTATAAATATAGCAACTACTCTGAAAAATATTTTTAATGAATGGGGCATAGCAGATAAAATAGTAACTATGGTATCTGACAATGGATCTAACATAAAAAGTGCTATAAACGAACATCTGCACAAATATCATCATCCGTGCGTTGCACATACATTAAATTTAAGTATTAATGAGGCAATAAATGGAAATCTAGATATTATTCAAATTTTGAAAAAATGTAGGACCATTGTAGGTCACTTTAAGCACAGCTATTATGCTAATGGTAAACTTAGAGAATTTCAATTACAAATGAACCTACCTATATTAAAAGTGAAACAAGATGTTGTAACTCGATGGAATTCGAGTTTGATAATGATTGAAAGACTACTTGACATTAAAAATCCACTATCCGCTACCATGTAATCTCTTCCTCGAGCCCCTAATTGTTTAAATGCGTGTGAATAGGAAATAATATTAGATTGCATTTATATTTTAAAACCGTTTGAGATTATGACTGCTGAGAAAATTACGTAACTATTTCTTCTATTATACCGTTAATTAGAGGCTTACAACATATCATAAAAAGTGTACAAATAAAAACTACTATAGGTGAAGCATTTAAAACTACCTTAATAGATGTAGTCAATCGGCGATTGGGGCATTTAGAAAAGAATAAGATTGTTGCAAAAGCAACATTTTTGGATCCTAGATTTAAAAAAACTGCTTTTGGATTGCTAAAGAATTCAAAACATGTATTATCAAAAAAAAATATTAATAATTAATAATATAATAAAATGTAATATAAAAAATTATATTTATATAATTATATTGATTACAATTAATAACATTCATTTTTAAATTTTCAAATCCAAAAGATTGACAAAATTGTCATAAAATCCCAGATAGCAATTCCGTAATGATAATATTTTATAATTGTCAGTTTTTCATTAAGAAAATATTATTATGAAAATAATATTAATATACTATCAAATAATCATTTTATAAAAAAAAATTATGAAAATATTATAATTATGATATCATAACTGAAATAATAGAATGATATTCATTATGTTTTATCATTATACTATTAAATATGAATTGTTTAAATGATATTTTGAATATATTTATAATATGACATAATTAATGAAATAATAAAATAATACACTGAATATATTATCATTATGTTATTAAATATGAATTGTTATAAATAAATTTTGAATATATCAATAATATGACATCATTAATGAAATTATAAAACAATACTTTGGAAATGTGATCATAAAATTATTTCAATTAATATTATAATTAAATATTTCGAATCTATATTATTATTATTATCGATATATTATTCAAATTAAAATAATTAAATTAAGATTCGAAAATAAAATATAAAAAATGTTTAAATCTAACCATTTTTCAAAAAAAAATTGAATTATAAAATTATAATTATATATAATATAAATTATTTGTATTATTATTTTGTTTAATTTATTTGATCATAATAATAACTGCAGTGTCTGAGTAAGCCCAAAATAATAGGTATATAAAAACACAGACCCATAGTTATGTTAATACATTATTATAGAATATATTATAATATATTATACTATATATTTTCCAAAATGGCAAGATTTAAGCTTGGTGCAATAATAAAACGCGCCGTGAAAATGGTGAGTAGGTACCTATATCGCCCGTGCTCGGTACATCACAATATGGCTTGCCTATTATTATAAAACCACCTATTAAATCGTAAATTGAAGACCATCTTCCATGCACGAGTGTGGAGTCGAATAATAGATAATATCACTACACGTGCAGTACCTGGCTACGAGTTGCGAGCAATCATATAATGCACCATAATGGAAATCCAACTTTTAGGTGGGACGCTACAGAGTAAATATATTAAATTATTATATCTTTATCTTGGATAGTTAAACCCACACCAATATTCCCTCCTCCAACGTATCGTATAGCAGGTATCTTTTTAATTTTTATGCAAACGTTTCCCATATATATTATATCTGGGCCACATGAGAGACTAAACAAAATAATAACATTCGCAAATTCGCTATCTCGCTCTATCCGATTAAACCTGGGTCTCTATATGTTAAAATGTAAGAGAAATTGAACAGAAAGAAAAAAGTTTGAGACGTAACTGAATGAAATCATATAATTTCATGTTTATGATATATAAATAATACATTATAATAATTATTATTATGATAGTAGTTCGTGCGTCTGTTCAAATGATAACTATATTATATAGCTAATTTGTATATATTAGAATATATTTAATATTATATGGTCAATATTATAAGTCGTATAAACGACGAGCACAATTATTGATTCATACATTTTGTTGTTAATAATGTTATAACGGTCGCGCCAATGGGAATTTCGTTGGTGGTTGTACCAACCCGAGGTGTTAAGGTGCGATTCCTATACGCGCGGCTGTAGTCGCGCGACTATAGTCGCGTCGCGGCGCGACCGTTGTTTTCAGCCGCGCCGGCAAGAATGAATTCCTATGAGCGACGAGCACGACGCGACAGTGTGATAACTGTAGTCCTACCGAGATAGTTCTGTCTAGTATCAATACATTTTCTTAATATTTTTAAAGTTTAAAAATTAAAATTAAACTTTTTTTTGTTTTTAACTAAGTCGATTAGTATAACATTTAACATGTTGGTGTCACGTCGCAAAAAACAATTACTAGAATTACTGTGTTTACAAGAAATTGACGAAGAACAAGCACTAATACACCATCACCTGTCAAAGAAATCAAAACAAACCCATACAATTTTCCAAGCCAGGGAAAGTGAAGGGTTTTTTAGTATACTAATCGAAAAACATTTATGGGAAGACCAAACGAAGTTTCGAGAGTTCTTCAGATTAAGCTGGGATCAGTTTAACTACGTGTTAAACTTGATAGAGGATGACATAACTTCCAATCCAACTAATAAAATTAAAAAAACCAATCAGTCCAGCAGAAAAATTAGCAGTTACATTAAGGTAAATTTGATTAGTCACATATTAGTCGCTTATAGTCGTAACAGGTAAACAGAGGTAAACAGGTCGTCCCAAAGTATAAAATATGTATTAGCATTTTATTAAATAAGTACATTTTCAACTTTATATAGTATTATAATAGTTAAAGACTAAACATAAAATAATGTTTTAATATAAATTATATGCATAATTTATCCAACTCATTTTAAACATATTGTAAAATATAATGCCGCTAAATATTTAAAAACTTAAATGTATTAAAATTTAAAAATGATTAAATAATAATTTAATTCTGGTGAGCTGGTGACTTTCTCAACTTGCAAAATTAAACTTTGTGTAATAAAAATGGTTTCTCTTTATACATTGTATTCATTGCTCTGTGATTGGTCGTAGTAGGTTAAAGCTTGAAGATTGTTATAGATATTTGAAGAATGTTCTCTATGCTGATTTAAAGAGTGTTTGAAAGTCAATCTTTCTTCAACCGATCCATTTTCTGCTTCCAATGAGTTTGATGTAGTAGAATAATTATATGTTGAAATTCCTGACTGGAGTGATTGGGAACTAGCTCGAGTAGAACACGAAGAATCCACGTATACACTGTTTTGGTTCTTTATTTCTTTTGTTTGTTGATTATTTTCCATCTCCAATTCACTAACTATCCGTAAAATGTCCATTTTTGCCTTTACTTTCAAAGCCGGAGAAAAATGTTTAACAGTCAACGCCATGCTTTTGAAAAAAACATCAATTGGATCTTCACTATCTGCATTAAAAATGTGTTCCATAATTTTTTTTCTCTCGTTATTGCCTTTATTTAGTAACTCAACCAACGAATCATTTTGTTTAACTTTTTTAGATGCACTTTTTGTGGGCGGTAATTTTATTTTTTTCGGTTTAAATGTAGTCTCTTCTGATTCTTCTTGTTCCGTATATTCTTCTTCTTGTACGTCTTGTATTACATGTGGTATTGAAGTACTGTGACTTATATCATCTTCACTATGTCGACTATCATTCAAATCGGTTGAGAGGTTGGACAGTCCTCTACAGAAAAAAAAATAATAATAATAATTTTTATATTGTTTTATATTTATAGATAATAGATATTAGTGAAAATAAAAACAATGTTGTATTCTAATATAATTATACATTTTATACGTTTTTAAATTATAGATATATAATATAATTTTATCTTTTATTTTAATTTAAAAATAATATTTTCCTAGATTGCTATACAAATATTATGGAAATTATTGCTTACTCTCGTTCATTGGATGGTGCGTCTAGAAATGAGAGAACATCCGATAAAGGCCATTTTGATGGTTTATTTTTAGCCGATGATCCTGTTCCCATCTTCATATTTCTTTTTTTTCGATTGTACGTATCCTTTATATTCTTCCAACGCTTTTTGCATTCGTTTACTAAAAAAATTATATACACTTTGTTGTACAAATCTAGAATAAAAGTATTGATAACCATATTTATGATCAATTTTACTAAACTATAGTAGGTGCCTATCTATATACTGACGAAGGTTTATTTTTAAGGCGTAAACTTCAAATTATTTAAAAATATCATTAATCAACGCTAAAAATATAAAGACTTAATAAGAATTTCTATATAAGAACTATTTGAATGATTCATATCTTGTATATACAATTACAATTTACATTTTAGATTTTAGATAATGTGGCTTTGTGAATATAATATATAAATATAATATATACAGAATAATAACATCTCTAACCTCTTTTATAGCGATAATCAAAACAAGACTTCTAGCAATATTATTAGTATATTCAATTCAAAGTAGAGGTGTATTATGGACATAAATTATTCTATTACCATGATAACTTTTGACGTCTTTATTGATTTTAGGAAAATTAAATAATTTTTCAGTAATTTTCAATTAGTAGGTATAAAACAACCATGTTACTTCGTAATATTAATTCCATTTATTTTGAATCTTATTATTAATAATTCGCCATTTCCTCGTATACTGATCAAATTTAATATGAATACAAAATAATTTCTTATTATTTTCGCTATAAATTATTAGTTAATGAAATCTAGGTAAACTCATGTGTTTTCGGAGAAAAAAAATCGATCATCACTAAACCATTATATGTATAATAATAATATGTTACTGACGAATTGAAAATATCACATTATTAAACACTTTTGATTTATTCACATTTATTATTTTTTTTTAAATGTAGATTCATGGCAACTGGAGAATCTTTCAGATCGTTGGCCTTTGCCTTCCGAATTTCTCAGAGTTATTTAACACGGATTATAAGAATGGTATTGCAAAGTTTAAGTATTCATCTAACACCTATTTTACTAAAAATGCCAACAAAAGATGATTTAATACAAATATCTGAAGAATTTTGGAAAAGGTGGAATTTTCCGAATTGTGTCGGCGCCATAGACGGCAAACATATTCGAATCTTCGCACCTGGAAAGAGTGGCTCATTATTCTTCAATTATAAAGATTTTTTTTCAATAGTATTATTAGCGATTGTCGACGCGAATTGTAAATTTATTTTCGTTGACATTGGATCTTACGGCAAAGAAGGGGACAGCGGAATTTTCCATAAATCAAAAATTTCAGACCTTATAAATAAGGGCGGATACTTTCCTCCACCATCGAAAATCCCAAATTCCGATATAAGTTTACCATATGTGCATGTCGGTGACGAAGCTTTCCGTTTGGAATCAAATATGATGCGTCCGTACACAAGAGTTGAGTCTCGGAAAGATTATGAGAAAACTGTTTTTAATTATCGTCTTTCACGTGCCAGGAGGACAACGGAAAATAGTTTCGGACTTCTCAGTCAAATTTTTCGCGTTTTTTATACCCCGATATCATTAAAAACAGAGACAGTAGATTACCTTGTTTTAACAGCATGCTTGTGTCTACACAATCTACTTCGTGATCGTTATTTGGAAAATTCGGGAAAACATTACTATGACTATGACTCAAATGAACCACAACCTACGAATAACATGATACCATTGGCAAGAGTTGGAGGATACGGGAACTTTGAAGGTTTTTTTGTAAGGGATGAACTCACAAAATTCTTCAATAGTCCAGAAGGGGCTGTACAATGGCAAAATTATCAAGTGAAAAGAACGGATATTACGTAAAAGTATTTTATTAATTTAGATGTATAATAATAAGTTAGTTTATCAGTCATCATAAGTCATAACACTTTATATAAAACATAAACTATAATTAATTCTAATATTTGTACCTATTGTAATACTTGGGTATCGCATTAAGTATTATTCAGTATAAATTAAATATCATATACTTATATAACTACATAAGATTACAATTTATATATATAAAATTATTTTAATGTAGTGAACTATAAACTATAGTATAACTTACCATTTTTTTTTAATTCACTTGATATTTGGTTCCATACATTTTCTCTAACCACTTGGTCTTTGTACAATTCATGTTCTGCATTAAATAAAGATGGATGTTTGCTGACAAGTTCAGCAAGCTTTACATCATCTTCTGGCGAAAAACAAATTTGCAAAGTTTCGGAAGACATTTTTGTGTTTAATTTATATAATGATGATATAGTAAATAATGATAATTCGTAGGGCGCGACCGCGACTCGACTGCTCAAGGAGCGGTCATCGCCGCGCGGCTGTAGACGCACTCTACGGTCGCGCGGCTCAGTCGCGGTGTTAGGAATTACCTACATTTAAAATATGAAAAAGAAGTACCCGCGCGGCTGAAAACAACGGTCGCGCCGCGACGCGACTATAGTCGCGCGACTACAGCCGCGCGCATAGGAATCGCACCTTTATTGTGACATATTGTGTAAATCGTTATATAGTACTTTTCTATTTTGGTGAGGAATAATAATTTACAAAGAATTTCGCAGATAGGTATAGTGCAGATAGCAGGGGATAACTAAATATATAAAGATAACGGGTTTTCCCAAAGTCGCGGTATAAACGTATTTTTCTGTCGTCTGTCCCGGTAGTGGTAGGGAACCCGTTGCGCCGAGAGAGCGCAAACATAACCTATTAAAGAGTTTGTACCGTCTTGTCCGTCTTGTCCGTCTTTGTCTATTTGAACTTGTGCCATAGAGTAATAATACGTCTTGTGGTCATTTCCAATTTCCATGTGTATATTATTTTATATTGCTCGTTACTCTCTGTCCGTGTGTCTAGTCGAGATTAATAAAGTTTATTCGTGTTGATTTATGTTTTAAAAAGTGTTAATTATTAAAGTTATACACACTGCCGAGTGCATTGTTTTGCTAATTTAAGATACGTATTTACAATCGTAAAGAAGATTAAACTGTATAATTGCGATTTGTGTTTTCCATTAATTTTACTTTGACTTAACGACAGGTAAGATAATATACTTGCTTCTATATTATATATTAATTACTTTTATTTCTAAATATGGTAATATTAAGTATTTATTATAATACCTAATATAGTTATTAAGTTAAGTAATTTGCGATTAAAGCAAGCTGATTATTAAAATATACCTACACGTTTAAGAATAGTTTATTGAAATGAATAAGAATTTTCTGATCTGACATATTATATTAATTACATCCTAAAATATATTTCCAAAATATTATATGCTATATGTACATACATCATTATAATATAGGTGTTATATAATAAACTAATACATTTACCTATTAATTTTTTTCAATCATACAAGAACGTAAAATAGTGTTAAGTATGTTTATTTTGATGTATCTATAGCCTATAGGTAAAAATGTACAATTATTGCTTTACCAATATAATATTAATTGCATTATGTAATACATTGATACATTGTTGAATAAGGTTGTGTAGTATTGATATTAGATAGGTACCTATTAGGTATATAGTATTACTAAAAAATTTACAAAATACCAAAATAATTGTTGATAGTAATTTTTTAAAATTATAAACATTTTATACTAGGTACCTATTTAGTATTGATAAATTTGGGCAAATTATCATTAACACAATAATAGTTAATGTTTCAGACATTTTACTTCAATACTAATATTTAGGTAATGGGTAGGTACATCAATTTTTTAGTTTAGTCAGAACTATAATAGGTATATATAATTTAAGTGACTTATACATACCTATCGTATTTATGTTTTTTATATTACAATAAAATTGTTTATTTATGATTGCTAATTGTTATAAAATTTTAAATAATCTTCCCGCTATATAAAACTATATAGGTATGTACCTAATAATTGTAAAATGATTTGTTTTTTTGATAAACTAATTAATCAAGTTAATTACCCACTTTATTTATTAGTTATTAATTCATAGTACAATTATTTATGTCTGGTGACATGCTCACACATAAGTAGCATTGAAAATATACTTAACAACTTATCATTACAACATTTACATACTAAATCAACGCTAATATAAAATGTATTAAATGTAAGTGATGGAATTAAAGTACCATCAAACATTTTCAAGAATATAATATAAATTATTGTGTATTTTGAATTCTTAATCAAGTTGATTTACTATTCATATTTACTATCATCTATTTCATATCATATTTACTATCCTTAAACTAGTGAAAATACAAATCAAAATAATATTTTGATTTGTGTTATGTACCTAATAATAATTATAATAGTATAGTTTACATAAAAACCTACTTTTGATTTTTATTGTAATAAATAAGTAGCTTTAGTATTTAAATTATTTTATTAAATTATATGATATTGATTACAATGGTACCTAGCTAATTAATAAAATTAAATTTTATACCAATCCTATTATAGTATAATGTCGTACAAAAAACAGTCGAATCTAAGTAGCCGAACTAAGAGAAGAAGAGTTGAAGATGAACTCAGAAATATAGCTTCATTTATTTCAGACCCCATGATTAATCATAATGTTATGCCACAATCCAATTCATCAAAAATCAATTTTGTCCCAGGAGTAAACTCAAATTCGAATGTATTTGTATCTACTTCTAATATTTCTGATGAAAATGTTAATTTTACACCTCCACTAAGAAGTTCAAATGAATCAATTCTTCAAGATTATTTAAATAATGAAGCTTTAGAAAATTTATCAGAAATTAGTATTAATAGTAATAGTGAAAGAGAGTCTCATCAGATGAACACAATAATGACTGTACATCAAATAATTATAAATATGGTAAAACATCCATTTTTGTATCGTTATTAGCTGAATGGGCAGTCAGTTGTAAAATAACACAGAGTGCTCTTAATAGTTTACTTGTTGTTTTGAGACAACATGCCTGTTTTGAATACTTACCTAAAGATTCTAGAACAATCTTAAAAACTCAAGCATTAGACACCTCAAATTTTCATATCGTAGAACCTGGTAATTATTATCATTTTGGTTTAGCTAATGCTATTCAACAACATTTTCCATCTAGTTTACAAAATGATACTTCAGTTATTAAAATAGTAGCAGGTGTAGATGGTCTACCATTATTTAAATCAACGGCAGAAGAATTTTGGCCAATACTTGCCTATATTCGACCAAATAGTAATAATGTCTTTCCAATAGGAATATATTGTGGGAATAGAAAACCTTATGACAGCAATGCATTTTTTAAATATTTTGTAGACGACATAAATGAATTACATAACAGTGGTATTAAGATAAATGGAAAACAATTTAAAGTTGTAATAGATGTTCTATGTTGTGATGCCCCGGCTAAGTCTTTTTTACTGCAAACCAAAGGCCACACCGGTTTCTCTTCTTGCTCAAGGTGTGAACATGAAGGTAAATATTTATTGAATCGGATAACTTTTCCACACACATCAGGTAATCAACCCACTAAGAGAACACATCAAAATTATATTTCTCGATCTGACGAAGAATATCATATTGGAAATACTTCCATTTTAGTTACTGTACCATATTTTGATGTTGTTTCTGATTTTTCTATGGATTATCAACATTTAGTTTGCTTAGGCGTTGTTCGAAAAATTATTTATTTATGGATGAAATTCCCATTGACTGTTTGTTATCCATCTTGGAAAATAGAAGAAATATCAAAAACACTAGTAGGCTTAAGAAAAAACATACCTTGTGAAATAAATAGAAAACCTCGAAGCTTAGCTTGAATAAAAAAATTGGAAAGCTACTGAGTTTAGGACATTTTTATTGTATTTGGGTTCCTCTGCAACTAAATCGATCATATCAAAGGAACATTGGAAAAACTTTTTTGACTTAAGTTTAGGTATGATCATATTATTAAGCCCTGACTATGGACATTATATTAATATTGCAAGGAAATTATTAGATAACTTTATTAAACAATTTGAAATACTGTATGGATGTCATCTCATATCACATAATGTTCATGGATTAAGCCATATTTGCGATGATTATATTAAATTTGGTGCACTGGATAATTGCTCAACGTTTCCTTTTGAAAACTACATGAGTACTTTAAAAAATTTGATAAGAAAACCAGACAAGCCGCTTATCCAAGTGGTTAAGAGATGTAATGAAATAAATTTGTTAAAACCCCATTTTCAAAATGAAACACCGCAGCTTTCCATTTTTCTGGATCTCATAAAAATGGACCACTTACAGAAAATATACAAGGATACCAGTTCACCACATTAAAAATGAAACAGTTTGCAATTAAAACAAATATAGAAGCTGACTGTTTCCTACTAACAAACAATAAAATTTTGGTTAAAGTTTTCAATATTGTTAAAGAAAAAAATGACACAGTGTATTTAATTTGTAAAAAATTTCAAAACAACAATATTTTATTTGATAAACCAATTGTATCTTCTGAGTTAGATATTTATACTGTGAATACATTAAGCAACGAATTTTATTGTTACTCAATTAATGAGATTAAAAATAAAATGATAGTTTTTCTTTCTGGTGATCAATTTATAGCCTTACCATTACTAAATACTTCTTGTAAGTAATATATAATTATTAATTTTATGTACAAAAGTAATTTTATATATTTAGAATTATAAAAGAGTTAAAATAATTAAATAATATTTTTGAAGTTGTAACTTGTGGGGAGTATAATATGTATTATTTTTAAACTATAATTTGATATAAGCAATGTTTATTATAATAATATATGTAGTCCAACAATTATTAATTTTTATCAGTGTTTTATTAATTTTGAAAATAAAATAAGATAATTGTTTAAAAATCAGTTTGCTTCAATCTTGATTGTCACTTTTTATCAGTTGTTAAATAAAATTAAATAGGTACATAATATATATAATTAATATTCTTCTTATAGTCAATTTTTAACTATTTTATTATTGTTATTCCAGTAAAATATTTTAAAATATGTGGTCAATAATAGAATTTGTGGATGAAAAAACTGTGGAAGCGGTACCAAATTATTGGTTTAAAAACCAGAAATGTGCTTGGCCAAAAAAGAACATAAAAAAAATGATTCAAAACAGAGTTTACCCCAATGTATTAGATTTTAATTTTCATGCTGCACGTAAAATAGGGAAAGACATTGGTATGTGTATTATATTGAAATAATATGCTATTCTGTATTACTATAAGGTGTATTTTTATTAAAATTAGTATTTATTTCTAGAAAGTTATAGTATTGCTTCACAAAAAGCTATGAAGGCCTTATACACGTCAGATTTGTCCACCAATGAGTCTTCATCTCAAATAAATGAGTTTGAAAATACATGTACCAACAATAAAACAAAAAGAAAAATTATATTAAAAGGTAAAAAAACTGAAAATCCTTTGTTATGGAGTCCTGCATCTTGTGATCTTTCAAGTAAATCTTTTAATTATTGCTAACACTTTAAGCATGACTGACTTAATATCTGTTTTTGTTTTATAATTTATTATTAGATGATGAAATTGATGATAGTGATGCAGATCCGAATTATAGTCCTCGTCACATAGAAAATATTAGTCATGGTAAGTAGAATTAATATTATACTAATAATAATTCGTATATCATCGTTTTATATAATGGTTTCAAATGATTAAATATTTTGTAGAAACTCCAACCAAAATCATTGCTGCAGAGGAGATAAATATTTCAAATTCTTGTCCAGTCACATCTTTAAATGTAAAAAAACGTTTGGCGTTTGATATTCCTGAGCGCCATTGTTCTCTGAGTCCAAGTGTGTTTAGTGGTGTCAAGAAATTAAAAAATATTGGTAAGTTATGGTATTATTGCAAATCTACTGAAATAAAATTAAAAATAAATAAGTTCTAAATAAAGAGAAGACTGAAGAGTTTAGACTATGTTCTAGTTAAAGTATTGAATAGATGATAGCGTACAAAGATCATTATAATACGATGAGTAATTTGTCATGACAATATCTATAATATCTATAATATTATTTATAAAAACATAATTATTTGTGATAAATAAAAATAAATTCCTAACTAGTATTAAATATATTTTTAATTGAAATAATAACTGGAAAGTAATAAATAATTTTAGATCACCCACACAACAGTTATATCCACACACACATATATATTATATATACATACAGTCATAACTTATAAGTATATTTTTCTTCATTAGGTCCAGATACAAGAGTCATATCTTCAAATAAATTGGTTGGACACAAATCTTCAGAAATAGTTCATACAACATCGTCGCCTTTCAAAGTAACATTGAACCAATCTATAGAGGAGTCATCTGATATAAATACTTCTTCGGCAGTTAATAATTCTGTACTAGGTAACTTTTTATAATAATTTTGAATTTTCTATTCAAATAGGTCAACATATTATCAGTATATTATTAAATTTTCAGATTATCTACAAAAAATGAACCGAACAATTTGTAATATTAAGTACGACTTGAACATGATGGCTGATAAAATTAATAATATAGAAGGCATGCTCTTCAATGATTTCAAGAGTGGAGATCAAAGTAAAAGAAATTGTGACCATACATTTCAAACAGAATTCAATAATCTTTTGCCTCTTGAAACCGAGGAAAACTTGCAGACCTTTGAAATTAAGCTTTTTAATAAAGAATTTAGAGCTAAAATGGTAATTTATATTAATTTTTAACTACATAAATATATTAAAATGTTTAATTAAAATTTTTTTGAAGGTTGAAGAAATTAAACGGTACTCTCGAAACACATTACCAAGCACTGTGCGTGCAATTATGCGCATTATTTTCCAAGATAGACTTCTAGAAGAGTATAGCTATAAAGGAATAGGAAATAAGAAAGTTTTTTACACATTGGCAACATGTTCTATTATATTTGGTAAGTTTGATTAGTTATAATATAATATTATGATTTTGTTTTTTATCATAGGTATAATAAATTTATCACAGACTCATATAATACTACTATACATCTCTTTACGTATATTATATTATCTGTTGATTATTAATTAGATAAAGAACTCTATAATATATTATTGTAAATAATTTTATTAAATTTTTATTTGATAACAGAGGCAATCAAAAAAATGAAAAAATTCAGCAAGTTTGATGCTAAAGATGTTGAAAATCCTCTAAAAATATTTATAGCTGGTGCCAAATTTAGAGACTCTACACGCAAAAATAATCAAAATCAGGAAGCTGATCTATTAGATAATGCATCGGCTTCGGCTAATACATAAATTAAATATATATTTTAATATTTTTTAATGTATAAAATTAAAGTTAGGAACATGCCTAAAGGAATTACCAGACATAACTATTTACCTATTAGTAATCATTAAAGATTTTTCAATTTTTTTTTTTTTAAATTCATTAATTATTATTATTAAAAGCAAATTGTATGATTTGAATTTTATTTTTTAACATTTAATATTGTAATGTAATTTCATGGATACAATAAATATATATAATATTTGTCATTATGTTCATATTTCTATTACTTATCCTCTAGTCCTCAGCTATTATGATTATTAATATTAAATATTATTAGTTATATAATATATTATAGTACTCGTAGGTCTGGCTAGCAATTCAATTATTTGATATATTTTTTACTGATATCTATATTGAACCATATAGATCAAAAATAATATCAAATTTATTAATATTAAAATAAATTATAATTTAAAATTACCATCAGAATTATATTAAAAAATAATAATCTTAAAAAATTTATAAAATAATATCAAATTAATTTAAGATAAGGATCATCAAATAATAGTTAGAAAAATAACAATATATAAATGATTATTTTATAATAACAAATTAATTTAAAATAAATGACGTTAATTTATGGTTGAAGGGTAATATTTTTAAAATGTATCAAAAAAATGTTCATATGACATTTTACAAAAAATCATAAATTAACAATATAATTGTATCATTCATCTATCCTCAGACTAGTGGCCAAACAACAATATATAATTATTAAAATAACATCATTTTAATCAGAATGTGATGAAATCCTAATAATTATATAATCATATCATTAACAAATAAATAATATTTTGATGTCAATAAAATCTTTTTTTGCTATTTGGGATGTTAATAATAAAGTTTCACAAGTTCAATCTTCGTCGAGTCCATCTACAACTTCAACTTTGATTATTCGCCAATATTTAGAAATGCCACTGTTGGATAGGAAAAAAAATCCATTACATTTCTGGAAGCAGCATAAAAATACCTTTCCAGAGTTATATCAAATGCAACTGAAGTATTTATGTATACCGGCTATATCAGTTCCTTCGGAACGAGTATTTTCAAAAACTGGGCAAATAACTAACGACCGTCGGAGCAGATCGTCTAAAAATCTAGATTATATAATTTTTTTAAATAGTAATTTAAATTTGTTTAAGTAATTACAATTGTTAAATTTATTAGTAACTATTATTATTTATGTCTAAAATAATTTGCCAGGTTGACGCTTAAAATATTTAAATAAAAAAAATTAATAAAAAATGAGATTATGATTTATGCACATTTTTATTTCTATACCTACTAATAACAAACTAATAATATTCCAAGTTATCATATTTATTGAATATTTTGCGTAATTATTTCGATTGATGACTCGATTATGAAAATATGTATATCAATCACCTACTATTCGAGTAATAACTAATATTACTAATATCAATTGAAAATTTCGAGTGATAACTCGATTATAACAATATATCGATTACAAATAACTCGATTATAGAAATAATTCGATTATGCCCATCACTAGTTTTTAGGGACCACCCACCCTCAAAATAGTTTACGAATTACGAGTGTCGAGTACATTTATAATAATAGGTACACACTACACACCATAGAAAAGTAATAAACATGACCACGACATCTACCCAGTACCCACTACCACCCACCCACCTAAATCGCCATGAGACCCGGTTCTCATAAAACCCTTGTCACGCCGCCACTGTTCTAAGATATTACATTAATACAAAACGAAGGGGTATAGTCACGACCGTTGTTGAAGAATGTCATTGTTAACAATACTAGGGTATGTCGGGACACACACGTCGTTGCCTGTATAAAATATACAAAGGGGTGTACATGTATAGTCTCCTTGTTGAAGCATAAGTCTTTGATACATAAAGTTATTAACTCGAGATGTGTACAATAATATTCATACAGCTATATATATTAAGAATCATACTAAAAGTAAACCGGCTCTGTAGCTTAGTTGGTTAAAGCGCCAGAATGTAAGACGGAGATCGAGAATTCGAATCTCTTCAGGGCCTTTTTCAATATTTATTTTTTGAAATATTTAGATAATATATACGCATGCGCGGAAATATGTGATCAGTGACGGGTATAATAATAAGCCTCTTAAGAGATGCATACATATGACGAGCAAGGACGGGGTGGGTAAAATATACGTCGCGTACGTGCGCGATCGGGCGGCGGTGATAGCAAGGATGAGCAATGGACGGCGGGTTTGAGTGGTGACCCACACAGAAAAATTATATTTTCAAAATATTGTGGAAATATTGTTAGCACACATTTAAATATTTGATTTAGATTGTTACAATATTTTAAAAAATTGTCAAAATATTTTAGAAACATTTTTTGGCAGGTGATTAAACGTTTTCACAATATTATAGCAATATATTTTCACAATATTGTATTTGTATATTTTCACAAACGTTTCCATATATATTTTCACAATAATGTAGCCCTATATTTTCACAATATTGTAGCTATATATTTTTACAATATTTGATTTATGAATTTTCAAAATATTTGTAACAAATATATCTGAAATTATTTATCTATGATGTAGTATATTATATTATATTTAATGATACCCAATACATATAACAGACAAATGCCACAAATATTTTTTAGCCGTCTAACCAATATATTATTACAAACGTGCTGTATATTGTATTAAATTTATTTAATATTATATTGTTTAATTTATGCAAATAAAATGCAAGAAATGTTATTTGAGATGTATAAACAGAAGATAAAATAGGAAAAATTAAGACTTCTTTATAATATGGTTAAAAAAAAAAATCATGATATAAATAATTATTAAAATATTTATTTATAATAATCATAAACATAAATTAATTATTATTCATTTTAAGCTTTTTTATTTTTTCTCGTTGACCTGCTTGGGCCATCCAATTTTTTAAGGGTTTTTCAATTTCATTATTTGGAACTTCTGAATACTTTTTAATTGTACGTACTGCTTCTAAAAAAATATAAATTAAACATTTTAAAAGTATATATCTACATTTAGAGTTGAGTTATAATTTGTACATTATACATGCATTTACACATGTGTATCATTACATATACGTATATGTTTTATTAAAGTTGATTTTCATAACAGTTTTTAGGTACATATATTTTATGAATATTTAATATAATATTAATTTTAACTTACCAAATATAACAGTGCAACTTTGCAATGTAGAAAATTGGTTTTTTCCTTTAAAACCAATAAAAGAGTAGTTCATTAGAAATGAATCGCTAAATAGTACTTGCATAATTTTCCTCATAGTCTCTGCCAAAGTATTGCATGAAAAGCGAGACAAAGTTCTGATCTATAAAATAATAAAATATAAACATGTATAAAGATTGTATATTTATTTATTTAGATGACATACCATATTAGATCGGTATGAGGCATCATTAGTTAATTTATCTTCTGCCTTATGTAAATCATCGTCATTATCAATAATAATAATATCTTCTTTATCTGAAGTAATGATGTTCGAACATCCTGAAAGTTTACCATCGATCTTCTCAAGCAGAGCTTCTAGAACATCCATGCGTGTATGTATATTTTGTACATCATACTTGAGGGTGGTCAAACTTCGTCTTATGTTTTTTTTAAAAGCTGAAATAATAATAAAGTAGTTGTAGGTTACTTACAATATTAATAAAATAATTATGATTGTAAAAATTGTAAAAATTGTTTAGAGAAATGATTTTACTACCTTCATCATTTTCAAGTTCAGGCTGAGATGAGACCAATTGGTTTTTATTAATAGATATTTCATCTACTGACACATCAGACGATGATGCAGAATTTTTTGTTGAAATATAGGTGTTGTATAATTTAAATTTTTTATTTGATGCCATTTCAAATTTTGGTTTATTTGGTAGATTCACTGGTGTTTTGAAACCAGATTCAATACCTGAACAAACCTCATCATCAAATAAATTATCATCATTGTCTGAATCATTTAATTGTACTGGTGTGTATGTCTTATTGTCTATAATATATGAATCATCACCATCATCAGATCCTATATAAATTTAAAAAATTACAATTAATTACATATTTTGTACTTGTATAATGGTATATACTTTACATTTCATTTGAATTAAGATTATTTCAATTTATTAATTAAAAACAAAATATTAGGTACTTAATAACATTTTAAACAAATTGATATTTTAGATTCTAAACGGATCGAGGAAGCTATAGTGGTTTTACAATGGTGTTTATTTATTTTTATTTTTTGTGTTATATCGATCCTGTATAAAAAATATCTACCAGTAGGAGTGCTTCGATTTCTACATAATATAGTACCTTATCTTTTAGCAAATCGGATCAATATATGGTACTTTAGAAAGGTCATTTTTTGATTTTCTCAATAATTATTTAATGCCACAGGAAAAACCACCGAAAAATTTCGAAAAACCGCTATAAATGGGATTTTAATTTCTAACGCTTTGTTTATCACGATAGAAACGAATAAACAATAATAATACCTATTATAATATAAATTCAACTTACAGGATAAAATAAATAATAACAATATCCAGACTGACAAACCGTCTCCGCTCAGAATCGTTTTTCTTATACAATGATATTATTTCATTGACTTCAAGTTAAATACAATCCTTTATACATTGACAAATTGTAACCTACTGTACAGCAGAACGACATCCACTTACCCACATTTTTCTAATAGATTCATTATTTTAAAATATAGCAACCTCTATTTAATATTTTAATTCAGAAATTATTACACGTTTCAATTTATTTGTTATATTTTTTTATTTATAAGTTTTTAGGAATCAAAATTATTATGAGGTGTTGTTAGACAGAAATTGACTCTTTTATTCCTTTATGATATTCTACCATTACCTTATTTATATGTATAAATCAACATTATAAATATTAAATTGTAAGTAAATTTAATACTGTAATACTTATTTCATATTTATTGATGAATGAAAATGACAAATGTAATAATTTATTGAATAGTAAGTACTATAGTAACACACAGATTAAATACTATGTATATGTATGTACATAGTATTTAATCATCCAGCCTGTATATTACATAATGAATTAGTTTAATAATTATATAAAAATGATGTCATTAAATTGACTAATATTACCTTCTAAATTATGAGCTGGAGGACTTGAAACGTCTAACAATTCATTTTTCTTGTAAGTTACAGGTTTTTTGGTTCTTTTTTTTGTGTTGATATTAAAATTATCATTAGATGACAGTCCAGAATTCTCCTGTGCCAAGGACCGAGCTTCCAACAAACTACCTATACAAACATGTAAATTAACATTATTGTAGTTTTTAAAAATTATTTATAAAAAGACTTAATATAATTACCTATATTCGAATGCAAAATCTTACACTTGAAGTAATCGTATTCTAATTGATTTGGATTTGCACGATGTTCAATTAATTTTTGGGCATACTTTTTTGGCCAAGCACAAACAGCGCTGCGAACCCAGAATTTTGGTACAGCAGCTACTGTGTTGTCAGTAGCAAAACATACAACACTCCACATATTCTTGAAGAACAATACATTTTATAATTAATACAAACATAAGGTAATATATATATAGGTAATAAGAAAACATTTAGCTAATTTTGAACAATAGTTTACACATCAATATAAATAATTTAATTTAAAGTGTATATTATATTAAATTAGTGACTATTATAATATTATAACCAATAAAATATTTCAAAATTAAAATTAAAATTTGATTATGAATTATTTAATATTATTATACATGTCTACAATTTAAAATATTTATTATTTATATACAACTGCATTTTTAAATACAATTTATTTTAATATTGGTACAGCTATCAATACTTCATTGATATTAAAAATCATTATTTTTTTTTTTATATCCGATATACACCATTCTTTAGTATTTTCAGATAAATCTTTAACAATGAATATATCCAGTTTAGAAGAGCTTATTGGTTTTTCAAACATATCTTCTTTGGAGTTGAATTTCTTGCCTACAATTGTTGAAGTATTTGATAAAATGTCAATAATTTGAACTATTTCCCCTCCAGTTGTTAATACAAAGTTATCTGGCTTCTTAATTGTAAATGTATTATGTTTACTATTACTGAATTTAATATTATCATTAATAATAATTTCTCCATAACGTTTAATAATTTGCTCCAATGGTTTTTCATGTTTTCGAAGCATGCGTTTTAAAAATTTCATGTAGTTCTCGAACGGAAAACAGCTGCAGTTATCAAGAGGTCCATATGTAATATAGTCATCAACTAAATGCAATAAGCTATGAACGTTATGCGATAGATAATGGCAACCATAAATTTGTTGAAATGTTTTTACAAAATAATTCAATAATTTAGCAGCATATTTTAAATATTCAGAATGATCGTTACTTAAAAGTATTCTCATTGATATGTTCAAAGACATAAAATGTTTATAACAATCATCTGACAAGACATTTTTCAAAACTATGGGTCCTGTATACAGGAGTAACTGTCTAAATTCTGTAGCTTTAAATCGAGGATACTCTTCAATTCTTCTTGGTTTTCGAGCAAAATCATTGGTAATACAGCTTCGTATTTTTTCTAGATTGAGTGATAATTGTTTTACTTTCCAACTTGATAAACTTACACTCGTAGGGCCATTATTCATCCAAAGATTTATTAATTTTTTCACGACACCCAAACAAACCAAGTGCATGTAGTCTAAAGAAAATAAACTTGTAATATTTATATCAGGTATCAGCGCAATACATGAAATTATAGGAGAAACATGATGCTCTTCATTATTCTTTAAAATATAATCATTGTGGTTTCTTTTTGTATGACCAATATCATTATAAGGAAAACAAACTCTATTATTGATGTATTCCCCTTCATGTGTACATCTTGTACACGAGAAGAACCCTGAATGTCCCTTCACACGCAATAAAAAACTTTTTGCAGGAACATCACAGCACATGACTTCAAGTGTAACTTTTTTTAACTGGTTATTAATTGTAATACCATTTGTTGTTATTTCTAAAATTTCACTGATGAAATCAAAAAGAAAATCATTGCTATCGAGAGGTTTTTGAAAGTCATAATAAATTCCTACTGGAAATACACAGTCATGATATGGAATAATATAAGCCAAAATTGGCCATAATTGACCTGAACTACTTTTACTAATTGGTAGTCCATCCACTCCAACAGCAATTTTAATGTGTTCACTTAAATGTAAAATTGATGAGTATTTTATAATACCGTTTTTTAGTCCAAAATAATAATATTTACCAGGTTTTACATCTCTAATGTTTAAAATTTTTGATGAACCTGTATTCAAAAGGGTACGACAATCTTTTGGCAAAAATGTTAAGGGAGTTTCAAATTTCAAAATATTTAAAAGTTTGTTAACAGTAGATTGTGGTACATTACAATCCACAGCCCACTGACCTAGGGATTGTTTAATGGTTTCCTCTTTATTATTTACAAATAAGTTTTCAACTATATTAGTATCCATTGCATTATAAGCCACTTCAGGTGATGAAATTTGTAATTCTGTAGGAGTATAATTTAATGGTATTTCAGTGGATATTGTGTTTCGGACAAGATTTTCTGTTTCCAAAATATTTGAAGTATTAATATAATCAAAAGCTTCAAGTTCATTTTGTATTTTTCTTCTCCTAGTTCTGTAGCTAGGAGCTTTCTTCATTATAAACTATAAAATTATAAATATATTATATCCTTGCTCTTGATAAAATGATTTTTAATGAAGCAAATCAAAGCTTTTTGTATTAAGATATATTATAATATTAATATTTGCAAATATTAACTTTAATTCTTTGTATCACCACAATTAATATATTAACACTTTGCCACTTAGGTGTTTATTTTTATAATATTAGTATTTTTATTATTTTTTTATAATGAATTAATTGAAAATATAATTCATCGCCGCAGTTGGCAGTGGATGTTATTCCATAATACTTTTATGTACTTAGATATTATTTTGTTTTGATAGAATACATTTATTAATAATGTTGTATAGAAGCATATTATTGAATGATATAATAAATGGTATAATAATATATGTATATTAGGTACGTTACATAGGTACCTACATAGTATGTTACGTACGCACGTTGTACGTATAGTAGGTAAGTTTAACAGTTCTATATAGACATAGGATTATAAAGTGGCATATTGTATTTAAAATGAAACAACATAATCTAAGATAATTAATGTTTTATAAAAAACTAGCTGAATAACCCGGCGTTGCCAAGGAAGAATTGTGATTAATTCACTCCTTTTGGGTATAATTTGCTGTGCATAATATTATAGAAGCAAAATCATATTATATTATAATTTTAATTTTAAATTTTAGCCATCCCGCAGGGCGCATGGTGTTGCCGTGAGACTCACTTATGGTTATATGAATAGTAGGTATTTTATTAGGTATAGGCAATAATTGCCTCAATTATTGACTGCGGTAGATTGTGGTCACAGCGAGGTGGGTGATAAAATAAAACCTATACTACTATAATATTAGTATATCTGTGTAGTTCAAAAAAATATTTATACAGTGAACCTAAATTAGTATTGAAGTCATTGTTGATCATTCCGGATGTTTAGGAGTATTTAATATTTATATATTACTATATTTTGGGGGTTATTTTATTTTAATTTATAATAATTATTGAAGTATTAATGTAGTAAAGTAATGCGCCTACCTTTCTTTCGATGTCGATTCGGTAGATATTATAATGTTCAGTATTGAATATTCTCTGTAGTCTGTACTCTGTAGTTGTAATCGGATGAATGTCTAAACGAGATGTGACTCTAAATTCTAAAACACTAAGGGCCAGTTGTACCGTTCTGTGGTTAAACATTGATTAGCTAATCGGCGATCAAATGTTAATCCTCGATTAAATGTCCTTGTGTTGTACGGTTGGTGATTTGGGTATGATTAGTTAATCACTGATCAAAACACGATATTATTGTTTTAATACAATATTTTCATTATTTTTCATTACTGTTGGTACTCATTCATGTTTACATTGTATTATCACCAATAATATCAGTTATTATAATATTGTTTTTAATTAAATGTTTATGTTTAAATTGAAAGTTACAATTTAAATATTTAAATATTCGCTTGTATGTATATAACTATACGTCTATACTATATTATACTATTATATTCTGTGATATAACTTCGTCAATATGAACACTGACATTAATAAGATTAATAAGCGTACGTCAAATTTCACTGCCTCTGAAATAGATGTACTAATAGCATTAGTCAAAAAGTACAAAGGAGTAATTGAATGCATGAAAACAGATAATGTAAATGCAAAGTAAGAAATTAAACATAAATCACTAGGTAAAGATATAAAATAGTAAATAACTAATTCATTTCACTTGTTTTTTAGAATGAAAAAGATGCCTGGATAAAAATTCAAAATGAATTTAATTGTCAATTGCCAGAAACCCCTCGCACAGCCATTATCTTAAAAAATAAATATGAAAATGTAAAAAGAAATGTTAAAAAGCAATACGCTGAAGAAAAAACTTTTAGTCGTGGTACTGGTGGTGGTCCAACTAAAGTGTTTCAAGGAACATCAATCGCATCGACAGTTGGTGAAATCCTACAAACCAGAATGACAGGTGAAACCTCTATCTATGATTCAGATAC
>CARXXK010001518.1:0-23456 GCA_949089665.1 Macrosiphum euphorbiae
ACTTAGGGACATCAAACAAGATATTATTAATTACTAATAGACAGGGGGCCCCAAAACAAACAATACACTTAAATCAATAAAATTACAATGTTATGATAAGCTTTTTGACCTGGTCCGCCGTCGATGATCGGTCTACTTGATGGATGGGCAACAAGCCAGCGGCGGCACGCAAAGGTATAAGCGGCGGCACGCAATGATATACCGGTGACACAAACCACGAAGTTTAACAACTCGACGACTCAACACAGAAACACGTCGGTTGTATGTACAGGTGGTTTGGTCGCCAAAGCCCAGTGAAACGCGGCGAGCGAACGCAACGATGCGTCGGGCTCGACCGCCTGGAAAAGACACACGACCGCGACGGCGGCAAACGGCCCGGCGCTGGACGGCCGAGGAGGGGGTAAGACACCTCGTGAGCTTCGGCATCCGAGGAGCAGCTTTGGGGACATATGCCGAAACTACGGTGGCGAGAAAACGCGCCCGTGTTCGAACAGTCACTCAACATTCAAAATCAAAAATTAACAAAGTCCTTACATTATCCAATAATCCATAACTAATATTTTTTTATCAGAACATCATCACAATAACAAATTTAAAATATACACATTTTCTTAATTTCACTCCTATCCCCATAACTAATATTATATATTATTACGTTTATAAAAATGTTGGGTTTATTTCATGGTTAAAAAATGTACAACAAATTGTTATAACACATTTATAACACGTTTTGTTATCAATACTAACCAAATCATAATTAATAAATCATACTTGAGTATATTATTAATTTAAAGTAGTTAAACAAACTCAACATAATATTGTAGAACTAACTCTATATCGTTAAATAATATCACGTAAAATGTATTAACTTGCACTAAATAATAGCATTTAAGTAGCAATTAAATTATAAATTTACAACATATTATATACCCTATACCAATAATTTAATCTGTCAAAACAAAGTATACAAAATCCAACCCTTATTATGTTCTTCAATGGCACCATACCTTCTGCTCGTCGTAATCGGCGCTTTCGATGCACACTCTATGGAAGTACGACGACGAGGCCGTCACGGGGCCGCCGATCCACGTGGAATACTGGCGCTAGGGCGGATCCCGACACCTCCTTGTTGGGCGATTCTCCTTGGATCATCGGCTTCAGCCGTTCGGGAAACAACTGGAACAGCCTGTTGCCGACAAGGTGTTGTCGTACATGTCGTTGCGATCGTTTACGTTGCAGTCGCCGATCGACGCTTGTATCTGGCTGTGGATCGTGGATGTCGTCCATCTCGATCGAAGAGGGATCTCGCATCGCTTCGGGGGGTCGGATGCTGTATATAGTAGGATTTGGAGAGGCGAAGAAGATTAATCCAACAAGTCCTACCCACAGGGCACACGCAGTCGTCCCGATTTCAGTTCATAACGGGACAACATTTTTTATTTTTTCCCGTTTATCACTCGATATGGGCTTATAAAAGTCTCGAGAGTACCTAAAAGCAAGGCTGGGCAAGTTAGCCATTTTTTATCTCGTTAAGTTAAGTTAAAAGTTAATCGTATTTTTTTTTCGTTAACTTGGAACAAAAAAACTCATCTCAATGTACAGTTAAAATTCGCTAATTTTCAAAAATAAAAAATTCCAGACAATATATGGTTTATTAGATAGTTTTTCGCTAAGTTCTAGAAAATTACTGGGAAAATTTAAAATGGTACATCAAAGTAAAAACGCATTTGAAAATTTGAATTATTTTTTCGGACAAAAATGAACTTATAATGTAGTCAATGTAGACATTATTGAAATGAAATTAACTTGAAGTTAACACGTTAATCTTGAAAAAAAGTAACTTATCAAGTTAAAAGTTTATTTGAAAAAAAATTATCGAGTTAAATAACTTAATCAAAATTAACTTAACGTTTTAACTGTTAATGCCCAGTCTTGCATACTAGGTATACTCATTTATAAATCAGAATACAAATTTATTCTTTCAATTGTTTGTGTTTTTTTTTTAAATATGATCTAATTCAAGGCCGGACATTAAAGAGTTAAAAAGTTAAAGTTAAATTAAAAAGTTAATTTAATTTTAACTTTGGATAGATACCTAAACCGTCATCAATGGAATTTGTATAGTATATATAGAAATACAAATATTGTATAAAATGTTAAAAGGACTTTTACCACTATAATTATATGTTCTTAGAATGGCGTTTATAAAATTAAAATTATTAAAAGGGCCTACACCACATACATTTTTTTTAAAATTAATATAGCATTAAGTATACATTTAGTTTAAGTAATTTAATAAGCAATTTAAGTTCCACGAAGTCTCATATTTATATATTTACATATTTATAAATGAGTGATCTATCTCAAAAATCCGCCCTATTAACATAATACCGTCGATATACATGTGTATAAAATATGTATTATAGTAATGTATAGTGCATATTATTTTTAATTTCATACTTTGTTAATAAATAAATAAAATAATATCGGCTGGCGAATAAACCAATGCTCCAACTAGATTCACTTTCCCGTCGAACAAGATAGGTACTGCAATTGAAAATCGAAACATTAATTCGACTATACATATCGTGTGCACAGGAACAAAAAGAAATTTAAAAAACTTTATAAAACACACATCATTTAAAAATCAATACAATCATCGCGAAAACGGTTAGTATCAGCCTATGATATTACTAAGTATATTTGATTTTGATGATACTAAGTTGAATAAAGTAATTTATATATAACCTACTTAAGTGGAATCTTGTTTTAAATTTTCAATTTTTAGCTATAAGAGTTGAACATTTTATAGTTACATATTTAACTACAAAATTATTATTAAAGTTTGTCTAAATTTGAATTTAAATGATTATAAAAAAAAATTGTGAGTAGGTATGTATTTTTAATATTTTCCAACTGCTATTGTACCAATATATCAGGAGCCTTGCATTAAATGTTTATGCTTTTTTACCCCAAAAAAAAAATTTTATTGATATTTATAGAAAAAAAAAACAGAAAAAATTGAAAACTGACAATGTCCGTAAACAGCTCAAAAAAGGTCAAATTATTTTCAAAATTGTATGGTGTATAGAAAATTCTAATATACGCATTCAATGAAATTTTCATGTATCTACAGTCATTCGTTTTTTAATTACAACAAAATTATAAAATCGTTACACGAGAAATCGAGTGAATATCAAACGTTGTAAAAATATGAATTTCAAACGCTCATAAAAATTTAATATGAGTTTCTTGTAGGCATTTATTTTTTGATAAATTTAGACAAACATATGAGGAACCTTGTATTATATTTTCAAATCTTATATTTAAAAAGAAAACATTTATGAAAACTCAAAATAATTTGCAATTTTTCATCATTCTTACGTATTTGGTCAATATTTGAAATTCAAATGCTTATAAAAAAAAAAAAATTGTAACTATGGAATTTTAATTTTTCTCATCTTCCTTTGAAACAATATACTAGGAGCCTTCTATTAAATTTCTAAGCTTTTTTAACCAACAAATAAACTTTTATTAATATTTATAGAAAAAAAAAACCAAAAAAAACTAAAAAAAAAATGGAAATTGAAAATAAGTCAAAATATTTAGAAAATGATATTGTGTATGGAAAATGCTAATATAAACATTCACTCAAAAATTCATGTACCTACAGTCATTTGTTTAAGAGTTACACCAAAAACCAAAATCGATTTTTTCGTAAACAGATTTTGCTTACAAATTCCCGTTTTTCCTTAATTTTCTTTTGTTTTTCACGGCGCTTATGAAAGCTACTGGAAAATTTTTAATTTTGACCCCCCCAAGTACCATCTAGATTCATTTTCGTATCAGAAAAGATACTGTTGAAGAAAATCCAAGTACTTTTACTGTCCTAAATGGTGATGATAGACACAAAAAAAAGTAAAAATAAAAATATATTGAGAAGTAAACTGTAAACGTGTAATACAGGTTATTAGTAGGTAGTACGAGTTGGTACAAAAGATAAAAGTTTATTGTACCTACCTGTTATACAGTATAATTGAACATAATATTGATATTTAATTTCACAATAACAAACATACTAATAAAAAATAATTAATTACTATAATGAATAATTATTAAGACTTATGAATATAATTCGTGGCATCGATGTCTTCATACGGCTAACTAGTGGCGGGTCTAGTGCTACACTTATATTAAAAATGTATAAGTAACTTATTAATACAATATATTAGTTTTTATCTTTAAACATAAATACGAAGTTCTTTGTAAATACCTATATCTTATCTTTTTTCTGATCATATTTTCTATATTCTGCGAACTTATAATAATATTATTAAGAACCGAAAACCCGTGATAAACAAAATATTTTTCTGGATAATAGGAATATTCAAAATTAACTTAATTGGACAATAAAGAAAAATATCAGTTGAATTTAAGTTAATAAAGTTAATTAAGTTTATGTGTTGCTCCGTCAAAAAACCGTCCAAGAAGAAGCAAAATACTTCTATAAGCGTTTTCATGATCGCCACACAAATCCATTAATCCGTAAATTAGCATCAAACGAAATTCCTGGTAATTCTCACCGACGACTATAAAGAAAATGGTGCAGAGATCTCCTAAGCAAATAATAAAAAAATAAAAAATAAAAAATGAACGGTAAAGTAAGTACCTATTAGTCAAGTCCAGGGAGCGTCATTACTGGGTGGCTACCTCCATCAACCGTTTCATGTCATTGTAAATAATATATTCTTATTGTGCCTCTATTGGTACAGATTGTATATTAGTGTAACGAGCTGTGACTACGTATATATTAATAATAGTAATAATATATTAAATAATATATTATTTTATATTGTTTTAGGTAAAGTACGATTATAATACATAATATATTATGTTCAATAATAGATATAAATGCTACAGGGAGCGCGTAACCCCGGTAATAGTAATAATATCAGCATCCGAGCTGCCACATCGATAAGAACTAATTAATGGTACAGCGCGAACACGTGATAGCTGGTATACGCGCGCAATTTCCATATTCTAGGAAAGACGAAAAAGACGTAAACAGCACAAATAGATAACTTTGGTAACATATATACTAGGTGATTTTTTTATCAAACAACACTCATTATTTCAAAAAGTGTACATTTTTTTGAAGATATTTTTTTACATAGTTTCAAGTCGCTTATAAAACAACGTTTTTATTAAAAAACTATATTTTTAATTATTTTTTATCCTTATAATTTTTTAAGTTTTTTACTTTTTTGAATGACAACATAGGGTTTTAATTTTATATTCTAAAGTAGAATATTTTTCTTAGTATTTTGATACATGAAAATTGAATTTGGTGGCGAGTAGTTTATGAGTTATAAGTATTTAAAGTTTAGACGAGCGGTGAAGTGGACAAACATTTCGCGGGGTAACCCCGAACTACTCCACTCCGCTCGTCTAAACTTTAAATACTTATAACTCATAAACTACTCAACCCAAATTCGATTTTCATGTATCAAAATACTAAGAAAAATATTCTGCTTTGGAATATAAAATTAAAACCCTATGTTGTTATTCAAAAAAGTAAAAAACTTAAAAAATTATAAGGATAAAAAATAATTAAAAATATAATTTTTTAATAAAAACGTTGTTTTATAAGCGACTTGAAACTATGTAAAAAAAATATTTTCAAAAAATTTACACTTTTTGAAATAATGAGTGTTGTTTGATAAAAGAATCACCCAGTATAATCCGTAATTAACATAATTTTCGTAAAAGACGTCAGAAATGACCTCAGGCAGATGCGGCGATGTACCATTTATTATACCAAAAATGCCATAGGAGGGAGCTATTAGGAATACCCGACGAAATACGTCGATGGACAAGTGTCCATCAGACGAGCACCAGCAGAGCAGCCACCAAGTCGATACTAAGTCACAATCTCGTTTACCACATTATTATAAATTAATTATTTGGACTTAGACCATTTTACGTGTTAAATAAATTACAAATAAACTATCATTATACCATCAACTTGTTATTTTATTCAAAATACAATCAATACTGAGTTGAAGTGGTTGGCACCTTACGTTAGTTATAAAAATAAAAAAAAATAATAAAAAAGTTAATGTTGAGGCAAATAATGAGGTAAGTTAAAGTTAAGATAATTAAAACATCGAACTAGAAAGTTAAGTTAATAAGTTAAAATTAACTCAACTTTGAACATAATTTCTAACATATTAATACGTCAATGCCCAGCCTCGATCAAAGTGTTACAACACATTATCATTTTTAAGTACCAAATTATTTATTGTATTTGTCCCATAACGAACTTATCTTTACACCATGGCGTCCGAGCGAAACGAAATTATTAATATTTATTAATCAATTGCTTATATTTCTATAAAGAGCATTTGGTAATTATATAAGCTTTGGTTACATAGTTACTTATACCTACCTGCCTAAAAGTAGCTACCTAGTTGAGAAAGCTACTGAAATTCTAGCTATAACTTCCCGTCCCTGGCCCGGGACCACACGATATAATATTTTCAATATTGTTAAGTATACTCGAATAAAAGTATTAAAATACTTATAAATTATTAATATTTATTAACCATTGATTATATTTGTATAAAGAGCATTTTTTAATTATATAAGCTTTGGTTACATAGTTACCTACCTATACCTAAAAGTGGCTACCTAGTTGTGAAAGCTACTGAAATTCTAGCCAACTTCCCGTCCCTGGCCCGGGGCCACACAATATAATATTTTCAATATTGCTAAGTCTACTCGAATAAAAGTATTCAAATTCTTTTCAAGTACTCAAATGCCTATTTTAAATACGTTCTGAAAGTATTTGTATTTAAAATCAAGTACAAATATTTACAAATTGTACTTATTCTTTTTAGTTAATATTATTTCTATTTAAAATTTTGATCACGTAAAATAAAAACAAAAATCTGGACAAGTGGGTACCACGGGACATTAATACATTATATGTAATATAATTACATTATGTGGGTCACTATAATGAATATTGTAATAAATTTGATTTCAAAGACATAAAATCATTATGATATACGAAAAACGATTCTGAGCGAAGTTGGCTTCTATTAGGTATTACAAGTTTATAGGTTTATTTTAAATAAACATTTTATGATGTTATTGCTATCAATGTCATTTATTTTACTATTAGTAAAACAGTAGGTTGAATTAAAATTTAATATATTTCAAAAGTTTCAAGTACCTGCTCACGAAATTTTGAAAATACCAAAAAATAACTAAAACAGTTATTCTCTGTTTAAAATTTAAAATATCTAATTTCGTTTAAATTTGAAGTTAAAACATATATTAAAAAAACTGTGTGTAGATAATTTTTAGATTTTTTTTACATTTTAAAATAATTGAAATTTTCAATCTTTGGCTATAAAAATTGAGCATTTTATAAATCGCATAAACTACAAAATAATACCTATGCACATTTTTTTCATAGGTGCCTAATTTGAACTTTAAATGCTTACAGACAAATATGTCTAATATGCCTATGTATCTTAAATATTTAAAATATTTATAATTATTATTATAATAACTTATAATGAACCTTATATTACATTTCAAACTTTTTTGTCTTAAGAACAATTTCTTAATGACGATAGTTTTAAAAAAACTATTCAAAAATTGAAAATTTCCTATGTCTATAAATAGGTAAAAAAAAAAAGTCAATATATTTTGAACATATTTTAATGTATTAATAATTAATAAACTATTTTATAATTTTATGGTTTTTATATCGATTGAATAAATTGTTTTCTTTTTTATAAAATTATATATTTAAATCGTTATCTATGGCGTTTAATTTAGATCGATCATCCCACACTTTATCAAATTTCGATTCTGGATCTCCCCTTAAATTTGATTTTAAAATTGAAGAACGTTCAAACTGGTAAAATCTCTATTTTACGAATATACAATGGACAAAAAATAAAATATACTTTTTAGAGAAAAATAGGGGCTAGAAACAACTAGTCTATATCTACTGGCAACTCTTTTGCACTATAGTCACTTGCCTTTACTAGTTAGAAATTCATTGCAATTTTTACATTAATATTCAAGATTTGAAAAATGAATACAAGATTCCTCATAAATTAACCTACCATTAACAAAAAATAAAAGTTTACTGGACTCAAACTAATTTTTTACGGGCGTTTAAATTTTAATTGTTTTTGACATTTGATCTCAAAGAATAACGATTTTAATTATTTCGTTGAAATTCAAAAATATTACGTAGGTAGGTACTATTATAATATTGGCCGACTGACAGACCAAGACGGTCTCCTCAAGTCTTAGGATCGTTTTTCGTATACAACGATATTATATGATTGAATTCAAATAATAACATTATGTATCTATTTGAGTGACTGAGTGTCCCACCTGTAACCTACTGTATAGTCGAGCATTATCCACAGTGGCACAATTATCAGGAGTTTTGCACGGTGTGCAATAATTCACGGGGCCCCGAGATCTCATATTATACAATGTATCTTCTATAATCTGTAATATACACATAATATGTGTTATAATAATAATAACATATTATTATTATATTATTTTAATATAACAACAATAAATAATAATTCCTTTACTCTTTTGAGTGAATTCAAATTATACGCTTACCTATATTGTAGACCTACAAGGGCCGTACATTTTCGGCCCGGTCAGGTCCTTCAATTTTATCCTCAAGCCCTGCCAGGCCTGGTCCAAAAAATATTGTGGAAAAAAATATAATATTACTATGGTATATTTTATTTTTTAAATTTAAATCTATGAGATTACTGGGCCTCACTGACATGTGGACATGTGGAGGCCAATAGTATAAATAAATATGGGGACGTTATAGTTCCAGTTTTCCAGCCCCCTTTTTCTATAATAAAAATATATATAAATAGCTTTATTATACCCACCAATCAATATATTATTATATTCATTGTGATTTTATCTACTATCTAGTATCTATCCATAGAGTATACTCTATATTATATATCTATCTTTACCAATGTCGGTTTTATCATTATAATTTATTATTTTTAATTGTGATTATTTATTGTCTAAGAAAAATCCTTTAAAAACCCGGTCCTTGATTTAGACCCTTGATTTCGGTGGAAGACATAAGCGCCAAAATAAGATAAGAAAAAAAAAGTCGTATCGTACAAAAGCGCCAAAATCGTATCGTTCATAAGCGCCAAAATGGGATAAGAAAAATAAGTCGTATCGTACAAAAGCACCAAAATTCTAGGTACCTGTGAGCCACGGTTAATAGAAATTAAATAACAGATATTAAATTTAAAACTATATCGCTCAAAAACTCTAAACGCTTAATCTTAATCGACAAATGTATTATCTGATTACGATAGATTGTTAAATAGACAGTGTGTGAGCAGTTTGTGTTATAACATATTGTTAGTACCTATTTCGTAAGCATTCGTGTAAGCGTCATTCGTTAAAATGGATTTTATAAAAACTGTTACAAACAAAGGTGTTGTGTGTATTTTATTTAAAGAGCAAAAATATTTATATAGTTCATATAGTGATTGATCCATTATTAAAATTACTTATTTATGAACTCTCCTCCTAACAATAAACTAAGGATATCTCACGATGAAATAATTGTACAATGGAAGAAATACCAGGATGGTGAAATAAATCGTATGGAATATGTGAAAAAAGTGGGATTAAAAAATCAACCAATTTATTAAATGTATTAAATATTGATGTGCATGTATATTATAATTTACTATCGACCTTTTATTTTTATACAAAATCAACCAATTTATTAAATTTATTAAATATTGATGTACCTACCTATATTATAATTTACTATCAACATAATAATATTAATATAATATAATTTTTTATAAGATATAGAAATTTTTAAATAACTACCTACCTAATACTTATATAAAATATTATTTTTGGCGCATATGATATGTAATTTTTGCACCTTTAGCACTTATGTCATATGTTGGGTATAGCAGGTATACAATATTAGATTGGCGCTTATATCATACTGATTTTGGCGCAAATGATAGGTCATTTTTGTACCTTTGGCGCTTATGTCATACAGCCCTTGATTTAGTATTCGAAGTCCAGCCAACCCTAAAAATTTCACAAAAAAAATCCAGGCATGGCCCGGCAAGGAATAAAATTCCAAGACTTAAAAAAGCCCGGTCAAACCCTTTATTTTATTTTAAAGGCCCGGCCTGGTCCAATGTCACTACGGGCTGGGCTTTTTAAGTACCGGGTCGGGCCGGCCCAGCCCTTGCAAGTCTTTAGTACCTATGCTAGAAACCTGTGTGAAGTTAGCTATATTATACAGCTTCACTGATAATGATTAACTATGACACTTGAGCAAGCAATATTAATTTTTAGAGTTATAATACGGTGTGACTGTTTTTCGCTTTTTTTAGTAGGTAAGGGCCCCTCATTATCAAGTTGTGCCACTGGGTATCCACCTTTTATAATTGTATGTGTTAAAAAGTATATCTAATAAAAGGTACGCCGACAAGATGTCGCCGGTAAGAAATATCTCCACTAAAATATCGGAAAACCAATAGGTATAAGACATAATATCGCCAGTAAGATATCGTATGGGAAAAATAAAGTCAAAATATTATTGCATCTGTCTTTTGCATATAAAATTATCCAATGCACATAATCTTATACTATAAATTATTATTTGTAACATGTGTTTTAGATTACCATTTTTTTTTTAGTCCATTTTATTTGAGTAAATTGTATTTGAGCTGATCATATTATAATCATACATTGTTTCAATTACATATTTTAATTTAATAATTAATTTAGTTAATAATGATTATTATTATGTAGGTACCTGTATCGTGAAATATAATAAATACAATAAATATTATCTATGTAGTAATGTTACATTAATTGTAGGCTTAGCTTAGCCGCTTAGGCCTTAAGGTATAAGCGATATAGGTACCTATTAAATAATAATTTGTATTGTCCTTAACACAACTATTTGATGTTCATATTATGTGCACCATGTTTTCACTGATCACGATAAAAGTGATAACTTGAACGGTATACCTATATTAGTTATTACATTGAGTAACAATAATAATGATTAATGACGGACTAACAAAAATTATTATATTATTATCATTTATAGTTTTCCCTCTTTCCTACTCACTATAGAAGCCATAGTTTAATAATAATAATAATAATATTTTCTTTAGTACAAAAATGAATTCTAATTACAGGTTTTTTTTCATCTAATATGACGTATAATATAATAATATATTATATAATACGTACATTATCAGTAATTTTTATATACCAATAATAACAATAAAAGAACTAGTAGGTATTAATATCATGCATTATAGTATTATTAGTATTTCAATTTATAAAATAAAATACAAAATGAAATAAAGACGAGATATTTATTATGTTTCTATATAGAACTATGGTATCTACCTAACTTGTTATGCATTTCTTAAAACATCTGACATAAAACTATTTAAAGAATTACAAAAAAAATAAATATTTTTTACAGAGTTGCCTGTGGACATTAAAATATTGAATGGAGAAATTCGCATATAATTTGTAGCTGAATGTTTAGTGTAAAATAAATTTAAAGATCGATTGGATTTGTTTTAAAATTCATACTTTGAAGTAATACTGGACAATCAATAATATTATTTAATAATTTAAATAAAAACTTAAATTTAATTTGCATAAATCGTTGCTTTAGCTATTGTATATTAAAAAAACGCATATGACTCAACGAACCATTCGATCCCTACTTTATTTTTCGCTATAATTCACTATTTCGTTAATTTGTTTTAGGTATTTTTGCCGGGATACCATTTTAGGGTGATTTTTAAGCATGTTTACCCCCATAGTACCCCTTTAACAGTACGTGTATTCAAATTATGATTTTTAGAATTGTCAAGTATCCCTAAAAAAACCATGTATTAAAATTCATCATATTTTGCACTACTTAATGATGAGTGTCTTATGGTGATACAAACTTCTATTTTTCAAATGTGAATAACTCTTTTTAATTTTAAATATCTGCTGAATAAATTAAAGTGAAATGGGTGGAGGGGGGGGGGGTTCTTAAGTATTTGAAAAACAGAAATTGTGTTACAACTGTCACAGAATTATTCTTAGGTGGCACAAAAAATCTCAAGTATTCACAAATACTATATGGTCTTTAAAGTTCAAGTGTTCTAAAAAATGCCAAAAATATGGATATTTGAATATTATGCATAATCTAAGCACAAAAACAAGATGAGTAGATATACCTTTGCGTAAAAATTGCTCTGTATAATATAATATATTTTCAATATCGAAATTGTATTGAATGGTATCACTTAAACATTTTGAAAGTAAATCATTCTTATTTTTTTGTTGAGATTTTGAATTGTCGATTACTAATGTAAATACCTTGACCAGTGGCTGTTTTCAATTGAAAATAAGAGAATATACATGGTTAATATTATTTAAATTATAAATTGTTGTGTGTTTATATTTTCAAATATAGACACTATTATAAAAGGGAAATGAATAAAATATATAATTAAATTATTTAAATTATGTATTGAAGGGACGACTATGGAGTGTACCGTCCTCGTATGGGCGTGCCCACAGGGTGGGCCAGGTGGGCCTTGGCCTGTCAAGCTGTACCATACTTATTAGTTATTATAGATGGCAACTTAGATCATAAACATAGTTGTATTGTCTTATTCTGTGGTATAAGCATTCTGATTTTTGATTTTTTTATATCAACAAAATTAACTTGATTCTCTTAAATCTATAAAATATGCAAACAAAAAATGGTTCTACTTAATCGAGGATAAGGTAAATCGTGTACATATATCACAACCAATCAATTTGGACTTAAGGACAATAATATGCTGCAAATGCATATAAATCCTAGCCCTACTAATGAATTAAAATATATATATATATTATACCTTAAAATTTAAACAGTAGGTGATGACCGGTGAGTATATGAATGTAATTTTATAGATAATAGTGTAACACCCAAAATAATTTTTTTTCAAGTATCATTGGCCCACTCTGCCACACCACAGGCTGCGCACGCCTATGCGTCCTCGGTCTTTAAAACAAGACCGCGATGCTCATAAGTAAGAGACTGGCCAGTTCCAACAGGCGAATATAATATTAATATCATACTGATATACAGTGGAACCTCGATTATCCGGGGTAATGGTGGGGAGGGGGTCACACGGATAAATGAAAACCACGGTTAATCGAGACCTTTTTATAATAATAAAATGTTTTATTTAATTATAATTAGGTAGATATACATAGGTATAATTCTATTCGTTTGTCGCGCTAGTGTATATTGCGTCGTTCGTCTCACGCGTCTTTTTGACCGCGTTATAATTTTTAAGAATATAATTGTGATATCCCTGTGATGAGTCATTTTCGAAATTGTTTGATTAAATATTATGATATTTTTATTTTTATTATTGACTGCTGCTGTTATTATCGTGATTATAAAGTAAACGAAAGCAATATTACCACTAGGGATGGCAAAAAATGGCAAAATATCGATATATCGAAAAAACAAAATTAAAAAAAATAATAAAATTAAGGCAAATCGTCCCTGTCAATGAAGTGGGTTGAATTTAGTTCAACTTGTGATCGATGTAGCAACGCATATGGGCCACGACCGTGACAAACCTAGGACTTTGGAGAGATTTAAAACTTTATTGTGCGGCGATAGAAATCACGACAATCAGGCGTTGCCGGTAGGTAACTGCGATCGTGGACGACAATTTCGGTGATTGTTTAATCACTATTATAGTCCTCGTACAAATTTCGAATTCACGTGTCACGTGAAATACGTGTTTATTCAAAATATATATCCGTGTCACGGATACACGGGTGCGAAAAAACACTTGTTCCATTGAGACCTCTAATGTCTACGGTCCATACTTATTTTTAAATTTTCTGAAGAGTGAGCACGGTTAATCGCGAATACGGATAACCGAGTCACGGATAATCATAGAACAGTGTAATCGAGGTTCTACTGTACTGCAGTATTACTCCACAGCACGAACCATAGGTGTAATCTCGGGGGTGCAAAGGGGTGCACTTGCACCTCCTGGAATTGTTGAGGGGGTGCAAAACTATCATTTTGCACCCCCTAAATTTTCTATATTTATAAAATAATGTTAACATTATTAGACATTATTTGTAAGACATTTAAGTTTGATAATCATGAACTTCAAATAGAACTAAAAATCTTTAATGGAATATTCAAATCTAAACAAACTAACTCAAATAATAGTGTATTTTAAAACAAATTAGATTATATGAAACAAGGTGAAATTAAAATAAATAGGTTTCCTTTACTATCTGAAATTTTGAAACTATATATGACAATACCTACAAACACTGTCATCTTGTAAACGAAGTTTTTCCTGATTACGAAGGCTTAAAACTTACCTCAGAACAATTGTGGGACAAGAATGGCTGTCTGATATAGCTATGTTACAACTTACAAATTGAAAGAAATCGAGTTATAGATTCTGAAATAAATTTTAATCGACGAGTTCAATGCAGCAGCAACTGTACATGGTAGATGCTTAAGTTTAATTTAATTTTGTTAATTAATATGTATTAATATTTATTATATGAATGTAATAAATTACAGTGTTTACTAATTATTTTAATTTATATAATAAAATGTATTTACTTCATATTAATGATGTAACGAGCTGTGACTACGTATATATTAATAATAGTAATAATATATTATTTTATATTGTATTAGGTAAAATACGATTATAATATACATATTATACTCAATAATAGACATAAATGCTGCAGGGAGCACGTAACCCCGATAATAGTAATAATATCAGCATCCGAGCGGCCACATCGATAAGAACTAATTAATGGTACAGCGCGAACACGTGATAGGTATACTCGAGCAATTTCCATATTCTAGGAAAGACGAAAAAGCCGTAAACAGCACAAATAGATAACTTTGGAAACATATAATCCGTAATTACTAATTAACATCATTTTTCGTAAAAGACGTCAGAAATGACCTCAGGCAGATGCGGCGAGTGTACTATTTTTATACTAAAAATGTCATAGGAGAGACCTATTAGGAATACCGACGAAATACGTCGATGGACAAGTGTCCATTAGACGAACACCAGCCGATCAGACGAACACCAGCCGAGTAGACGAGCACCAGCAGAGCAGCCACCAAGTCGATACTAAGTCACATCTCGTTTAGCACATTATTATAAATTAATTATTTGGACTTAGACTATTTTACGTGTTAAATAAATACAAATAAACTATCATTGTACCATCAACTTGTTATTTTATTCAAAATACAATCAATACTGAGTTGAAGTGGTTGGCACGTTACATTAGTTATAAAAATAAAAAAAAATAATAAAAAAGTTAATGTTGAGGCAAATAATGAGTTAAGTTAAAGTTAAGATAATTAAAACATCGAACTAGAAAGTTAAGTTAATAAGTTAAAATTAACTCAACTTTGAACATAACTTCTAACTTATTAACACGTCAATGCCCAGCCTCGATCAAAGTGTTACAACACATTATCATTTTTAAGTACCAAATTATTTATTATTTTTGTCCCATAATGAACTTATATTTACACCGTGGCGTCCGAGCGAAACGAAATTATTAATATTCATTAATCAGGGCTTATATTTCTATAAAGAGCATTTGGTAATTATATAAGCTTTGGTTACATAGTTACCTATACCTACCTACCTAAGAGTAGCTACCTAGTTGAGAAAGCTACTGAAATTCTAGATAACTTCCCGTCCCTGGCCCGGGACCACACAATATAATATTTTCAATATTGTTAAGTATACTCGAATAAAAGTATTCAAATTCTTTTCAAGTACTCAAATGCCTATTTTAAATACGTTCTGAAAGTATTTGTATTTAAAATCAAGTACAAATATTTACAAATTGTACTTATTCTTTTTAGTTAATATTATTTCTATTTAAAATTTTGATCACGTAGAATAAAAACAAAAATCTGGACAAGTGGGTACCACGGGACATTAATACATTATGTATAATATAATTACATTATGTGGGTCACTATAATGAATATTGTAATAAATTTGATTTCAAAGACATAAAATCATTATGATATACGAAAAACGATTCTGAGCGAAGTTGGCTTCTATTAAGTATTACAAGTTTATAGGTTTATTTTAAATAAACATTTTATGATATTATTGCTATCAAAGTCATTTATTTTACTATTAGTAAAACAGTAGGTTGAATTAAAATTTAATATATTTCAAAAGTTTCAAGTACCTGCTCACGAAATTTTGAAAATACCAAAAAATAACTAAAACAGTTATTCTCTGTTTAAAATTTAAAATATCTAATTTCGTTTAAATTTGAAGTTAAAACATATATTAAAAAAACTGTGTGTAGATAATTTTTAGATTTTTTTTGGTTACATTATAAAATAATTGAAATTTTCAATCTTTGGCTATAAAAATTGAGCATTTTATAAATCGCATAAACTACAAAATAATATGCACATTTTTTTCATAGGTGCCTAATTTGAACTTTAAATGCTTACAGACAAATATGTCTAATATGCCTATGTATCTTAAATATTTAAAATATTTATAATTATTATTATAATAACTTATAAAGAACCTTATATTACATTTCAAACTTTTTTGTCTTAAGAACAATTTCTTAATGACGATAGTTTTAAAAAAACTATTCAAAAATTGAAAATTTCCTATGTCTATAAATAGGTAAAAAAAAAAAGTCAATATATTTTGAACATATTTTAATGTATTAATAATTAATAAACTATTTTATAATTTTATGGTTTTTATATCGATTGAATAAATTGTTTTCTTTTTTATAAAATTATATATTTAAATCGTTATCTATGGCGTTTAATTTAGATCGATCATCCCACACTTTATCAAATTTCGATTCTGGATCTCCCCTTAAATTTGATTTTAAAATTGAAGAACGTTCAAACTGGTAAAATCTCTATTTTACGAATATACAATGGACAAAAAATAAAATATACTTTTTAGAGAAAAATAGGGGCTAGAAACAACTAGTCTATATCTACTGCCAACTCTTTTGCACTATAGTCACTTGCCTTTACTAGTTAGAAATTCATTGCAATTTTTACATTAATATTCAAGATTTGAAAAATGAATACAAGATTCCTCATAAATTAACCTACCATTAACAAAAAATAAAAGTTTACTGGACTCAAACTAATTTTTTACGGGCGTTTAAATTTTAATTGTTTTTGACATTTGATCTCAAAGAATAACGATTTTAATTATTTCGTTGAAATTCAAAAATATTACGTAGGTAGGTACTATTATAATATTGGCCGACTGACAGACCAAGACGGTCTCCTCAAGTCTTAGGATCGTTTTTCGTATACAACGATATTATATGATTGAATTCAAATAATAACATTATGTATCTATTTGAGTGACTGAGTGTCCCACCTGTAACCTACTGTATAGTCGAGCATTATCCACAGTGGCACAATTATCAGGAGTTTTGCACGGTGTGCAATAATTCACGGGGCCCCGAGATCTCATATTATACAATGTATCTTCTATAATCTGTAATATACACATAATATGTGTTATAATAATAATAACATATTATTATTATATTATTTTAATATAACAACAATAAATAATAATTCCTTTACTCTTTTGAGTGAATTCAAATTATACGCTTACCTATATTGTAGACCTACAAGGGCCGTACATTTTCGGCCCGGTCAGGTCCTTCAATTTTATCCTCAAGCCCTGCCAGGCCTGGTCCAAAAAATATTGTGGAAAAAAATATAATATTACTATGGTATATTTTATTTTTTAAATTTAAATCTATGAGATTACTGGGCCTCACTGACATGTGGACATGTGGAGGCCAATAGTATAAATAAATATGGGGACGTTATAGTTCCAGTTTTCCAGCCCCCTTTTTCTATAATAAAAATATATATAAATAGCTTTATTATACCCACCAATCAATATATTATTATATTCATTGTGATTTTATCTACTATCTAGTATCTATCCATAGAGTATACTCTATATTATATATCTATCTTTACCAATGTCGGTTTTATCATTATAATTTATTATTTTTAATTGTGATTATTTATTGTCTAAGAAAAATCCTTTAAAAACCCGGTCCTTGATTTAGACCCTTGATTTCGGTGGAAGACATAAGCGCCAAAATAAGATAAGAAAAAAAAAGTCGTATCGTACAAAAGCGCCAAAATCGTATCGTTCATAAGCGCCAAAATGGGATAAGAAAAATAAGTCGTATCGTACAAAAGCACCAAAATTCTAGGTACCTGTGAGCCACGGTTAATAGAAATTAAATAACAGATATTAAATTTAAAACTATATCGCTCAAAAACTCTAAACGCTTAATCTTAATCGACAAATGTATTATCTGATTACGATAGATTGTTAAATAGACAGTGTGTGAGCAGTTTGTGTTATAACATATTGTTAGTACCTATTTCGTAAGCATTCGTGTAAGCGTCATTCGTTAAAATGGATTTTATAAAAACTGTTACAAACAAAGGTGTTGTGTGTATTTTATTTAAAGAGCAAAAATATTTATATAGTTCATATAGTGATTGATCCATTATTAAAATTACTTATTTATGAACTCTCCTCCTAACAATAAACTAAGGATATCTCACGATGAAATAATTGTACAATGGAAGAAATACCAGGATGGTGAAATAAATCGTATGGAATATGTGAAAAAAGTGGGATTAAAAAATCAACCAATTTATTAAATGTATTAAATATTGATGTGCATGTATATTATAATTTACTATCGACCTTTTATTTTTATACAAAATCAACCAATTTATTAAATTTATTAAATATTGATGTACCTACCTATATTATAATTTACTATCAACATAATAATATTAATATAATATAATTTTTTATAAGATATAGAAATTTTTAAATAACTACCTACCTAATACTTATATAAAATATTATTTTTGGCGCATATGATATGTAATTTTTGCACCTTTAGCACTTATGTCATATGTTGGGTATAGCAGGTATACAATATTAGATTGGCGCTTATATCATACTGATTTTGGCGCAAATGATAGGTCATTTTTGTACCTTTGGCGCTTATGTCATACAGCCCTTGATTTAGTATTCGAAGTCCAGCCTCACCCGGCCCGACCCTAAAAATTTCACAAAAAAAATCCAGGCATGGCCCGGCAAGGAATAAAATTCCAAGACTTAAAAAAGCCCGGTCAAACCCTTTATTTTATTTTAAAGGCCCGGCCTGGTCCAATGTCACTACGGGCTGGGCTTTTTAAGTACCGGGTCGGGCCGGCCCAGCCCTTGCAAGTCTTTAGTACCTATGCTAGAAACCTGTGTGAAGTTAGCTATATTATACAGCTTCACTGATAATGATTAACTATGACACTTGAGCAAGCAATATTAATTTTTAGAGTTATAATACGGTGTGACTGTTTTTCGCTTTTTTTAGTAGGTAAGGGCCCCTCATTATCAAGTTGTGCCACTGGGTATCCACCTTTTATAATTGTATGTGTTAAAAAGTATATCTAATAAAAGGTACGCCGACAAGATGTCGCCGGTAAGAAATATCTCCACTAAAATATCGGAAAACCAATAGGTATAAGACATAATATCGCCAGTAAGATATCGTATGGGAAAAATAAAGTCAAAATATTATTGCATCTGTCTTTTGCATATAAAATTATCCAATGCACATAATCTTATACTATAAATTATTATTTGTAACATGTGTTTTAGATTACCATTTTTTTTTTAGTCCATTTTATTTGAGTAAATTGTATTTGAGCTGATCATATTATAATCATACATTGTTTCAATTACATATTTTAATTTAATAATTAATTTAGTTAATAATGATTATTATTATGTAGGTACCTGTATCGTGAAATATAATAAATACAATAAATATTATCTATGTAGTAATGTTACATTAATTGTAGGCTTAGCTTAGCCGCTTAGGCCTTAAGGTATAAGCGATATAGGTACCTATTAAATAATAATTTGTATTGTCCTTAACACAACTATTTGATGTTCATATTATGTGCACCATGTTTTCACTGATCACGATAAAAGTGATAACTTGAACGGTATACCTATATTAGTTATTACATTGAGTAACAATAATAATGATTAATGACGGACTAACAAAAATTATTATATTATTATCATTTATAGTTTTCCCTCTTTCCTACTCACTATAGAAGCCATAGTTTAATAATAATAATAATAATATTTTCTTTAGTACAAAAATGAATTCTAATTACAGGTTTTTTTTCATCTAATATGACGTATAATATAATAATATATTATATAATACGTACATTATCAGTAATTTTTATATACCAATAATAACAATAAAAGAACTAGTAGGTATTAATATCATGCATTATAGTATTATTAGTATTTCAATTTATAAAATAAAATACAAAATGAAATAAAGACGAGATATTTATTATGTTTCTATATAGAACTATGGTATCTACCTAACTTGTTATGCATTTCTTAAAACATCTGACATAAAACTATTTAAAGAATTACAAAAAAAATAAATATTTTTTACAGAGTTGCCTGTGGACATTAAAATATTGAATGGAGAAATTCGCATATAATTTGTAGCTGAATGTTTAGTGTAAAATAAATTTAAAGATCGATTGGATTTGTTTTAAAATTCATACTTTGAAGTAATACTGGACAATCAATAATATTATTTAATAATTTAAATAAAAACTTAAATTTAATTTGCATAAATCGTTGCTTTAGCTATTGTATATTAAAAAAACGCATATGACTCAACGAACCATTCGATCCCTACTTTATTTTTCGCTATAATTCACTATTTCGTTAATTTGTTTTAGGTATTTTTGCCGGGATACCATTTTAGGGTGATTTTTAAGCATGTTTACCCCCATAGTACCCCTTTAACAGTACGTGTATTCAAATTATGATTTTTAGAATTGTCAAGTATCCCTAAAAAAACCATGTATTAAAATTCATCATATTTTGCACTACTTAATGATGAGTGTCTTATGGTGATACAAACTTCTATTTTTCAAATGTGAATAACTCTTTTTAATTTTAAATATCTGCTGAATAAATTAAAGTGAAATGGGTGGAGGGGGGGGGGTTCTTAAGTATTTGAAAAACAGAAATTGTGTTACAACTGTCACAGAATTATTCTTAGGTGGCACAAAAAATCTCAAGTATTCACAAATACTATATGGTCTTTAAAGTTCAAGTGTTCTAAAAAATGCCAAAAATATGGATATTTGAATATTATGCATAATCTAAGCACAAAAACAAGATGAGTAGATATACCTTTGCGTAAAAATTGCTCTGTATAATATAATATATTTTCAATATCGAAATTGTATTGAATGGTATCACTTAAACATTTTGAAAGTAAATCATTCTTATTTTTTTGTTGAGATTTTGAATTGTCGATTACTAATGTAAATACCTTGACCAGTGGCTGTTTTCAATTGAAAATAAGAGAATATACATGGTTAATATTATTTAAATTATAAATTGTTGTGTGTTTATATTTTCAAATATAGACACTATTATAAAAGGGAAATGAATAAAATATATAATTAAATTATTTAAATTATGTATTGAAGGGACGACTATGGAGTGTACCGTCCTCGTATGGGCGTGCCCACAGGGTGGGCCAGGTGGGCCTTGGCCTGTCAAGCTGTACCATACTTATTAGTTATTATAGATGGCAACTTAGATCATAAACATAGTTGTATTGTCTTATTCTGTGGTATAAGCATTCTGATTTTTGATTTTTTTATATCAACAAAATTAACTTGATTCTCTTAAATCTATAAAATATGCAAACAAAAAATGGTTCTACTTAATCGAGGATAAGGTAAATCGTGTACATATATCACAACCAATCAATTTGGACTTAAGGACAATAATATGCTGCAAATGCATATAAATCCTAGCCCTACTAATGAATTAAAATATATATATATTATACCTTAAAATTTAAACAGTAGGTGATGACCGGTGAGTATATGAATGTAATTTTATAGATAATAGTGTAACACCCAAAATAATTTTTTTTCAAGTATCATTGGCCCACTCTGCCACACCACAGGCTGCGCACGCCTATGCGTCCTCGGTCTTTAAAACAAGACCGCGATGCTCATAAGTAAGAGACTGGCCAGTTCCAACAGGCGAATATAATATTAATATCATACTGATATACAGTGGAACCTCGATTATCCGGGGTAATGGTGGGGAGGGGGTCACACGGATAAATGAAAACCACGGTTAATCGAGACCTTTTTATAATAATAAAATGTTTTATTTAATTATAATTAGGTAGATATACATAGGTATAATTCTATTCGTTTGTCGCGCTAGTGTATATTGCGTCGTTCGTCTCACGCGTCTTTTTGACCGCGTTATAATTTTTAAGAATATAATTGTGATATCCCTGTGATGAGTCATTTTCGAAATTGTTTGATTAAATATTATGATATTTTTATTTTTATTATTGACTGCTGCTGTTATTATCGTGATTATAAAGTAAACGAAAGCAATATTACCACTAGGGATGGCAAAAAATGGCAAAATATCGATATATCGAAAAAACAAAATTAAAAAAAATAATAAAATTAAGGCAAATCGTCCCTGTCAATGAAGTGGGTTGAATTTAGTTCAACTTGTGATCGATGTAGCAACGCATATGGGCCACGACCGTGACAAACCTAGGACTTTGGAGAGATTTAAAACTTTATTGTGCGGCGATAGAAATCACGACAATCAGGCGTTGCCGGTAGGTAACTGCGATCGTGGACGACAATTTCGGTGATTGTTTAATCACTATTATAGTCCTCGTACAAATTTCGAATTCACGTGTCACGTGAAATACGTGTTTATTCAAAATATATATCCGTGTCACGGATACACGGGTGCGAAAAAACACTTGTTCCATTGAGACCTCTAATGTCTACGGTCCATACTTATTTTTAAATTTTCTGAAGAGTGAGCACGGTTAATCGCGAATACGGATAACCGAGTCACGGATAATCATAGAACAGTGTAATCGAGGTTCTACTGTACTGTATTACTACATACCAAGGGGTGCACTTGCACCCCCTAAATTTTCTATATTTATATAATAATGTTAACATTATTAGACATTATTTGTAAGACCTATAAGTTTGATAATAATGAACTTCAAATAGAACTAAAAATCTTTAATAGAATATTCAAATCTAAACAAACTAACTCAAATAATAGTGTATTTTAAAACAAATTAGATTATATGAAACAAGGTGAAATTAACTTTAACTT
>CARXXK010001519.1:0-23406 GCA_949089665.1 Macrosiphum euphorbiae
ATTTTTCCTCCTATGATCCATTCGTAACGACTAGGAGATTTGCCATGGAATATAAATGATAGATATTATATTATACTAGGTAACGGCAATATGATTAATCCACGGATATTATATAATGCAACTTTTCATATCAAAGAGTTCCGTGTTAAGGAACAATTTGTTCATTGACATATTTTGATATGACAATAAATCAAAATAGTTAATGAACCCGGGCAACGTTGTCGAGGCTCCGGAAGTCCCGCCGCCATCAGATGACCGGACAAGACGAGACGAGACCGTGCCAGAACTGCCAACCGTTCCAGCGACGTGTTCCGGCCAGGCAGAACTGGAACCTAATACCGGCGACAGCGGCCGCGGTGACAGCGACGAAAGCCTGGTGGTGGAAACGGTGGACGATCCCTCGGCTAAATCTAAAAAACGCACCACACTTTGGAGACGGACGAAGCGAATCGTCCGTCGCACGTTTTGTTGCGGCGTTTGAGCGGTTACCGCTAAGTTTGATTTTCACGTTATCTAGTCGGCGAACTTTTCGTGTCCATCTATGTTTTTCCGTCGGACAAGTCTTTAACCGACTACCGACTTGTATACTTTGTTTATTTATAGACCAACCAAAATATACGATATTAAAAACGAATTCAACTCTCGAGAAACTCTAACGACAAATTTAGCTTTCTAACGACTTTTTATGTGGGGCTTGTGATGGGACATTTATATATCGTCGCGGTCTCCTGTTCACACTAAATTCTTTAATAGACGGACGACTGCCGTATCGTATAATATTTAATCTTATCGGTGTTCCGAACACAAACGATTATAATATAATATTATTACCATTTACCTATATGACATTTAGTTTGTAATAATTGTATTGTTTCATATTTGTATACAATATACGTACCTATACCTATAATGTACACTAAATGAAATAACATTTGATTTGATTTTGATTTTTTCTTACCTAATTATTAATTATTCCGATATCGTAATAATTAGTATTTTTTATCATAACCAAATAGTTAATTAATACGGTTTATTGAAGTGGTTTACAGGTAAAACTACCTATTACAAAAATTGTAGAGAAAAATTTTATCAACAATCGTACGAAACTCGATTTTCGATATTTTTATTAATTAGTTGAATAATTAATCGATAAAATGTTAAAAATCGTGTTCATTTACAATATGATATTTGACGATAGAAATACGATATAAAAAATCGAATTTCTTACGAATGTTAAAAAAATTCTCCTCTACAATTTTTATAATAGGTAGTTTTGTTATAAACCTCTTCAATAAGCCGTATTACTTGAAGAACAAAAGTATAGTTTTTATTTGTATATAATTCGGATACGAATACAAAATATAAAAACGAACAAAATTAAATAATATTTGTCACAAAATATTGTATAATAATCTTATCTAGGTATTTATAAACCATGTTCAGGAGCACGGAAACCTGTTTTGACCTATGCCCTAACCTACCCTTTTTTTATAGTATCGAGCGCTGCCGCTGTCATGATGAGCGTAATTAAACCTTTTTTTACCGAAAACATGGTTTCGTAATTCCAGGAATACGGCTTATTGAAACGCTTTAAAGTATAAATGCCTATTACAAAAATTGTAGAGAAGAATTTTTTCTAGAATCGTAAGAAGTCAGATTTTTTATACCTTGTTTCAATCGTCCAATATCGCATGGTAAATTAACATGTTTCTTTTATCTTTTTATCAATTAATTATTTAACTAATTAATAGAAATATCGAAAATCGGGTTTCTTACGGTTCTAGGAAAAATTCTCCTCTACAATTTTTGTAATAGGTATTTATACTGTAAAATGCTTCAATGAGCAGTATTCCTGGAATTACGAAATCAAGTTAATATGCTATATTTTGTCTACTAGTGCGCCCTCTTAATAATATTAATTACTAAAAACTACGTCGACAAATGATATTACCGTCACTGATCGATTGTCGCAGTACTCATGGGTGGCAAATGTATTTTTGACGAGTTATTCAATTTTCGTGTTGCCTTTGCTGTTCACATTGTTAAGCAGCTGACGGTTGGAGTTATAAATTTGGTGGACCACGAACGCGCGGCTATTAGGCACGTTTCAAAATAATATGGCTAGCGGCGTGCTCGGTAAACTTCAACTTGTCTGCCCTACTGCTATAACTGCTTCCGCTCAAAGTCGTTGTGTAAAATCGCAGCGGATGAACAAAATAATATTGTAATATTAAAAAGTCTGGTGTTTGAGTGGTGAGCGGGTGAGCCTACTGAAAATTAAACACAGATGTTTAGGTGTGTCAATCAATATTTAAGTGGTGTTTAAAGGGTTTGACTAGGTATTTGAAACTTTATAATTACTATAATATTATCTTCCGTATCGAACACTTCGTAGCTATATTAATTATAATTGTTTGCTTACTTAGTTGAGTGCTTCTAAAAAAATATGTCACGCACGGCGATGTCGATGCCGGTACTTGTAGAATAGAAGTAGTCAAAAATGCTAGATTTACAATGGATAATTCAAATTGGTTATAGATTTTACTATAGTTCCTCGATTTTATTATCGTATTAATATTCATAATTATTGTTATTATTATGTTATCACTGACGTGGTAATTGGTGCTCACTTGTAGAGCAGTCAGTCAACTTACGCTAATAGTAGGTACATCTAAAATAATTATTTAAATAATGTAATAAATAATTTAAATGTTTGTGTTTTATTAGGTTTGCAAATATCAAACACTTTAGCGGTCCTCTCAAGCTCAACTGTGTCTTATTTTTGTATTAACTATTAACCACTAGGTACTGGGAACTGACTACACACCGAATTCCAATCAAAGACAGTCCTAACACAAAGTGTGTAGGTAGTTAAAAAAAATACTGTATATATTGATAAATATAGATACCTATAACGGCAGCTATTAATTAATTTATTCATATAAAAGGACTTGAGTCCTATAACATACCTACATACCTATTATAAACGCAAGCACAGTAAAAAATATACATGGTATATGAACTCTGATATACAGCAAGATAACATAAATATAACAGAAATATAAGCTAAGAAGCATAATACAATTGAAAAGTTACAGTTAAAAATGAAGAAAAACTTATAGGCAAATAACAAAAAAAAATATATAAAAATGAGACGTGCTAAACATAATCAAAAGTAATAGAATTAACCACAGCCATTAAGATATTAGAGGGACTGTTTGTCATATAGTTTATTTTATAAGGAATGGGATAGAATAAATCTCGATATCTAGTGTTATGGAAGTTTGTTTTAAAATTAATAAGGGAAAAGAGCTCTTGACAATAAATCTTCCCTATATAAGTAAGTTATGTATAAATATAGGTATATAAATATATATTATATAATATATAAGTAAATAAGAATAACCTGATTTATTCATTAAAAATGTTCTTTTCTGGAACTGATAACTCTACACCTCTCTTGGAAACATAACAATTTATTTATTTTATTTTTTTTATTTTATTAAATTAATCATTTTTAATATAAAAACAAAAATTCTATAAACATTTTGGTTTATCTGCCTTCAATAATAATCAGTGCTTGAGTTGAAGGTAGAGTTGTTTTCTTATAATTTACATACTATACACATTTACAATGATAGAAATATTAACAAGACACAAAGTAATTTATTAAGTTTTCAATTTAGATATGAACGATATTTTCGTGCAAAAAAACTTGATTAAGAGTTAAATAATCTGCATTGTTAATTGGTTAGATAAAATAATTTTTTCGTAGCTATTATTCACAGTATGTCGTATGATGTGTATAACTATCTCATTCATATTATTACTTACCTTATTTATAGTACTTGGAATTGACAAGAAACAACCATGAATTATCTTTTGCTTTGGATATTTCTACATTCGTGACTTCCATAGGTAAAGATCTTTTTACAGACACTGATTGCTATCCGAATTTTATTAAAGTTACCAAGCACATATTACAATTATAATTTAAATTTAAATAATAATACAATCATTTTAATAAAATAATGTACCTAATGAGTAGCAACAATTATATTATGATCTTTATAATATCTATACTCAGATGCTAATATTATGATAAGTAATAAACTAATGGAAGCTTTTAGAGATTCTTACGTACAAATTATATTTTTATTTGAGTTGGTTAATTTATAATAGTAATAGTTTCTGTAAAGATGGATAATATAAAACTTGTCCGTCACTTTTAAAAGTATCTTTTGAAAATGTTTACAAATAAAGACCGACTTTTAGTGTTTTTGGGTGTATGAATTTAGGCATAATATTTAAATGATCAAAAATATTATACATTTTAAATAATACGTTTGGAAAATATAGGTACCTTACCTAATAATCAACTTTAAATAACTTCCATTATGGCATACTACACTCAGAGTCATAAAATAACTGTGTAATTGTGTGTATAAAAGATAAATTACAATAATATTATACCTACTTTAAAAGTTTCAAGTGTCTAAATAATATTTTTAAATTACAATAAAATAACTAAAATCGTTATTCTTTCTTATACATATATAATTACGTTCAAATTTGAATTTAAAATGTATTTTTAAAAATAAACTGTGTTCTTTTTTTTGTATAGATTTTCTGGTTTCAGTATAAACTCCTTATGAGAAACCTACAAAATAATTTATTCACCGCTCCTTCTAGAATCTGAAAATTTTTTATGTCTTATATTTTTTATTTTCCATGTTGTATATTGTTTTTTTATTTAAATTTTGCTTAATGTAAAACGTACACAATTTATAAATATTAGAAAAAAATATATTGAATAGTTTACATATTATATATATAACAACTTTATTCATTCAAAGCGAACTGCACAAATTACATAAGTTTCTATATGACAGCAAAATAATCAATACCTACGTATTACGTACATGTATAAATTTATATAATGAAGGAAATACATTTAAATAGTAATAATAATTTCAAACAGTAATGATAAAAGGGAAAGAGTTAAGCTGTATTACAATATATAATTGTGCAGGTAGAAAATGTACGCAGTTTATTATGAGAAATGTGTCTTTTAGGATTGAAAACAAAAAAAAATTGAAGAATTTTTTATTCTCCCACATTATAGATAAGTACATTTTGTTTTTTGTAAATCATGTAAAGAAAATTCCATAATTATAATTATAATATATTATTTTAATTAATAATGACTGGTCCTGCAAAATAGTAAATTCTTGGTGGCTGAAAATATGTTTCAATTTAACCTGAAAATATAATTAGAATCGATTTAATATATTGTACTAAATAATTTAATTTATATTTATCATAAAATAATTACCCAGCCAAAATATTGAAATATTAATCTCTTAAAGTACAACGTTTTTTAGAAAACTGCGGTTGTCATCGATTTTAGTACCACAGAATCTAGTTGCCGGATTAGCATCTAAAAAATAAATTGGTGTTTTGGATTTTAGATTTTTTGGTTCTATGTTTCTGTGAATTAGATTATACTATATTCATAGTACATGATTGTATACGAATATAACGAAGAACAATTTTTACCGCAAACCCGGTTACATTTTATTCAACTCTAACCGATTGTATATAGTTATTCTTACAGTGAAACAATATTGTAATCTTCTATTATCATAAAATAAAAAATAATTTTTAAATTTCCCGATTTTGATAAATCTTACCAATGCTTTTTACTGAGACATAAAAATGTTGTCGAAAAGAATTAAATCCAAAAAATAATAATATATAATGCCCGCAACACGTAATGTGTCAACAATCAGACTCGTTAATGTCCCCTGGCCCTGAGCTGTCCTGTTCTACTGTAGTTACGCTCTTTACTTGAACTGGAAAACTAAGTGGTTATTCTTATAAATCTCACAAGATGCAATTTATTTAACGTATTTTTTACGTAGGTATACTCCTTTAACCCTCTGATATTCATAAACGCTACGGTCGATCCCGACTTACCTATCATTTATACTGTAGCGTTGCCTTAATCAGTCATTAACTTGAGTCGGGGACCAACACCATTTACCCAAATATAATTTTTCTCTATTTAATATTATCATGACGTATTCAATACAAACAATAATGTTAACAGTATTCAAACACCATATTCTTATTTTACGATCAGTCATAGTTTGGTTGACATTGATTAGGTCATATTATAGACCCTAGGTTTCTATATGTTATGTATATACCTACAATTGTATTAATATACATATAAGTAATATTATAATATATTTAATATAGACTATAGTTACTATTACAGTATTTATAATCAATTTTAATTTTTAATAAATTGTAGTAGTACGTCATACCTTTCATATAGTTACTGAATCTTATTCCTAATTCTGTAAAAATAAACTACATTGTTACAATTTCCAATTGTTTATAGACTTATGGTATCTATATTTATATAGGTTAGGTATATAGGCTATCTACTATCTACATTCTACTTCGTATATGTCCAGTTATCATTAGGTTAATTAATAATATTAATATATTAGTTTTAGTAAATTCAGTAATCGCGTATAAATACAATTATAATTAATACAAATATATAAACTAAACATTATGCGTTTTTTAAAGTTGTAAAGACTCTTTAATTGAATTGAGTAGGGCTAATTTTTCTTTAACAATTCGTAATTTATCTACCTCTATATTAAACATATCATTAGCATGAAGCATTTAAACGACATTATTTAATGCACCAAATCTGGTAATGTATTTTTACTGTTGCACCAGTAGCGTATCTAGGCATTTTTCATTGTCGGGGGGGGGGGGGATATAAAGATTTTAATCGACATATTTAGTTTAAACATATATTCATATTATAATATACATTTTATATTGTATGCAAAATGTGTTTTCGGAGGGGAGGGTGTATATGCCATGAAAATTCAAATGTAAATGCATGACAATTATTTTATGGTTAAAAGTTAAATGAAAATATGTACAGAATATAATACAAAATGGCAAATGCCACTTTTAGTTGAGTCCTTCTAATCACGGAATAATTTTTTATAAGTAGTGATTGGTCCATTTACGTGTTATAAAAAATAAAAATTTAACACATCCATTACATTGAACTACTCATAGCCGATGTAAGAGATAAAAATGTAAAAATACACAACAATCAAACTAACGGATTTTTAGAATAAATAACTGAATAATTACCTATATATGTTTATATATACCTAATTATTATTATTATAACTATAATAATATATGTATTATATATGTTTAGTTGTTTAGTATAGTCTATAATATGAATACGAAAAACGGGGCAGCATTGTGTCATCCTAGCATATAGATTATAGATATATAATTTAAAACCAATTTACAATATTCGAAAAATTTTTCAAGGCAATAAATAACACAAAATAATTCGAACATTTTTACCTCATATGAAAAATGCAAATATAAATATTTTAGAAATATATGAAGTTTCTACGGTTACCTATTAGTTTTTGAGTTACACCAAAAAATGAAATCAATTTTTTTCAAAAATTGGTTTTCCGTAAAAATCACGATTTTTTTGTTGTTACTGATGATTTCTTAAGCTAATGGAAATTTTAAATATTGACCTCGCGATACCACTAACTACAATCAAATTTCTATCTATTTTCACTATTATATGCTGACGTCGAAAACTCGAAAATGATACCCAAAATGTTGATGACCGAAAAAAAACAACACACACATCAATGTAAATACAATAAATTCTGAACCTAAAAGTTTTACATAATATTATATTATTATCCACAATATTTTATAATATGTAATAAGTATTATGTGTTATATTATGTAGTTTTTATTTTAACTTCAAATGTCTATTAAATAAAACAACAACAAATAAAACTACCATTTTAAATTTTGACCTAAAGTGTACATTCACTTCTCTATCGGAAAAGATGCTGATGTCAAAAATTGGAGCACTTTTACTAGGTACCCAAAATGTTGATGACAGAAAAAAACACAAATCGTTGTAAATATTATACATTCATTTTCCAGGCTCATATATTGTACATAATTTATATATAATACCATGTATTTTATTTTGTAGTTATTATGTATTATTTTTTATAATTCAGAATTTTATGATATCAACATTATGATTTTATGATATATTCTTAATTCTTTACAGGAATTAAAATATTGAATAGTTTATTAATTGTTGGTTTTTTTTTAATTTTACAATTTATATTAGTTTTGAATACATTTAAAATGCTTAAATGTTTCATACTTTATAGGTTATTAAAAGCATTTTTAATAGTGTTCATGGCGAAAACTCAAATTAAATTGATTATTATATTATAATATAGTACGTACCATTCGCTATTTTCTCTAAAAAAAAGAAAAATTATAATAACATGTGTTATTAATGAGATATTATTTTGAATGGATCTACAGTTTAATCTTATATACATAATAATACAAATGTACAAACGCTATTAAAATATAATGTTAAAAGTTAAATAATATAATTTGAAATTTTGAAAATAATCATTTTTAAAATGTTGGTTTATATTTTATAGTTTATAAATACAGAATCAGGTGAATAGGTAATAATAGGTAGACTAAGGGTCAAACAGGGTCAACAGGGTATTCACATTGAGTAAGCAAACATTTGAGGATGGCGATCCTTACAAAAGTTATGAGACTGCACATAGAATAAACACAAATAAAAATTAAAAATACAAAATGCACGTACTTTTATTTTCTATAAATAAAATAATAAACATACTATTTAATAAATAATACTTAACATTATGATTCACTATCTATGAAATACAGAGATGAACTAATATTTTGAGGCCAAAGGTCACTAACCCTTTGAGTGCTGAATTAAATAATTCTACTCTGTCCTCCTGGATAGCATTCATTTGTAACAGTGGCGTGGCGTGGGTATTAAAAAGATGTAAGCAGTGAAATTTTTTTTCAAAAGTGATTAGAATATAGGTACTATACCTAAATACCTAATTATAAATTATGTATAAAAAATGTAATAAAGAGAAAATAAAGAAATTGAAGTATAAATACTTCAAAAGTCTATTAGGCGAATGACAGTGACAGTGTACGTAAAAACGACTACAGTCTACAACGCGTCGGGCTACGTACGGCCGTACGGGTCGCTCCTATTGTTTCTCGCGTAAGCAAAATCAAATGTGCTTACAAATGCTAGTTAAATACGTGACCCCCACTATGGCATTATAGACTATTCGAAAACAACAGCTGCCCGTAAGCAATTTCAGAATGTGTTACACTGTATATCGTATTATGATTATGCAGTTAACATAATACAGAATGGATTAAAAATAGACCTACAATCGATGATTTTCTTAAAATAGTTGGTAATCAGTAGACAGCGTACGACACAAATAAACAATAACAAAAACCACTACCAGCTATAACTTAAATATTTTATAAATAAAATTAAAATTTTAAAAATCATTTATTATGTACCTATTAGTCGTGATTGATTAAATTTATTTTTTCCTTCATTTAAAGTGTAAGCAGTGCTTACAGTGCTTACATGCACGCTACGCCCCTGATTTGTAATAATGATTTTACCACCCACTGATAAAATGTCGTTTTACGTTTTGTACCTTATTTTGTTTATAAAGTTTTTTGGTCATAAAGTCGATTCGCCCAAAGGCTCTACACCCGTACGTACATACGATATTCCGTATTCCGGTTGATAAAAGCGAAAACGCATAATATAATATACGTTACTAGAACTCGTGGATTGCTTTCGCCAGAACCACGGCTATATAGATAGTATGGTTTCCCATCGACCCATGTTCCCATACTGGAAAAGTGTCTACCGAAATGAATCTTTATTTTTTATAATCAATATTAAATTTAAATTAAACAGCTGGAGATTTAAGCACTACCGGGTATATGTCATAGTGGCTATCACCCAGTTTAACATTTAAAAGGTAACTGCATTTATAGTCACTACAACAAATAAGCGCTAGTGAGGAAATCTCGAGCTGATTAATACTGATTATGAAGATTCATTTCAGTAGAGACTTGTCTAGATTCGTTGGGCCACCATACTATCTTTAATCGTGGCTCATAATATGCGTCGCAGCACTCAAAGGGCTAAGCGGTAACTCCAAGAATGGAGTTAAAAAAAAAAAAAAAATTCAACAGTAAAATATTAAAAATTATCGTTGAAAATCCATGAATTCCTTCATGTTCCTTCACATCTCATAATCGAAGACTTTGTATGAATCATGATAAAGAAAAGAGGTATGTCAGAAACTTTGTGATACTCATATCCGCTACATTGCTTTTCTCCAAAAGGCTTAAAAGTTAAAACATATACCTACGCGGATAATAAAATTGACGAAGAACAGATATATGGCCATACCAAACACATAGGAGAAAGTGGGGATGAGCAAACAAGATTCGAATTCGGAATGTTTTTGAATTATCTCTTTTATTTATCATAGTATGAATAATGACCATAAGACATATTTTACAAAATAAAACTGATTATGTAATACGTACCATCACTGACTGTAATAAAATTAATATTGTATTTATTAATTATATAATATTAATAATATTGTTCTGTTATAAGATCACATGGATTGAACTATAAATTACCAACACGTTTAATTTAATTTACTTAGAAACTTTTAAACACAAATTAATTATAAAGATAAATAAAATAAAAACACAAACAATGCTACATACACGCTTCTGAAAAATAAGAAAATAATGTTAATAATTATGAAAGGTATTATTTGTTTAAAAATGTTAAATTTAAAGTATAGAAGATAAAAGTACTGTGAAATACTAACACCGTTTTATTAGAATAAAAAACTCAATAATTAAGTATTCACCCCAAAATTAAGTTTAAATTATTGAACAATTGTCTATACTTATGCGAAACGTAACTCATTAGTCAAAAGTAGAGAAAACTTTACAAAGACTAACAGACCATTTTTAGAAAAATAAGCACTACATTTCAAAAAGTGGCAAGTATCAAATGAATACCGATCTACAGTACATTTATATGACGTGTCATACAGGGTGATTTTTTTATCGAAGAACACTCATTATTTCAAAAAGTATTAATGTTTAAGAAAATATTTTTTTACATAGTTTCAAGTTGTTAAAAAACAATATTTTTATTAAAAAATTATATTTTTAAATATTTTTTATCCTTTTAATTTTTTAAGTTTTTTACTTTTTTGAATGACAACATCTAATTTTAATTTGATATTCAAAAACAGAATATTTTTCTGAGTATTTCGATACATAAAAATTGAATTTAGGGCAATTAGTTTATGAGTTATAAGTATTTAAAGTTTCGATGAGCGGAGTAGAGTGGTACGGGGTTACCCCGCGAAATGTTTGTCCTCTACTCCGCTCATCTAAACTTTAAATACTTATAACTCATAAACTACTTGCCCTAAATTCAATTTGTATGTATTAAAATAATCAGAAAAATATTCTGTTTTTGAATATCAAATTAAAATTAGATGTTGTCATTCAAAAAAGTAAAAAACTTAAAAAATTAAAAGGATAAAAAATATTTAAAAATATAATTTTTTAATAAAAATATTGTTTTTTAACAACTTGAAACTATGTAAAAAATATTTTCTTAAACATTAATACTTTTTGAAATAATGAGTGTTCTTCGATAAAAAAATCACCCTGTATACTCATATAAGTTATTGTAATGGATGTGTTAAATTTAAATTCAATGATATAAAATCATTGTATGCTAAAAACAATTCTGGGGGAAGACAAACCGCCAGTCTATATTACTAAGTAGGTATATTTCACTATATTATTATTGCTATTACAATAGCTTACAAATAATATATTTCAATCAAAACAAAATAGCGGCAATTTGTTATTCTACGTTTTAACTTAAAATATCTGCAAACAGTGAAAATTCTACAATAGCTTTAATATACTCAGTTGCGTGGTAGTTAGTGTGTCCCGCTGTGGCAAAATAGCTCTCACACAAAAAAAAATAGAGGTTCAATTAAATTGTCAATGTTCTATTAGGTGTAACACACCATACGAATAAATGAATAAATGACACATCATTTAAAGCTTTAATAACGTCTAACAAGTGTTCCGGATATGAAAAGTTTATTTTTTATGATTTCCAGTTGATTGAAAAAAAATTTAAAATATTGTTTATGTACATTAGCTAAGAAACATTCAAGCAAAAATTAATTACAAAGATCATTAAATAAAAAATGATTAAATGTTACATACTTTCATCTGCAAAATAAGAAAAAAATATTAATAATTATCATAGGTATTACTTGTCAAAAATTGAAAAATGTGAAATTAAAAGTCTAGACGAAAGCCTAGTACTGTGAAATATTAACACATTTATTGTAATAGACTTATTTTAAAGTTAATCATTTATAATAATATATAATTATCATAGCATAAAAATAAACTAATAAGACAACAATAATATCCACCTATAATATACTAAAAAAATGTATAATATTAAATGTATGGATATCAGACCTATGGACTTTTTAAGTCATCCTACAGTTTAGAATTTCGTCGGCTTGGAACCAAAATATGCTATTTAAAAATATTAAATTCTTTATTAGAAAAATTCAACACTTGTATAACTGTATTATCTCCTTAATACTTATTATCTCATAAACTATGAATTTTAATAATTGTCAAATCACTAATTTATTTGACCACATAAATAGTAGCTACAGTTGTAACACTATTGTTAATAACTAAAAATATTCTATTTATACTACTTTTAATATAGATAAAATATCACTATTGAAATGCAATTCAAACGCGGTCTTTTATCGCTCATTATTTTAATTTGGCTTTAACTCAGTAAAATAGTGCCACGTAAGGAGCTCTAGCCAGTTCACCAGTGATGCTGTTGATGCGACTATAGTTATATGTCTTCTGTTACTTCTGAATCTTGGTAGTAGATATTGAAGGTTAAAGAGTTTGAGTAGAAGTGATATTATATCCCTTGCATGCTATACTTTGTGCTGGTAGGCTGAGAGCTTAATAATGGAGTACCAGATTTTTAACTCTCCTGTATAATTTTCTAGAGACTAGAATCTAGATGATTTGTTAATTATTATGCTGGCTGTTTTTTGGTCCTGAACGGGTTGACTGGGTTTGGAAAATATATATTTATATGTGAATAAAATCAATGGTCGACTTGATGTAGAAGTGATATGATGGTTCATCTCATACTTTACTGTCTGCACCCCAACTAAACAGCGGATGGTGGTTTTTCGGATGAACTATTGTGAGGATCTAATTGGGTACGTAGATAATATGATTGACATTGGTTTTTCTAAAATTTTAGCTTGGGTTTATTAGGAGACCCCGGCCTGAGGCCCCATATAGAAGAATTGGTAGTATATATATTATATATTCTAAATATTGACACTTTAACGAATAATGGAGTTCTTTTTTGGTATAACACTTTTTACAATGAAGCCCGCGGGCTCTTTAATGTTGAAATTATAATATTTTGACAAATGTTGAGTGTGACTCCTAAGTATTTATAGTGGTTTGACCTGATCTCTCCTGTGATATTCATCTGTATTTATATTATAATCATCTTTGATTATCGACGTTGGTTGGTTTTGACATTCAAGTTGAGGCGAGTTATACCGCATGTCGACACATTGTTTGACCTTGCTCGTGTCAAATTCACAAGGTGACCTTGTCATTCACCTTGTCACATTCATTTGTCTCTGTTGTTCTTGCTATCGAGTGGTTCTGCTGGATTTTTGTTCGTATGTTTTTTTCTTGATAGCCTTGAGTAGAACAATGTTGGTAAGTGTGGTGTGTGCCATTACAATATAATATATATAAACAGCGGATCTTATTAAATAAATTGATTTATTTTACTTATGTTTATTTAGCACATTTTAGTTCCAAGCACACGAATTGTGTTAGTACTAATTTCACATAGATAGAATTACTAAACTACTAATTCAATAAAAATACATAATCATTACGTACCCATTTCGACTAGATAAAAAAATATTTTGATGTTAACGTTACTTATAAGTTATAAAATATGACACTTAAGTTTAATTATGAATTATAATGATTTACAATTTACAATTTACAACCCTACCACTATTATATTGATACTTTTCTCCCTCCAATCAACATACAAAATTAAAAAAAAAAGATTCATGCAAAATAATATTATTATGTTGGTACCTGTTAAATATATAGATACATAATATATATAAAAAAAAAAAATACGTACGCAATTCAACTGTAAACGATAATTTTTTGATTTATATAGGTATAACTATGTACAAAATATTTTCTATAAATTTACTATAGAGTATAATAGTATATTTATACCATGATTAAATTAGTAAGAGTTCTAGATTTTTGGGAAAAAAAGTTGTCCAGATTGTTATAAAATTATATTTAAAACTTAAATAATTAATTTAAAATAATATTAACTACGGTACAGTTGAATCACTAATATATAAATTGAATCTACTCTTCTGAAAAAGTCACAGCTGTATCTGGATTTTGGACATGTACAACATTATCATTGAAGATATAGGTTGTACTACGGACACTCTTTTAAAAAAAAGATACAATGCTAATGTTGTTCTGAAGTAATATATCCAGCTATAGTTAAGTGGGATAATGAAAATACCTATATTTTCTTTAAACAGATATTCACATATTATGTTGTACATTTATAAAATATGAAGCTGTAAGAGTCACACGTCATTCAATTCTTCGTTTGTCAAGACTCGAGACGATGGCAGCTCTAGTGAATATTAATTTTATGAATTTTAAAATTATAAATTTATTTTAGTAGTTAATTATTTTGTTAACGATCCAATCAAATTTCTAGAAAAGGTTATACCAGATATTGCTTCAAAACCAATGAGGAGTTTTCAAAGAATCGGAGTATTTGTACCTGACTTTCTGAACTAACACTACCAAGATATACAATAATTTTACTATGGCAGATTGGATCAGCGTGTGGCCAGGAATTTCTATCGGGGGTATTTTAATACAACTTGTTCACATATCTAATATATTTTTAGATTATATGGCCGAGCTCATAGCATTTGCGGACGATGTGGCCGTAGTAACATTGTCAGCCATCCCTTCTACACCCGAAGAGAGTTTGGGGGTAGCCTTCAGTTTCATCAGTAACTGGATGTCGGACCACGGTTTTGAACTCTCAGTGGTTTAAACTGAGTGTATAGTTTCCAATAAGAAGAGGGTACCATGCTCGCAGTGGTCATGTCATAAGGTCTAAACAAAGTCTTCGCTATCTTGGTGTCCAATTCGACAAAAAATTGGATCTCAGAAAGCATGTGGATCTCAGTGAACCTACCATGTGGCAGTAGCTAGAAGGTAATTGGGGTGCTCATGCCTAATCTCAGTGGACCCTTGAAAAATTCCCGCCGACTTCTGTCTAGTGTAGTTAAGTCAAGACTCTTAAACGAGGCTCTCATCGGGTTCGATTCCTTGCTGACAATAGGGTGTAGAAAGATGGCAGCTGTACAATGTACATAGGCACTCCCAGCAGCTAAGGATGGTGTGCTGCTACAATACAGTGTCATACAGGGGCGGCGGTGGTAATTTCAGGAATCCCGACCATCCAAATACTTGTGAGATTAAGACCGGAGATACACAACGGACTTGGTATGGACGACGCTAGGATGAACCTCATTGCCAGTTGGCAAAGTGGGTGGAACGGTTGCCTCAACGACAGATGGACGCATGAGCAACTACATAAGTATATGACTGTCCCGTAGTTTTGGCGAGGTCACGTTTCACTTATCACAACTTATCACAAGTGCTCTCGGGCCATATCTGTTTCGCACACTGATTCCACGTTCAAGAACCGAATAAGTGCGATCAATGCGACTTTGCACCTATCACTACCGGCATACATTCATCGAGTGTGACGTGTGGTAAAACTGGAGGAGACTGACTTGTGTCGGCATTGACCTCAATGGGTTGAGAGTTGAGACCGGACATCCCAATAACTACTGTCATGTCGTCTTCGTCAATAAACTATGGTCCCTCAGTTCATACCTGTCTAGATTTTTTTTTACCAGAGAGTTCGAGGACAGTCAGGCAAGGGCAACCGGGAGGCATGTAAAGCCAGGTCTCGAAGAAGTGCAAGTATTCCGACACCACCGACTTACTGTCTCCAAGATCTGATTAATTATATTAATTCATTAGTTAATGTTCCTTAGGGGGGTTAGTGGCCTCTGTTGTTAGATTGTATGTTAGTTATGTTGTGTTAGTGACTTTAATGTATGCAGATGACAATTAGAAGATGGTGGCACTCTTCTACCCCTAAAGTTTTTCCAATGGATAGTCCCGGGGGCAAAAGCATGGATGAGTATTGCCAATACTGCATACAATAAAAGATTATATTGTCAAGTTTATTTCAAATACCCCACTCCCTGGCTATACGCCTGGATTGTATATGGCACTTGGTATGAATCAAAAGTGGACACTGAACACATACAATATTTAGAAATACAATAATAGGCAATTAAAGATAACTAATTAAATGCCAAAAAAGTTAATAATATCATTTGAAAACATTTAAGTACTAGGTATACGATATTTTAGTCCATGATGAGATTAATCACATGATTGAATTTGTATTGTATAATATTTGACATTTTAATCAACTAAATTATGCTTCAAATAGATAAGAACCTGAACCAATTATAAACACTGTGTATTCCAACCAATTTTGGATTTGTCATCTGATTGGAATGAAATATAAGAGGGAAATTAAGAATATTACAATAAACATTATTTATACTCACTAATTTTTTCTGAAAAAAAAAAATTTAACATAGGATAGTTATTATTAATTATTAATAATACCATCATAATATACAATATGATATTGATGGTGGTTTTCAATGTGATGGACCATAAACTTCTTTGGTTTTCTCTAGGTAGCGTCGTACCACTACTAAAAATTAATAAATTCTGATACCTATGTGGATATTAATAATAATTTAGACTATCTATATTATATTGCCAAGTACATATTTGAGAGTACCTATTGTTAAAAATACCCTTATTATTTCATGTGCTTCCCTTTGTATTTGCATTTAATTTTTGTTTTATGGAATCCACCTTATTATTTATTCTAATATAGATACAATAAAAATAACGGCAATTGAAATTTTCATTTTGGATATTTCATTTATTGAAAACAACTTTCATACTTAAAGAAATACTTGACGAACAACATAATTTACTCTAAGGTTTCTGATCTCTGATTTTCAATCTTCAATTTATAATTTATCAATAAATGGACATTGAAGCTAATGGAAGAAGTAATTAATACAATTTTGAAATCTCATACCGATTAAAATATATTATTTTAATAACATAAAAAAACAAAACAAAAATATACGTACGGTAAATTTCTAGAAAAAATAAATTACGTACTGTAGTAAACTGTATTCAAACATTTCAATAGTAGTTTTTATTTTAAAATTGAATAATTAAGAACTTTAAAAAAAAAAAATTTGCTTATCATTAACATATTATTATGATCAATCTACAATGTAAGTCACTATAGGTAATTTGTATTATGTGGTTCAAAAAAATTACCGTTTAATTTCTCTAAATAAAAAAAAACAAATAAGTTTTTAATAATTAAATATGAATTGTTTTTAATTTATTGGAATAAACCTTTTTAAACATAATATTATAAACATTTAACTTACCATAATCCTCTATAAAAAGTTAGAAATAATATTTAGTTGACCACGTATAATATTACCATTTATAATACACAACTACAAATATAATAGTCACATAATTTCATTATGAGTACAATATTGCAGCAACCCTCAGTAAGCAAAGCTTTTCCTGGGGAGCAGTTCTAAAAAATATAAATAATAGAGCAATCTAATAGAATAGAATAATATGGTATAGAATACAATATAAATAGTCTTTATATACAAATAACAAATATAGGAAATAATAAGGGTTATTCAGTTATAAAGTACCTACCCTTAGTCTTAAACAAGAATATTTGATATTTTGATTATCATTTCATCGAGGTAGTATTATTCTAGTATACCTATCTAATCACTTAATATAGAGTATTGTTAACCTAAACATAAGTTGTTTTAATACGATACATATAGAGAAAGATTTGAGAAAACAAAATTATAATATATTAGCTATGCTGCATCACAAAACTTGGTTCAGAATTTTTGTACAAGATTTATTTCTTAACCTTTTGTCACCATTTTGTAACGAAATGTAACTAAGGTATTCGATAATATTGTATGTAACATAATATAGTTCAGAGTTAAATTTTTCACATCCTTCAAAAAAGATTTTTTTATCTATTCTTCAATAAGTCAAATTTATTATAAAAATCATAACTACTTACTTTCTTCGTCTATAAAAACAAATATAATATAGCTTATAGACTTTTTTTTTTTTAGTTGATATTCTAATATTTTGTTTTGAAATCGAGCTTAGTTTAAATAATAGTAAGTCCAAAGTTGCGATTATGCCCAATCAACAGTACTTTCTCTTCAGTACTGACTCAGTAGGTTCCTACTTAGGCGTTTTAAAACTCCCACTATGGATAGTAACTATAATAAGGATAATAACCTATATCTACTATAAAATTATGCTAACAATGTTTAGATTGCAACGTATTGAACAAATGATACACAATAACAATAGGCATATTTTAACCATAATACTCATACCTACTTTGAAACAGTGGCCTTCTGGCTTGTTTCGTTGATTTATGAATAAATCAACACTTGCGGTTTATGGTATCACTTGTTCATCTATTTCCATATCAATATTAATTATTTACAGTATAGATGTAATTGCGGGGAGGTTAAGCCAGTCCGGACGCCGGGCGTAAAGCGGGCTTGCCGGATACGGCGTATGGACACTATAAGTTACGTCCTACATATACTTCAGGGTTTTATGTACAAAGGGGTACAATTTGTGGTATGGGGTCGACCACGGATAGTGTCCTGCTATGAAGCGACTGCTATCGTGAATCTGACCCGGGAAGGCAGGCTCTCAAAAGCGGCCTGGGGGACAGTGGGTTTTAGACTCGGCTAGTGATACGTCTAGTGGCAGCACCGCTGGTCCTGGATTGGCTGGTCTCTGTGTCCAACGCTCTCGCGTTCTCCTCTTGGGAATGAACCGGGGATCGCCGGATGTCTCTCCGGGCCTTGGGCAATACTTCACGTATTGTTCCCTGGGCGAAGGTGGCAGCTCCTGATGATCTCTCGGGTGGCGTGGTACACGGCTATCCGTAGAGGACTGATCGCTGTGCTGTCGGATCGTCCGTCGCCTTGATCTGTGAATGTGCTTCGATCCGTCGACTCGCACTCACTGAGTGCGGCGATGCCCGTACGGGTTATGTTCGCAAGTGTGTGCTAGGAAATGTCTTCTGGGCTCCGGTCGTCGGTATCAACGCCCTCCTTTCGAGCTGGTCACTGCGTCGACTCCTACAGGAAAGTGTGGCGATGCCCGTATGGATGGCTCACGGTCTCGTACGAGGAATCAGGTTCTTCGTAGGTCTGCTTCGGTAGTCTCGGCTGCTCTATGCCGTCGCAATCTCGTATAAACGTAAGTGGGGCGATTGCTCACGGGTTTATACGATGATTCTTCGTCGGTGACTTTTCCGCCGGTGTTCTCTTTATGCTGTGTCTTGTAGATGTTCGCTTCGTTGGTCCTTCTGTTCTTCTATTCTTCGTACTGTGTTGAGTGTTTGGTCGAAGAAATTATACTGAGTGTAGAAGGTGCTCTCTAGCTTTGCTTTGGGTGGATGGCTGAGCCGTGAAACTGTACCAGGCTTTTGTCTCTACTAGTGGATGGATGTTTATGAAGGTGATTATTAAAATTGTTGGTCTACCCATGTTAAATGGTAGGGTTTGATTCTACGCTGTGTGGTTGGAGGGGTGTGAGATTTACCTAAGATTCGGATGTGGGCATGAATAGAGAAAGAGTTTTTGTAGAACATCGATTTGGATTGGTTATGAATAGAATTTTTGATGGACTTGAAATTTGCTGATTTTAGAAGGACCGAGTTTTTAAAGATAGTGGGCATACCCGTTATCGTGCGAATGCCGCTGTTTTGAACAGATTCAATACGTTTCCAATGTGAGGGACCGATAAAGGGTGCCCAAGAGGGGCCAGAATAAGAAATAATTGGAGAGACGTAGAGTTTTAAAATATTGACGACCGTTCTGATTGGTTGATTTAGTCCTAAAAATTACTGTTTTGATGGATGGTGTACCGTTACAACTTAACGTCTTGAATTTTATTTGTTTGGTATATCTATGTATTATAGGAAGGGTATCTATAGTACAGTACAGTGAAAATCTCATTCCGTGATTTACATACATACTAAATAGTAAATACCAATACTATAAATTGAAATTATAGATAAGTAGTTACTATTATTACATATTATATTATTATCTATAGAAAGTTATGCATATATGAAAATTTTTAGTACATTTTAAAATGTTATGTGAAGGTTCTAAATAAAATATGTAGGTACTAAACATATAATATTATTATAAACAGTAATTACACAACACATAGGTAGGTGCTACGTTTTCTTCTAGGATACCTATGTCATTTATTGCTCAGTTGTCTGGTAGGTATTCGGTCAACGCTTATACTGATGATGTACTGCCTTTTAACCTAGTAATATAAATTTAAAATGGCCCAATAAATAATATTCTGAGATAATAAAATGTTTGAACAATTTTCGGTTACTGCCATTCACTGAGGCAGTATAATAAGTGTCGAGCATATTAGATAATAATATAATATGCTAGGTAGGCATTGAGTGTAATATCACGGTAATATGTGTGTAGAATTTGAATTCAATGGTAAATAATTGTATGCAATGAAAAATAACTCTGTCTATATTTCTGAGGTAATTTTTGTTATAAAATTATGTTGTGATTCGTAATTTGATTTTGATTCAGTTATAATGTAAGTTGCGCTATTTTTTTCTAAAAATATATTGCAAAAGTTATATTGTTAAACAGTTGTTAAAATAATATTGCACATGATGATACTAGCTGTGTTTGACTTAAAAAACAATGCCAACGGTGTGAATAGGTGTTTACTTAATTTTAAAAGTAATTTGAATCGTTACAGTCAGAACACGCAGGAACATAAATCACTAGAGTTTATGATACGTCGATCATATGTAATTTTACTTACATATTATACAGCGCTACTTAGTCAGTAGTTTGGATTACAAGGTAACGAGTAGGGACTAACCAACAGTCAACATTACAATTTTAAAAAGTCATCCATAAGTAGGTAGCCGATATTATATAGCTTATTATAGGTGTAAATTACACCGTGTACCTAATAACCAATAACCTGTCTTATATACATGATAAGTAATCATAATACAGTAATCTGCAGTAAATTTTTACATAATTATTGCAAACTGCACTCTATAAAATAATTAATACAACTTAATTTACAAAAAAAAAAGAATAAGATACCTACATTTTTTGTCTGAAAAATAAATAGAACCAATTAGTTACAATTATAAAAAGATACCTACTATTGTTTTTATAATTATACAATTATTTGCATAAAAAATAGCCACTACCTATATTATAATATTTAAAATTGCATTAATAATTTAGTTTCCAATACATACCTTTATATTTGTCTACTTCCATAAAGTCGAATCGACTATCTGAAATTATATCATTCTAGTATTATACCTTTCACTAATATTACCTTATACACAGCTTTATGCAATGTAACTATTGTAATGTAACTGTTTCCTAATGCAATTTAAGGTCGTTAACCTAGAAACCTAGTACATACATCTCAATGCACTATATTGAATGAGGTATATAGGTATATTATATTATTATAACATTACTTATTGCTTTTTTTTTTAGTTGTGACAGTGGTATGTTTGGAATTTTGTATTCATGTGTAGGAACTGGGGAGGGAGAGAGTTTTTGGTTGCAAGGATTCATAAAATAAGGTTGTATTTGTATCCAATATATTATAATCATAAATACATTTCCGAAAAATAAGTAATTAGTGACGGTTTTTTGTTCAAATAAATATAAGACAACATGATGACTTTATATTATATATTTAAATACACCAATAAATATAAATGTATTATATTGTGTGAGAAAAGGTCTCGCGTGATAGAAACAAATACTTAATATACCGATTAAATAATAACCACAATTCAAGAAAACTTATCCTAACGACTAAACCTGAAACCGCAATACCCTACAACATTAATGTTGTGATGCTCGAAAATAACTGGTAAAAAAGGTAAATACAAAATTATAGCTTATTTTTACCTTTAAGATCATAAAAAGCATGATTATAATTTAGTCTAATATACTTTAAAAAAGGATATAATAAACATAAAATTGTGGTTTGGTGTGTGTGTGAATGAGTGTAGTTAACAGCCGGATTTAGTTAGTAACCCGATGGGTGACCACCCGGGATTTTTAGCAACGAATCGGTGCCACACATGTTACTTACCTATTAACTATGTACAACGAGTAACGAACGTTTCTGATAGTATTTTACTATATAATTAATAAGGCAATTAGTATATTATATCACGCGGAGGTCATTGCAAAAGCGTAGTATAAAACAATTAAGCTATAAAAGTGTCGTCATACGTATCTCCCCGAGAAAGTCAACACTCATACGAAGGATACGAGTCGACCAGCCTACCAAGTACGAGACTCGGACTCTGTCTCATGACCGAACTTGGCCACTACTAATACCGCACACTCCAAATTACTCAATCGTTGAATCATGTATATACGAGCCCACGGCAAGCGCTCGTGAGACGGTTATACAGTATGGGTTGAGCTAACGCCTAAAGGTTAGACGGTTTAGGGAAGCTTAGAGCCAGGTCGTAGCACCACTCAAAGTTTAAATTCTATACTAGAGTCGTAACACCACTCTTTCTCCACAATAAATTATTATATTGTAATTTTGTACTTTGTTAAATAAACACTCATCATAACTATTAGTACATCCAGTATTTTCCGCGTTTATGTATACATCGAAATCAGTTGGGACGTAACACACATACAAAAACGTGTTTTCAACCGTTCCTCCCCCTACTCACAAAATACAAACAAAAAAAAACAGTTAATAGCCTAACTGCCTAAGTTTCGGACTCAAGCTCAATGAAAAAAAACATAAAATTATTTATCTGTTAATTACCTTTATATCCAACAACATCAAGAATACCTATTGAATTTTAAAATCATTGATATAAAATTATTATATAAAACTATGCTTGAGTAGTATGATTTATAATCGATTAATTTAATGGTTCACTAATCACTAATGAAGGAA
>CARXXK010001520.1:0-23399 GCA_949089665.1 Macrosiphum euphorbiae
ACGAATTAAAACATTACACAATTATTGTAGACCGTGGAAAGGTGATAAGAACTAGTGCTCTCGATACCCGAGTACCCGAGTACTACCCGGGTACCCGAGTACCTGGTTTACGGGTATTACCCGATTTACAATATTTCGGGTAAATAATAAATATTTTTGGGGGACTATTAAGAGCCAACCTCCTCGTGGTGTCTCCTGGGTAACGCCAAAAGACTCTAAAAAATAAAATGTAAAAGTATATTAGTAAAAAATGTGCACCTAAAAGTTGGTACCCAAACGTAGTATTATTTCAAAAATATTATGTTACCTATAAAGTGTACCTAAACGTGTGTTCCCAATCGTTTTCCCCGAATCTCCGGTAAAAATATCGTTTTGTGCCCAACGTGTTACGGCCCTTAATACGCCTGTGATATAATTCTTTATCTGTTATTTAATTACTTATTTTACCTCTGCCAATGTTGCTCCTAGTATTATTATTACTCTACTAAACTGAATGACTATGACTTATTACTAAATTTGTTTGCGCATTAGGTACATATACCTACTACATAGGTACGTCATACATGTTTACTTAGGATCGGGCCACACATAGCGGTTCTACCGCGATAGTGGTTCAACCGCCGGGCTACCGTATGTATATACATGATACATATATACGCGATTATGCCAAAAATATTGCAAGAATGAAAAATTATTAAATCAAGCAGCTTTGGTGCTTGAGGTCAGACGCAAATTTTTGATTGCGCAGATGCGTATTTTGTCATGTTAAGCGGCGAGCATAGACACAAATAATGTTATTGAGATTTGGGGGGGGGGGTGGTTAAAGTCCTTATAATAATAATTAATATTGTATAAGCTTAAAAGAAATTGGGAAGTTTTTGAGGGGCTACTGAAATATGTGGAGAGGAGGCTTAGCCCCTAAAGCTCCCACCCAATTTGCGACTAAGGCGGATGAGTATATTTAAAAGAAAAATTAAAATAATACAATGAAAAAGGATTTTACTGGATGGATGCAATTTACCAAAGCCGTACTTGGTATTTGAACCGAAATTGATGTACCTATAAACATAAATATATATTTTTTTTAATTTAAATATATAGGTGCCGCTGTACTTTATTGCCGCACGCAGATCATATAACTAATATTGATTTTTTTTAACGTAGTTAAAAATGACGGTGAAATCGTCGGCATATTTCTGGAATTTACTGGACACCCTTTTTTTTTCAATTTTTTCGGCATTCAAATTTAGTTTTGAAATTTTAACTATTTGAAGTTCGAGACCCGCCCAATGCGTAGGTTTAACACAGCCCCTATTTTTAAAAAAAATTCGTACTACCTACACACTTTATTTACAATGATATTTTGACACAGTGACAAAGATGACCAAGAATTTAAATTTAAATTGATATATTATTCAGTAAAATATGGGGCATAACTTTTAATAAATTTAAAAGAGTCAAAATCATAACACAGAAATAACTAAAGGTATCCAACCTTCATAATAGTTCATTAGCGATTCAATGTAGAGAAGTAAATATCAATTTGTTAAAATGGAACTGAAAACAATTTATTTTTGGTACGCACCTATCATAAAGATTTTCATTTTTAAAAATTATTTTTTAATTTTATGTACCTATACTTAGTGTAATATTAGTATACTACATAATATGTACTATTTAGATATACTATATTGTACATTATTACCTATTTATTATTTAAATATATATAATAAATATATATATATATTTATTATTTTTATACCTATTATCTATTTATTTGTATAGTCTTATTCATTAGTACACACTTATTAAATCCGAAGTTCACACTTCTAATTTCGGACTACACACAACACACTTTGTGTCGGGGTTCACTAAAAACTAGGGCCTGGTTTAACAATAGTTACATAACAAGTTGAGGGATGTTTTCGATTTTTATTGTCCGAGAAAGCTACCACGCCGGTCGCAGTATATGAAAATACCATACATTTTAACTAGCTATAACTATTTAAAACTAACTACTAAGCCTGAACGTCAAATTTTGACTTTATATAGTTTTCATCTAAAGTACAGTGTTGTACTCGTGCGTATATAAACGTGAGATTGCAACCTTTGGAACGAAATAACTTCCAAAATAATGATTCCCGTAACATTTTGTTTAGACCACCGTTCTTGTCATGTTGAAATACGTATGTTTCAAAAAAATGCTGGGAAGCTAAAATGACTTTGTTCCAAAAATATGAAGGAAAAATGAGGAATTTTCAAATAATCGATTTTATTCATAACTCACAACTCATCACCGTAGGCACTTGAAATGTTCACCAAATATATATATATTATATTAGAATTTTTTACACATGATGAAAATATATGCTCAAAATACATATATATAATATATTGACTCTTTTGTAGCTATATTATTACAACCTTGAGAATTTTTACCGTAGATAAATAATAATTTTTTTTCGCTCGATGAAAAAACTATTGAACATTTAATGCGATTAAAGCAAAAATTAAAAATACTTAATAATTAGTATTATATTTAAACTAAATTAATCGATTTTTCGTGCGGCCCGGCATTAGACTATTATAAAAAATGTACGATAATAATACGTCACTTATCAATACAATCGAAAAATCCTATAAAGTATAAACCCAATTACGGTGTTTATAGTGTGTCGGGAGGTGACGACATTTTCACCGAGCGCAGGGGCGTACTCAGGAATTTTCAATGGGGGGGGGGGGGGGGTTGAACATTTTGTTTTTTATCACGGGGACTTTGTCACCTCCTTTTTACAAATATTAAATATAAACATGGTAATGTACCTACTCTACAGAAAATAAATTTCAAAAATGAAAAATGTTTATTTAAAGAACAATATTCCGATTCCGATTGATTAAAGTGTTCATGTTTTCTTTTAAGATTATTGTAGGGTTCAATGTACTTAGAACTTCCAGGCACACTAGTAAAAATGTTATTATTTTATTTTTATTTTTGACTTAAGCGTTTATGGAAAAAGAACTAAATACTTAAATTTTAATACTATCATTAATATTTTTCAAAAGTATATTAAATTACTATACATTTTAATAATTAATCTGTGTGAAATAGTACAAGTAATTTTAGTATATACCTAATTTAGAAAAACCATTAATAATTTTGATTAAGGGGGCCTTGACAGTTTTTACATTAAATTTAGGGAGCCTCACGACAAAAAAATTGAGAAATACTGTACTAGATTATAGTGTAAAATATCTAAATATAATAAATATAACTAGCTGTCCCGGTAAAAGATCATGTTTTTAATGTTGCATTTCAATTTGAAAACTACATATACATTTTTCACTGTTTATTTTTCTAACATAATTTATATTTATTGAAGAAATATATAAGCAAATTTTTTGACAAAGGTTGGTTGCTCAATACACAGTTCAAATATAACCAAATATATCATAACGCATTAGGTATGTCAAAACAAGAATGATATTCACTTAACAAAGAAAAAAAGGTGGGTAAGTGGATGTCGCTCTGCTGTACAGTAGGTTACAAGTGGGTCACTGTCTAATGGATGCTATTAAATTTGAATCAATGATACAATTTATCCATTTTTGTATAAGAAAACAACGATTCTGACGCGAAGACGGTATGTCAGGCTAGGTTTAATACAAATTATATACCATATCTATGGTATTATAAAAAAATTGACCTATAATACATTCCAAATTAATCATATCACATTATCACAATATCCATTAAGTACTTATAACACGTTATACATCAACATCAACAACAAACCCTGATACTATGATATATATATAATAGTACACTTTAGAAGTTTCAAGTAGGTACCCACGAATAATATTATATAATCACAAAAAAATAACTAGGTTTTTTAATATGTAATTTCGTCCAAATTTTGAACATAAATGACTACTAAAAGTTAAACTGTGATTGTATATTTTTTATAGATTTTTCGTGTAAGAGAATTAACTACTTACGTGGAATCTTGTTTTAAATTTTCATTCCTTAGCTATAAAAACTGAACATTTTATAATTTTTTAATTCCAACGATTGATAATTTTCGAGATTTTGATAAATTTTGTCAAAATTCCAACTTTAAAGGCTTATAAAAAAAAATCGTGCCTATGTATTTTTATATTTTTCAACTGATATTGTAACAATATATCAGGAGCCTTGTATTAAATTTTTACACTTTTGGCCCAACAGATAAAACTTTATTGATATTTATAGAAAAAAAAAACTAAAAAAAATTGATAGCTGTAATGTCCATAACAGCTCAAAAAGAGTCAAAATATTTCAAAATTGTATGGTGTATAGGAAATGCTAATATAAACATTCAGTGAAATTTTCATGTATCTACAGTTATTCGTTTTTGAATTACAACAAATAAGGAAATCGCTTGAATTTCAAACGCTCATAAAATTTAATTTGACTGTCCGGTAGAGATTTTTTTATTGATAAAGGTAGATAATCTTATAAGGAATCTTGTGTTTCATTTTCAAATCTTAGATTTAAAAAGAAAAATTTTACGAATTCTTAACTCAAAATAATTTGCTAATTTTCGTGATTTTTCCATATTTTGTCAATTTTTGAACTTAAATGCTTATAAAAAAAAATTGTGACTAAGGATTTTTAATATTTTTCATCTGCCTTTGAAACAACATATTAGGAGCCTTCTATTAAATTTCAAGCTTTCGCAACCAACAAATAAAATTTTATTGATATTTTTAGAAAAAAAACTAAAAAAAAATGGAAAAATGAAAATGTCCCTAAACAGTTCAAAATAAATCAAATATTTTGAAAATGTTATCGTGTATAGAAAATGCAAATATTAACAACCAGTGAAAATTTCATGTATATACGTTCATTTGTTTTAGAGTTACACCAATAACCAAAATCGATTTTTTGGAAAACCAATTTTGCGTAAAAATTCCCGTTTTTCCTTCATTTTTATATTGTTTTTCCCGGCGCTTGTGAAAACTATTGTGAATTTTAAATTTTGACCTCCCCAATGCACCAACGATATTCACTTTCCAATCGAACAAGATACTGAAGTCGAAAATCGAAGCATTATTTCGACTACTTATCGTGTACACAGATACAAAAAAAATAAAAAAATTAAAAAATAAAAAAATAAAATAACACACATCATTGTAAAATCAATACATTCATCGTTTCACTCAGAATCTAAAATTATATAGGTACAAAAAAATATTTGATTGCACCAGAAAATAAACAAATGCTATATAATATTATATATTATAACTTTGTTCATAATTTGTGGTATCGGTACTTATGATTAACATTCTATCCATCATCTACATATAATATTATATAATATATAATTAAAAATACATTATTTTATTTTCAACATACAAAGACAAATGTATGCACTTTTTAAACATGTCCATAATACTAACAGAATTAAATTAAATTTTTAGTATAATTAATAATTGAAAATGGCCTAGGGTTCATAAGTTATAACTTGTCAAATGTCATACAATTTATATGAAGGTACGTTTACGGTATTAGAACATTGGACATTAACAATAATTAAAACAAATCATATTTGGTATAAAGAATTGCCAATTAAAATATTTACCATAATCTGTTATTTGTTTGATTTTTAAATAAAAAAAACCCCTGAATATTACTATTAAAATCTATTAGGCCCCTACCAAAGAAAGTTTATGGCAACACATGAATACATTTAGTACGACCTAATTAAATTAATACCTACTTTAAAGTAGTTAGTCGTAGAGAAACAATTAAAAGTGATAAGTAAAAATAATAAACGTTATAATAAAAATATATGGCTTTAATTTGTCAATAAGTATATAAATCTAATATTCTGTTAAACCTATGTGTCATACTATAGCTTAAAATGTGTGTTGAGATTTGCATAAAAAACATTGCTATATAATTTAAAATTAATTGTTATACACTGAGTCAGTTTGAAATAATAATATTATTTATTATTAACATGTACCTAGATATCAGATATGAAATTAAAACTTGTTAAAACACAAAATATTAATTTATATTTAGGTAATTTGTGTGAATGTCCACTTTTAACAATAGTATAGGTACCTACTGGCTACTATCGTAGTTAAATATAAGTCAATAGAAAACTATGTATTTGCTTGGACAAGAATACTTTTAGATACAACAGTTAATTTACAACTTAGCAATTGACAGATCTCATTCTTGTGTATGTAAGTACTACATACACGTATAACCAATGAAACGTATATCGTTACTTTCATGATTTATAATTTGATGGTATGTTTTTAATCTTAGAGTTCAAAATTGACAAGTGTGTACACTTAAAGAACCTCTGGCGAGACATAGCGTCCTGTAAGTTCTGAGTGTTTTCAAATGAGTGTGGAGCCGCTGTAATGGCATGTAAGTGTTCCATCTTGTGTAGTGAATAATAATCATGAAAATAAGTAATAAATAAGCATTGTCCAAGTATTGCAACCAGTTACAAACAATATTTGTATATACAAGTAGTAGGTACCTATATTATGTGCAGTGAAGTGGACAAATACATTAAAATATTAGATGATGATGATAATATAATAGATATTTAATTTATAAGGTAGGTACTAAAATTTTATATATAACATTAATTTGTATTAAAATATTTCAATGGCACTATTAACTGTTTGTAAATTGCGATTATAATACATATATTGGTATCACACATATTTTAACAGAACTGTAGACAATTTCATTTGAGCCAAGAAAATTATTTTATTTTTTTTAATTTAATTAACGTAGGCTATAGAACTTTAAGTCAAGATAATGTTAATTTACTACTGTCAGAATTGAGAAAAATACTAATATGAAATGTCAATTTTTATCAAACAAAAACTAAATCAAATTATTTCTCTACGAATATCTATTTACAGTTATTGGTGACACCATATGATTAAATTAAAAGTATGGTGATTATATTTATACTTTATACTACAAAATTAAAATACTGTAAAAAAAAATTCTGTACCTAATACATCCCACACATAAATTAACAAAATTAACAGGGGTTATAAATAGTGATATTCACTACCGAATAGTTTGGACAATCGATTGTCTATCGATAGTTTCAAAAACTGCCGAGTAATTTTTCAATTTAATAGATATTATTATTCATCGATTGTTTTAAAAACCATCGAATGAATTGCTCGATAGTTTTCATTCGTTAGTGGAACAGACTAGTTTTAACTATCGATAGTTTTCATTCGGTAGTAAATAGTAATACACGTCTAGTACCAACTAGTTTTGACTATCTAGTTAAAAAAAAACAATCGAGTGATTTTTCGGTATTATCGACTGAATTTTCTTGATAATTTTCACTTTTTACATTTTTATTAGGCAAGTAGGCCTAAAAATTAATCAAAACAGGTAATATTTAATCGGATTCCCAATTGTCTTGACGTCTTCCAGGCGAATATACCACCTAAAATATTGGAACGGGGATGTTTTACATACAAAATCCATATAACTTATTAACTTTGGTAATTCTTTTTGTATAACTTTTTAATTTATTAGCTTTAATTAATACAATCTAATCATAGGCAAATGGTGGGGTGGTGGGTTGTCTAAGGGGACTATAGCCCCCCTAGAATTTTGTTTAGCCCTCCCATTTCGTGAATTTTTTTAGTTACATTTTTAGAATATATGTTGTGTACCAGACATTAAATTGACTATAGCCCCCCCCCCTCCATATAAATTCATCAGCATATGCCTATGAATCTAATTAATCTAAGTTATAAAACCATGAGATGATATATATATTATGAGAAGAAAATCATAATAAATTATACGATAGGTTTTTGGTAGGTAACTCTTATTTGGAAAATAGTAAATACTAAATACTGAGTATTTTAGAATTGTATACGCTATGTATGATTTGTATTTTGTACTAGATGGACAGTTGATACTTGATATATAACTAAAACACTATAAAAGTACATACAATTTATCCAAACCAGCATTTGCAAACCATTGCATTTTAAGTCTTGATGAGGCATACTTAAGTACTGTCCCATCAAGGATATGGCCCTACTTGTTGTTGTTGTCTGTGATTGGACATTGGTGACTCTGGAGTTAAGAAAATTCCACACATTGTCATCATCAGTATTCAGATTTTCTTGATATGTAGGTTGTTCTGAAATTAAGTAAAATCTGATTATTTATTATTAATTATATGAGTGTTTAGAATTGAATTCTCAACATTTTTAATTACATTTTTCTACAAAAAGGTTTAATAAAATCACATTTAAGATTAATAATATTTTTGTAGTTACGATTAACATTTATTATTAGGAGCATGGAAATATTTTGAAATATAACCAAACAAGACAAGTGTTGATAGGACATCTGTAAGTACCACCTATATTTAAGGAGTACCTACCTACTTACTTAGTTTATTAATTAGTAATTACTTAATGTATTGATCAATCATGAAATAAACTAAATTCGATTTCATATTTAACTTACCATTAAATGTATCCTCTGGCATCATAAAACGCCGAACTTCATTATCCAATGGTAGATTATTTAATACCATATTTGATATTTTGCATTAAATTATGTTGCATTATAATAAAATCTACATCGTCATTAGCCATGATCAATAATGTGTAATTTTACACACTAGGTACCTATAAGTACTTTGAAAGAAAACAAACAACAAATAACAAATCGGTCAATACCGTTGTAAATTGTACAGGTGTCAGGTAAATCGTTTCTTAAACACTGTAGCTACTGTTAAAGTATACTATCAGTCGAAATCAAGTTTACGATTGGTAAACAGTAGTCGAAACGAGAAATCGAATACAACGGTCGAAACGTCGATCGAAAACTGTTTGAGAATACGGATTTTTGAATTGGTCGTAAATATATTCGCTTTCGACCAACTTTTGATCGAAAACCCTTTTCGATTGATTTGAGAATAGGCCCCTCTACATATTTTATACTATATGAAAGTCTTTGTTTTAACAACAAGTTCGTATTCTGAATAATATGTAGATTATTCAGAATAAATTAAATAAATCATCAAAAATCAAAATTTAAACACAGTTGTGTATAATAAAAAATAATAATCTATTATACATCATATTTTATAAATAAGATAAAAAATAATATAACAGTCTATAGTTAGATATCAATACAGTCTCGTAAACAAATGAAAAAATTGCGTAATGCTCGTCGTCGCTATGCAGTCTTATCGATTAATTCTATATAATATTTTTTTTTTTTTTTTAACTTTATTTTAAAACATACAGTCTGTAATTTAATTTACAATAAGCATATATGCGGATATACATTTATTTGACATGCGACGCTTGAAAAAAGAAGCCACCCAATAGCAACACTTTATATCTATATAATATAATAATAAAACATATAACAATATTAAATCGGATAATTTACAAAAAAAATTTACCACCCTCTTGTCATCATAGTTGTTATTGGTCAGCTTCTTGGTCTTTATCGTCATGAGTTGATGTTTGAATGACCGTATTGAAACATTCTCTGTATATAATTCCAACCCATCTTCTTCAAACAAACACTTTTTATGGTCCTCAAGAGTCATATGGTTTTTAACCACATGACCTCTTATCCCCTTCGCTTTAATCTTCTCTCCTCCTACTCTGTCATTTGCCACCTCATCCTCTGGACCAGCATATACATTAAACGCATATGACTTGGCCCTCAACGCAACAAACTCTGTAATAATATTAGCATCCACCTCATCGGAAAAGAGTCCTGGCTCCTTCTTTCTATTTGCTATATAACATGGGTGGTCACTAGGCAGGTTGGCGGTGTCCATCCGGTCCAACAAGCTACTGTTAGTCGCCAAGTCTTCATAAAAGTCCTTAGTACTAATATGGTAAATCAACGAATCTATAATAATGATATTAATAATGATATTAATTAATATATTATGTATATACATGAGATTAGTTTTAGTATATTTACCTGTATCGGTATACATAAGAGACAATCTAGGACCATAGAATTTCTTCATTATGTTATAATGGTAATCATACATTAAAGTTTTTGAGATTTCTAGCACAGCAAATCCTATTAACATGATTTAAAAATGTTTATTAAAATAGAATAAAATATAATAAGCTGTATATGAGTATAATACTTACCAATATAGATTGGTTTTAAGAAATCTATGATTTTATTCTCTAATGTCACAGCGGTTATATTTTTATTTTCATAATTGGTACAGTGTTTGAACGTTGATCGGTTTATTAATTTCTGTAATCACTGTTCGCTCGAAACAAGCTCCATTTTAATTCTAGATCGTAATGATTCCATCATTTTTCCTGGAAAGTTAAGAGAAAATGTTAGTGAAAAAGTTTAAAAAGTTTAAAAAGTAACATACCAAATACACTATTGTTCATCAGTTTATAGAATTCAATTTCAAACTGATTCCATCGCCTTCTTCCTCATCCCAGAATTTAAATTAATATATTTAGCCAACCATGGAGACTGATTGAACTGCAACACCCTATGAACCTAAAACATAATTTCGTTAATATACATACATATATAAAATCATAATATTTAAACAGTTACCTTTTTAACTTTCAAACCATTTGCCATTGCTTGTTTCAAATTAGGGTAGTGTACAATATAACGTTCTCTAGACTCTAGTGTTGCCATGAGTTTTCTGCTTTTAGATCCATGCGGTATACCACCACCGTTCGGTAAGAATGGTAGATCATTATGATCATCATGCAAGTGCTGAGGATACTCTATACCGACCTCATACATCCGTCCTATCTCATATGTATCGTTTAAATTTTCTAGTCCATCAAGTGTAGGTTCTACCCATTCAAAGCCGCCACACGGCATGTACTCTGACATTGCCCATCCGTATAAGTTATTACTTATTACCTATATAAGTAGAAAAAAAAAAGATAATCATTTTTTTTTTTTTTTTTAAATAAAACATATACTTACAGTCTTGATAAATTATCCATGAGTCCGGTTTACTTATATCGTATTCAGGTGTTTTCAGATTATTCGCCTTACCATAACGCTTGCTTGCTTGTGTAAGACCGCCGCGTATACCTATAACAAAATTGTTAGTTAATAATTATAATTTTTTATTTTATTTTAAAAAAATAACTTACCCTTTTCACACATCAACAACATGTCATAATCTGCCAAAATTTGAAGTTTTATGGAGGTGAATTTCAAACACGCATCGAAGCTTAGTCCAGGAGCAGTGTAATAAAAAGCCGCATCAAGGCTATACGTTGTTAGGCATATGTCTCGAAAGTTTTCAAATATATCAATCAACAGTAATACGTCTATTTTCAAATATAGATCGCTATACTCGCCTAGAGCCTTACAATCAAAATGCCTCCAAACTTTCTCTGCATGTCGGTATTCCTCGTCTTTAATATTTTCCTCGGTCAGCGTGCTATAGAAAGACTCTTTTGGCGGTAGTGCAGCTTCATCCAATTTCCTCCAATTGTCCGTGTAGTCATATGGGTAAACCCCCTTTCGTGTTGCCAGAGTCATATCATCGCGGGAAAAATGCTTCGAAGTTTCTCTAAACTTATCAAATCCTGGTGTTATTAAATTTTTTGAGAGTGTGGATAAGCTTGAAGCCATGAATCTGAAAGTGTCTATAAAACGAAGGGTAAATTTGTTTGAAATATATTTGCTGAATGAAATTAATTTCTCTTCGCTATTCGGAATCACTGTTGTACTGCGCTCATCATATCCCAGCTCCACAGCAATGAAATGTGCATCATAATTGCTTAAATTGTGCAGGTAACACGGTATGAAATTCGGTGTTTGTAATGTTAGATTACATCTGTTACAAATAGTTTGACGATATTGGCCAGACAGGTGACAGTGGTCTCGCACTTTTCCATTTATAATTGTATACTCTTTTGTACATAAATTACACGTTATACTCCTCTCATACTCGTCTTGTTGTTCCTCGCTCATTATTATTGGGTTGTTAGTCTTCAATTTTTCTAGATAATGCCACAACCGTCTCAACAAAATGTTTTGCCACTTCAGCCTGTGTCTCTGATCCTCGATGAATAATTACTGTTGTTGGTATATTCAATTTTTCAAGCAAGTCGTTTGGTACATTCTCCGCCGTTTTCACATAAATACCATAGCTCATGGGTTTATGCATCTGTATTACTGTTGTGCTTTTACCTTTTTCTCACCCATCTTCACCAAGATAGATTCAAAATCCGCGTAAATGACTACGGGATGAGGTTGTGTCTTTCTCCAACCTTCAAATTCCAAAATACTACCCTCTGCGGGCATCATCGGTAATATAGGCGTGTGTTCACCGCATATCTTCTTAGGCTGTTCTAGCGCCTCCCGTCCGCTCAACTTGTATTTATGACGCCGATCATCGAATGATGTAAAACATCTCTTACAGAAAATAACTCTTTCGGTGTGACTGGTCTTCTGCTTCCGAATGAGCCGGGAAAAATTTGAAATATATATATAATGTGAGTTGTCTCCGTCCGTCATCAACAACAAGTCAAAATGGTCCGGTCTCTCCTCATTCACCACACGCAGCGGGTACACCTCATACGTGGGAAAATCGTCCAAAATACAGCAACATTGTATTTTAAGTCTTGATGAGGCATACTTAAGTACTGTCCCATCAAGGATATAGCACTACTTGTTGTTGTTGTCTGCGATTGGACATTGGTGACTCTGGAGTTAAGAAAATTCCACACATTGTCATCATCAGTATTCAGATTTTCTTGATATGTAGGTTGTTCTGAAATTAAGTAAACTCTGATTATTTATTATTAATTATATGAGTGTTTAGAATTGAATTCTCAACATTTTTAATTACATTTTTCTACAAAAAGGTTTAATAAAATCACATTTAAGATTATAATATTTTTTGTAGTTACGATTAACATTTATTATTAGGAGCATGGAAATATTTTGAAATATAACCAAACAAGACAAGTGTTGATAGGACATCTGTAAGTATACCACCTATATTTAAGGAGTACCTACCTACTTACTTAGTTTATTAATTAGTAATTACTTAATGTATTGATAAATCATGAAATAAACTAAATTCGATTTCATATTTAACTTACCATTAAATGTATCCTCTGGCATCATAAAACGCCGAACTTCATTATCCAATGGTAGATTTGTTACAAGTTCGTATTCTGAATAATATGTAGATTATTCAGAATAAATTATATAAATCATCAAAAATAAAAAATTTAAACACAGTTGTGTATAATAAAAAATAATAATCTATTATACATCATTTATGAATAAGATAAAAAATAATATAACAGTCTATAGTTAGATATCAATACAGTCTCGTAAACAAATGAAAAAAATCGCGTAATGCTCGTCGTCGCTATGCAGTCTTATCGATTAATTCTATATAATATAATAATAAAACATAAGTAGGGTGAAAAGGCCGCTACTGGTGATCCCCCGCTTCACCACCCCCCGCCTATACTGCGCCACCCCCACCCCTCCCCCCCCGCCTAAACTGCGCCACTCTGCGCCAGTCTGCGCCACCCCCGCCTCACCCCCCACCTGTATCGCGCCAGTCTGCGGCACCTCCCCGCCTCACCCCCCACCTGTATCGCGCCAGTCTGCGGCACCTCCCCGCCTCACCCCCCAACCATACCTCGGCCACGTTGTCCATGCTTGATAACCCCCCGCTTCACCTCCTACCTATACCTACTTCAAAACCGCCCCCGCTCTCGGGAACGTACGCCACACCACCGCACCCCGCTACCACTCTACACCGCTCCGCCCATTAGACACTCGCCGCGTGGCGTCCACCCCGTCCGTGGCGTCCACCCCGTCCGCGGCGCGCTCTGTCCGCGGGCTCATCGTCCGCCGTCCGCTCGACCAGTATTATATTATCACCGACGGGGCTCCATCTAGGCGCTAATCGGACGGACGCGGTTTTTCGAATTTTATCATATTATATTTCAATATTATCCTTATCATATTATATATATACATACATACATACATACATACATACATACTTTTACCAGGATACCAAGTCAAATACTAACACGATTTAATTGTTTAATATAATTCGATGTTTATTCAATACAAATATCATATACATACATATTATATAGGTTATTGTGTTATAATGAACATGGGTGGTGGTGGTGCTGTAGGTCACCCGACGACATCATACGATTCAGATTTACATATACGGGCTTGACTATTACCATTATCGCGATTATTACCAACATCATACGGTTCTGATTTACAACGACAACAGTCTCAAATGCCTCTATTATCACTACGTTTGAGATTAAATTCATTTTTTACATTTTCAATAAATTCCATGCCTTTATACAATAATACGAATACACATTTAGGGTTGTGCAGGGCGTGTTGCTGCCACACTTCGTCATTTTCCTCCCATTGCCCCAACAATAACCCGCAGTAGTGACATTGAACCAAATCCTCAGTCCCGGTATAAGTGAATCCGCTGGCGGCCAGTGAATATTTATCTTGACACGATCGAGCCGGGTGTGAATCGAATGTTTTCAACCTCGATAAAAAGCTTGTATACTGAGGATATTCCGGATCAGAGTTTTCATGTACCAAAAGCACTAGTGATCGACAACCGACGGTACATTGTAATATATTCATTGCAAATGAACCCATTCTAAATAAAAATAGAATTATATTATATTATATTCGTCGATAGTATTATTCATGTACAATGTACTTCGTCATTACAATAATAACGCGAGTATTACATTATGTCCCAGTATTATACATATTATATTGTTTATTTTGTGTGTGTGTGTACATATATAATATATATATATTAAGGTTGAATCACTTGAAGCGTGTTGGTCTTGTGCGACGTGCGACGTGCGACAAGATGTATTGTATTGTTCACGCTCGAACGTGGGTCTGAGCGCAACCATACAATACCGCAAAATACCCCGCTTGCGGGCGGATACACCTTATTTGGGTGAAAAAACACAATAATCTTACACCATTATAATATATTAATATTATGACTATTTAGAGTTTATACAGTAATATACTGTAATGTCATGTATACAGAAACGGAAATTATATTATTCTGTGAATTATTTTTAAAAGGTCTGTCAAGAATACAAGGTTCTAGTGTGAACGAGTAATAAAACCCGTAACACAATAAAAAAATATATAGGTGTTATGCGCTAAATAATTTACTGAAAACATCATATGATACATTGTGGGGCATTTCCCATACCGAGGCTATCATGTTAATTTTTATATGAAATTCCTCTATTTCATCTTCATCTCGTGACAAAAAAGCGTGTTCAAATTTAAGCTGAAGTAAGACTTCAGCCTGCGAATGCGCCATCACCACGTCTCTGACCTCCCTCGGCGTCGATGATGCACCCAAGTACGCCTAAGCATTTATATTTGTTTTAAAATAATATAAAAGAAATAACGATTTTAGTACTTACAACATTTTCCGCTCTTAAAATTTGTCCTGTATCACCTTCGATATCACAATCTACGTACTCGATATAATTGGACCCAAGGAACAGTAGCAGCGCTACTGTCTGTTCCAAATTCCAATATTCGAAATGATACATTATTTTGACCCATAATTCTGTCACCAAAGTATTGCGATTTCCCCAATTTATCAGCGAGTAGTAGGCTAAGTCGAGCTCCATCAAAAGTATCGTGTCCCAAATCCCGTCTTCTCTATTAAAAATAAATAAATAAACATATTTATGAAAACATATTCTAATATGATAAATATAATTACTGATTTTCTTCTTCTTCTCCGTCGGACCCGTTCCCAATTTGCATCAGTTCATTGGGGAAGGGATGGTCGGTGTCTTCATCCTCATCTTCGCGATGAGATTTGCTAAATAATAATAATAATTAATTTTTTAAAAATTAATTATTATTTTATTATGATAATATAATACTAAACATTGTACCTTATTTCCACACGATTGTTCAGGATGGTCGTTAAAAATGAGAAAAACATTAATACAAAATCCATTTTATTAAACACTTCAAAATAAACTGTGTAAGTCGGAAAGGAAATTGATGTTAATATAGAAGACGGATGGTGAGTAGAAGATGCCGCGGAACAGACTGAATTAGTTTTAAGGTCCAGTGCGTATGCCGATTGTATACAGCATTCATTCTAGGGGTGTACGAGGGGTTTATACATATATATATATATATATTTAGGTCTAGATGGATAGTAGTTTCACAGAATAACGTTGTAAACAGCTAGTATACATTATATTATAATGTGTAGAACATGTTTCCTCGTAATAGGACAGCGTGGCCGCGGCTTTTCCTACGGTCAGTGAAAAGAATGCCGAGGTTGAAAATCTGAACGCTGTTATCAGTATTTCTAATACAACTACATTGAGGGTATACAATTTTAGCTAAATCCCCTATTATGCTTGAAGACAAATATATGTGGAGTATATTATTTTATATTATAATATTATAATATGGTGTATAGTCCGCGCAACGAAAACTGGCCGGTTACCCCCGAAACCCGCCCGCCATGAACGTGCCGCTAGCCGCGGGTTCTCAAACTACGTTTCGCCGCTGTGATGTTATACAATAGGTGCACGCGGTGTGTTTGTTTTAATAACCACTTATTGAAAATTGCCACTAGAGTCGCACCAGTCACCGGCCAGTTTTCGTTGCGCGGACTATAGTAATATATTGCTTCTCTCTCTCTCACTCTCTCTATCTCACTCTCTCTCTCTCTCTCTCTCTCTGTTTCTCTCTCACTCAACAAACAAAGAATATACAGGGTTGCGTGGTGTAGGTATCACAGGTCTAATAATACCGAGGTATTGATGGGGTGTGAGGTGGTGAGACGGAGAATTGTGAACGTTCACATACATGACAAACGTCGTGCATGAGGGTTGGGGTGGTAGGATATATCAACCGCTGATCTCCGGATTGAACTAGAAGCAGTCGAAGCGTTCCCAGCTTCAGCTTCTGCATATTGCTTAATATTACATGGCCAAATTATAACTTATAATCCATTTAATGGTGAAGTAAGAACCTTGTAAATACTCATTGTAAACTTTGTAAATACTTATTGTAAACCTTAATATTATTTTAATAAATGAAAATACTTTCTTTAAAAGTTATGTCAGTTACGTATTTAACCAATACAAATTTATTTCTTTATAAGTACAATATGAATAATATGCACAAATATTTTTAAATAAATAAGTATTGCGTAAAGGCATCGGGGAGATTTGAACTCCCGATCTCCGTCTTACATTCCGGTGCTTTAACCAACTAAGCCACGGTGCCTGTTTACCGAAGATGAGTACAATATATGCCATGTACAGTACCTAATATGGTGTGAGTTTAGGCGTATATTTTCATGTAAGTATCACATATTATTATGTGCATGTATCACATTACGTACACACGTAGAATATGTTAAAAATGATTTAATAATTAATAATAATAATAAAGGCGAGTTTGGGTAATTATAATATAGACTAGTGGATATGGTTAAAGTGAAAAGTGGGGATGCATAAGCATATTTGTGTTTAATTCAAATTTAATAAATAAATGTTGTATATTTCTAACATGAAATGTACTGTATCGACGGTAAAGTCAAAATATGATAGTTTTATTTTTGCATTTAGTGATTTTTGTAATAAACCGCATAAAGTACCCATCTACTGAAATGAGGGATATTGTTAATAGCTCTTAATTTTCCGATATTATAACTTATATATATGTTACCGGAAATGTTGACATTTAGGAAATGATGACAATTCCTAGTAAATGTTGACAATTCCTAAAATCGGAAGGAAATTATATCATCGCCTAGTATATGTTATCATTTCCTAACGATAGTAGGCAAAGATGCCACATTTTTGTCATCACGTTTAGCATCTATAATTAATGAAATTGCTTTATTAAATTAATTTTGCATTTTATTTAAATCCATTTTTAAGGTTTTAACAAAATAAATACGTACTGCACTACAAATAACCTACTACTAAACGGATCGTGTTGAATGTACAGGTTATATATTAAACAGATGAATACTGCGATATGCGATATCCGTGACATTTTTCAATCAACCATTTTATCGATATCAGTCATTTCCCCACCTGATATTTTTAGATCTCGGAAAATATTGACAGTTGACACCAAACTTACTATTTTATGCCAGGGACACACATGCGTGTTTAAAATCGGTTATCACAATCGACATAAACCCGTGTTTGATATAATTTCATGTCTCCGCACAGATATATAAAATAATTTTACCCTAGTGTCTCCGTTTCTCATTCAATTTGGGTCAGACAGCATTATTAGTTCGATAGTGTCTTCTATATAGAGTGTAAAGGACTATAATATAAAGTTATATTTAATTAATTTATAATAATTATAATTTGTATCGAAACAATATTTATCAATTTCAAAGTAAAATATACATTTTTAATAGGTATCATTTTTTAAAAAAAATAAATTAATAAATGTAATTTTATGCATTTTTTTAAATATATTTTTAGATCATCATATTCCGGGCCCTAGTGATAACATTGCCTAATAAACTACGGAAATGATAACAATTCCTAGGCGGTGATAACATTGCCTTCCGCTTTTAGGAATTGTCATCATTTCCTAAATTGTCAACATTTCCGGTAACATATACAATGATATATAGCGGAGACGATATGCCTGTGTGTGTGTGTGTGTGTGTGTGTATACACACGGTAAAATACAAATATTATACAAGTGATATGACTGTTGTAAGTATGCGCTGATAAAATATAATATGTGTAATGTGTCGGTCACTTGAGTGATATATAAGTTGCATGCGTTTTCACATAATATACGTTTTGCTCGAGTCAGATGGGGTTTCGTTGGTGGTGAGGGTGACTGGTAACGCTTGTGTGTTTTTTCCCATGCACATGCATGAGTTATAATATGAATATGTCGGTAGTGATATGTAAGTTGTTGTATTATTTAATTTTAATAGCATCAGGTAGTGAGTTATGATTTATGAAGACTAAGATTATATTACCTTTCATAAAAATACTTACGCATCAAGTGTTATTCATAGTATTTTACTTGATTGGTATGATGGTATGAAACCCTACTATAAAATAAGAAAATAATACGAAAGAGTGTATACATTTGAACTAGTTTCAAAATTCGTAAGATTTTGGTTGAAAAACGGGTCCTTTTTTGTGTTGAAAAAACCGAAATGATTGATTTTAGTTGTCAATGTATATTTATTTTTTTTAGTAAAAATGTTTATATATAACCCATAATAGATAAGGGTGTATCGTTGCAGTGTAGTAGACTTGAGTACACATATTTACAGTGATCTGTTTATATTTATTTATTTATATATTATTTATACACGTTTATAAATGACGTATATTTCTTCAAACGAATTAGGTAGGTATCTTATGCAATGTTTGTATTTTGTAGCATGGTACGAAAACCGGTGTTTGAAGTTTTTGATTGCACGTGTTGCATAGAGCTTGACGATATTTACCTGAGAGATGGCAATGGTCAGCTGTCTTACGATGCTATATTTCTGTGGGTGATGTGAACTTGATTCGACAGAGGTTGCACTGTGTAGCTGCTTCATGAGTCTGAACATCATCCGCAGACATTTTTATCGGAATATAAGTCTTCAATAATTTCTCAATCTTTAATGCTATTTCAGTTACGGTTTCAACTAACAAATTTTTCCAATTATCAGCGTATTGAATACAACGATGATGCTCTATGTTCCGTCGTCCGCGTGAAAAATCTACGTCCACGACATACGTACATTGATTGACCGTTATAATGATCGTCGATTGAACACATTGGTGCGATAACGATTTGTGAATACTCTTCGTTGGTGTTGTCGTCGTCGTCGTCGTTGTTGTTGTTCGAACGACGACGCGTCATGCCGCTGCGAAATCTTGTCACCATAGTTAATAATAATATGAAATACTTTAAAAATATACTATTATAAAAAATAAAACAAAAATATAAACAGTTTTATTTTTTTCACTATTGACTTTATTAAACTGTTGGTACAAGTCTTTTGTCCGATCAATGTGTGTTTGATATACTTGTTTACAGTTAATATTTAGCAAATCAACTGTTTCGTCGCGCCATGGTAAAAATAGCATAACATTTTCTCTGTAAAATTCTTGTTCATTTTTATCCACATTAAACAGTACATACCGTATAATTTTTCTGATTTTACGTTTATGTATACATTTGTTCGGTTTTCCGATTAGCGTGGAGTCAATCGAATAAGCTGTTTCTTCTTCAATATCAGTGTCCAACTCTGAATTGTTCTTGGCAGGTTTTTTTACCACGAATTTCATAATTGGCTCCAAATTCAGCCAAAGTTATATCTTCAAGACTATAAGGTCTTGACGAATAGTATTCAATGAGGCCATCATAGAAAGTATCATCATATTGTGGATCCATTTCTTCTCTTACTGCTAATGGCTTCAACATTCTAGTTCTTTTATCCGGATAGCTGGTGTTTATAAATGTATACCCAGTTGACGTATTGCTTTGCTTCATACCTAAGCAAGTGTACACTGCTTCCAGTGCAGACATTTCCTGAGTTCCCGAAAACATGGAAGCTATCCTTTTCAGTTATTCTTTGACATATATATCAGTGGACTTGAGATTCTCAACAATGTTCCTCATTACCTTTGATATTCCACGTTGACTATTTTCCAATAAATCGTACTCTATTACATATCTGACACAAGAGTAAACATCCAATATAAACTGTATGTCCATATTAGATTGTCACAGCGAAAATAATTCCTCATTGAATCCAGAAATCATTCTTTGTTTTATGGATCGTTTTAGAAAAACTGTCGGCCGTTTGATAACAGTTCGAAAATGGATTTATATTCATTAACATCTGATATCATCAGTTCCTTCGCTTTCGAGATCCGAACTATTTTCCATACTCTTGGTGGTTTCTGTGACATGAGCCAACCAAACTCTGTCTATTTCAGCATCTTTATACAGTGGTTTTTTAATCAAATCTTGCAATGCTGCTACTACTAACGACGGTCTAACATTTTGATAAAGATAATGTTGTTTAAAACATGATTTTCTTTTCAATTTAACTTTTATCATTTTAACCGCTGCTAAATTGTCGGCACGTCTGGGAAAAATAGATGTAGTCTTAGTGAGATCTATCTGAACATTGATAACGTTGCCTTTGATTTTTAGCTGTCCGTCACTGCGGAGACATTTGAATATTTTCATAAATGGTAATCTAAGTGAAACCATCTGCTTTTCAAATTGATTTAGTTGAGTAACTGAAGGTGGAACACTGTTCAACTCAAAACCATTTCATATGTACAATGGAAGAATTTTTGATTTCTTCATATGCGGATGACAACTTGTGCATACCTGTACACTACTCTTGACATCACTTGGAATTTACAACCCTAATCGCCTGAGAAGATCGGAGTTGCACTTATTGACACTACATGGGAAACGTAATCGATGGCACGAATAACATTTTTCTGATAAACCTTGTGACCTTTTCAAAATATATTCAGAAAATAAAACATCTTCCCTCTGCCTGGTTTCATTTAATTTCTGCCGTTCTCTTCTTTTATATGATGTAGAATTTGGTGTTTTTCTTTTACTAGATATATTTTGCAGAAGACTACTATCAGATGGTATTCTTCTCTTCTTCATGTTTTGAGAGTATTTTATTTTATATGTATTTTTGAAAACTGAATTTTTCAGTCTTTTTGATCTGTTTATTTCACTGGCAATCTGGTTTTTAACTTAATTTGTTTGTTTGTCCATGTTTAAACGACTGGTGATCTGGTTTTTAAGTTTATTCGCCAGATCTTGCAATCGTTTGTCCATATTTTTCCGACAAGTGATCTGGTGTTTTTTCTATTCACAGGGTCTTGCAATCGTTTCACCATGGTTTGACGACTGGTAATCTGGTTTTTAACTTTATTCGGTGGATCTTGCAGTCGTACGTCTATGTTTTTACGACTGGTGATCTCGTTTTTTAATTTATTCACCAGATTAAATCACATTGAGGTAACCATTACCAGTTTTTCAAAACTAGGAATAATAAATAAATAAATTTCCTTCGATTTGTATTACGAGAGGTTATGAAAAAAACATGGTACAAAATAGGTTTTACCATTATAAATTACATTTACTGCATGTAGTTCCTCTGTATTTTCCAGTTAAATGGTTGTGGTCTCTTACAGGTAAATTAGGTTTTACCATTTATAAATTACATTTACTGCATGTAGTTCCTCTGTATTTTCCAGTTAAATGGTTGTGTTCTCTTACAGGTAAATTGTTGCTCTTAAATTTACGTTTACACAGCGGACACGTCTCTCGATCAGCGATATCGCGGTGTAATCTATTTTCATTTTCGTTCATTATAAGCCCTATGTTTGTGTTTAACAGCTTTTCTATTTTGAAACCTACTTGTACAATTTCTTGCAAAAACTTTTTTGCAACGTCAGCTTTGCTAAAACTTGAATCACCTCTGCACACGACGGGGCCCGTCTCAATATCATATTTTTCTAACAATTCTTTAGGTATATCATCACTCGGTTTAACATAATAGCAATAACTCATGACATCATGATGGTGAATAATACGAGTGTTTGATTCATTATCGCTATTATTTTCTTTTTGCAATAATGATTCAAAATCTGTTGTATTAAACCTGGCTGGTTACGGCTTTTGAACGTTGATTTGTTTATAAGTTTATGTAATCGCCTGTCAGTCACTACGATTTCCATTTTTAATCTATGCCTCATCGATTCAAGGGTTTTCCCTGTAAAGTAATAAATTAAGTTTTTAAAAGTTCAAAACAAAAGATCAAAAGTTAAAAGTAACATACCAAATACAGCGTTAATCATGAGCTTCAAAAATTGACTCTCAAAATCATTTTTCGAGTTCTTCCTCAAATTCGTATTCAATAATATATATTCAGCTAACCACCCTGACTGATTGAATTGAATAACTCTATGCACCTAAAGTAATAATAATAATAATAATAATATGAAATTCATTAAAAATATAATATTATAAAAAATATAAATAGTTTTACTTTTTCGACTATTTATCCGTTTTTAATAGCCTGCTGAAGGTTTCTGTAATGAACAATGTAGTTTTTTTTTGACTCTAGGGTTGCCATCAGTTTTGGAACCTTTGAGCTGAGGGGAGCGGCGTTTTGAGGGAGAAACGGAAAGTCGTTATGCCGATCGTGCACTTCTTTAGGATATGATATATCCACCTCATAAATACGTCCTATAGGTGAAGTGTCGTCTAAATCATTTAATCCTGCAAGCGTAGGTGT
>CARXXK010001521.1:0-23219 GCA_949089665.1 Macrosiphum euphorbiae
TTTGTCTTAACCTAGACTGACATACCGTCTTCGCTCAGAATCGTTTTTCTTATACAATGATATTGTATCATTGAATTCAAATTTAATAGCATCAATTATACAGTGACCCACTTGTAACCTACTGTACAGCAGAGCGACATCCACTTACCCACCTTTTTTTATTTAGAGTCAATTGTAGTAACCATCACCACAAAAACCATTAACCCACAATAATTAATATTATGAAACGCCAAGTCATGTATCCAACAGGCTAGTCAACTTTGGAGTAATATACAATAAATTACATTTGATTTAGCTAAGTAAGTATAATACTGATACATAAGACGTATACCAAGCTTATATCTTTAAAAAAAAATTCAATATTGTAGGTTATAAGGATTACAAAATAACTTTATTTTAGTGCCTCCTGTAAAATTTCATTTTTGAGGGTTACATCAGTTGGCCTATTAACCGACGATATGACAAACGTAGATGGTATTCCGTGGTATAGTGTGATATCAGTGTATTACTACAACCGTGGTATATTAATTTTTACAAGAATTGGCCGATATTATTATCAATACTTTTTCGTAACGTTGATAAAAATTTAAAATACGAAATAAATATTAAATATCACTTGTGTAAATATTATATTATTTAATTACCTATATACAGGATATAACCGTGATTAAAACATCACCAATAAAAATGCCAAGGGGGGGCATACACCCATGGTCCCCCCTCAAATACGCCACTGCCCCCACTTTGGCATTATAGACTATTCGAAAACAACAGTTGCGCTTAAGCAATTTCAGAATGTGTTACACTGTATATCGTATTATGATTATGCAGTTAACATAATACAGAATGGATTAAAAATAGACCTACAATCGATGATTTTCTTAAAATAGTTGGTAATCAGTAGACAGAATATTTTATAAATAAAATTAAAATTTTAAAGATCATTTATTATGTACCTATTAGTCGTGATTGATCAAATTTATTTTTTCTTTCATTTAAAGTGTAAGCAGTGCTTACAGTGCTTACATGTACTCTACGCCCCTGTATTATGCTAAGCTATATAGATAGGCAGGCACGGCACTAGAATTTTTTCCAGGGGGGGACAGAGTGGGGCAACTATTTTTTTTACATGGGCTAAAATTGTTTCAACAAATGCTGAGGTTATTTAAATGAAATATAAATATTTTCGTATCATATAACATAATATAGCTATTAGCTATATAGTACATACGTTTTATATTGTATGCTCTAAACGTCTAAACATATAATATTTACAAACTTTTGAATAGTTAAAAATGTTTTAAGAATAATATCAAATATTTTTTTTATACCTTTTGTAATATGTAAGAAAATGTTTAATCACAGACCTAAGACCTTCAACAACTATATTCATAATGATAACATGATTTACAAAAATAATAATTTCTTTATGAGCTAAATATTGATTTTTTATACAATATCTGTTTATGCACCATACAGTAAATGATTGAAAATCTTATAATATTGAAAAAGTTAACAAAAATGTATACAATTGCACTGATATCAGTAGGAATACAATTTGTTTTAAATAAAAACTTTTGATTACCTACCTTATATTTAACTAGTACATTTTAAATTTTTAATTCAATACATTTTTAAATTGGTATTTGCATAGTAGTGTATGTATTGACTATTGAAGTACCTACTTTATATTTTTTGTTAAATTTTTGAGGTTAAAATAGTTCATATATACAAGGTTATATACAAGGCATATATACATTGGCATGTATACATTAAAACATAGATACTTTAAGAAATCCTTTTTTATTAATTATCAAGTAATATGTGAACTAATTATCATGACAAATAAGATTATAAAAATAACAAAATAAGAAAATTGAATAAATTATTTAATTATTTTAAATAAGAAATTTGCCATGCTAATTACTAAACTAATATAAGTAGGTAGGTACGAATACCAACTCCTTAGACAATAGTATTGTGTTAATCAAACATAAACATATTTAAAATAATAAGTCAACTAAAAATATTTTTAACTGTATACAACAAACATTAATTATATCGTACATATTTTTCAGTGGGGGGGGCTGGCGAGGGGGCTGATCTGTTTTCTGGGGGGGGCTAGAGCCCCCCTTGCCCCCCCTTGGCGCCGTGCCTGTAGATAGGTACTAATAAGTTCTTGCTATGCACAATATTATTATTATTATTTATACACTTTATATAGTTTTATTATTTTTTTTAGTTCAATGTAAAGCATAAATTGTATATTATTTACTCGAAATATCTTCTTCTTTTTGTTATCAATAATCATACAATAAATTATAAAATTCAATTGACCCAATAAGGTAATTGTACTTATACTTAGTAAGTAAAAGGGTGTAAGGTATACAATAACTGCGAAGCATATTATAATGTGGCGTCAACTGATTAATGGTATCAGAATAAGACGCGTGATGTAACGGCAGTGGCGTCCGCAGGGGGGGGCTAAAGGGCTGAAGCCCCCCCCCATTACCCATATTATTGTTACTTTTTAAAAAAATTATTAAAACTGTCAACTATAGTAAGCAAGAAGTAAATTTCATATATGTCTTACCAGAATGAATTCATTTTTGAAAGAACATTGTATTTGCATACCAATTTTCATAAATTATCTGTACATTTTTAGGTAAAAGTATGAACTTTTTGTATGAAAGACCTTGTATTAAATTGTCTAGCCTTAGCTATATATATTTCATATTTTATAAGTTTTGAACTACTAAATAACTGTCATTTTGACGAAATTTGAACTTTAAATGCTTATAAAAAATAACCATGGTGCCTATGTAGTGTTTGAAGTATGAAATATTTCACAAAAACGTGACACATTGAAATTTTTTTACACAAATAAAAACACAATTTATTTATTTTTTTAACACAATGTTCAGTGTTCTAAATTCTAATGACAGAATTCAGTATTTATACAATATGCATGTATAATATTGTATACCTACTTGTATCATTTAACATAATACCAAAGGTTAGGTACTTAGGTATACATACAGTTAAGAAGGTAATTTATGACAATTATTTGTAAATATAAAACTTATTTAAAAATAAAACAAAATATATCAAAATACTGAAATATTTCATTTTTTTAAATTTCATGAAATTTTTTCACACTATGCCTATGTATCGTTAATATTTTAGCTATAAAAAAATAACTTATGTATTAAATTTTTAAGATTTTTGACCGGATAAATAATTTTTTATTGACATTTATAGAAAAAAAAAATTTAAGTATTCAAATACAATCTAAGTGAAGACGGTATAACCTAACATTTGAATAAATTTTCATTTTTTTTTCTCCAATTATTTTTAAAAGCACTGAGCATTTTCAATTTCGACCTCCTAAAAGTACAAACTAGATCCAATTTGCTTCCAAAAACATACACTGGGCATCGAAGCTTATGATCAGAGCATTTTTTCTACCAGAAAAGTTGAAAAGTTACAAACATTTTAAAATACCTCAAATAAACGTCAGAAATTATTAGACTGGACAAAATAAAAATGTAACTAATTTTCAGGCCCCCCCCCATTGAAAAATCCGGCGGACGCCACTGTGTAACGGTAAAATTCGTGATAAAACGGTTAGATCTATTAAAATGATTTTACACTTAATGTTATAGAATTTAAAGTCTACACGACATAAATTGTATTATATTCTACTCATATATATGATTAACTTTTATAAGTAATAACCTACGTTACAGAGAGGCTATTCCAAATTTATCGACATTTAACACAAACAATTTCACTTTTAAAATAAAAATTAACAAGTGCTTAAAAAAATGTGTGAAATATTAATTTTCAATTATGAATTTCAAAAAATATACAATAAATTCAAGTAAGTATCAAAATTCAAAATGGTCCTAAAATATAAAAGGTACCTATATTAAATACATACTTAAATTCGATAACCTGAAATACCAGTATATATTATCATGATGATATATTCTATAAAATGCAGAATACTTGGTTTTTATCGTTCAAAAATAATTTATTATTTGCATATATTATAATAATATGATAACTTCACGGTTAACTTATTACAATATATTATGCATAGGCGCAAATTGACTAAATTTTTTGGGGGGACTCAAGCCCCCTCCAAAAAGGTCATAATATAAGTAAAACAAATGTTGGAGGGAAACGCTCTCCATAAAATCCCCCACCCACTGAGCAACTATCGTTACGGATATATAAAAATACAAAGTATTACATTTTTAGAATATATTTATTTTAACAATATTCTCCGTTCTTTTTCGGCAAATACATTTAAAATATCTTCTGTATTTATATTATTAGATAAATCCCTCTCAATATGTAGAATAGATAGAGTTGAGAACCTAGTCTGATCCATAGTTGACCTCTTCCAGAGATTCCATTATTCCAATAAATATTAAAATATAACCTAACAAGTAAGTAATAAACATATATCTTAGTCCGTGGACCGTGGTAACAAATAATAATTATTAATGATAACAAAATGTTCCGTTCAAAAATTGGTGCGTAAACCGTCGATTGTGGAGGTCAACAGCAACCACGGCATTATTCTTTGGCTATAGATACTATAGCCGTGATCGTGACACAGCCCTCATAGTTTATCACCTATAAATTACTTATCAGTTATCAATTATCAGTTTGACCACGAGGCACGGACTAAGATATGTTATAGTATTTTTTATAAAGATTTAAAAAAAAACTAGCATAATAATAATTTTTTTTCAATAATTGTATTTTGTAATTTGGTTAAGTTTTTAAAATATTATATACATGTTTAGTACTACAGAATATAATAATTAGTACTAATTACTAGATTTTGAACTGGGGGGACTTGACCGAAATCTGGGGGGACTAAGTGCCCCCAAGCCCCCCCCTATTTGCGCCAATGATATTATGCAATAATAAAATATTTGGGTAGAATTGATTTTTTTTTTTTATTAGAAATGTTCATTATTAGACAATTTTAATTGGAACGTCTGTTGCATTCACATACATTATACGTATGTCAAAGAAGTTATTAGTTAGTACTTATTACATGCACTTATCGCTAAATTATCGTCAATTTTCTATTAATGTATTTCATTAATTGTATTTCAAACCACTAATTATATATTACTATGTAATATATTTTAATTAGGTTTGGGTGATTCGTAATTAATATTGTATTTTACGAATGATGAATAGTTATTATTAAAATAGCGACTAAATTTTTTTTTTTATTTGCACCAGGATTTTTAATTATATAAAGATAATAAATTTTTCAGAAATTCACATTTTTTTCATTTTATGTACCTACTACCTGTTACGGAGTATTTTAAACTAAATATATATTTATATTGAATTAATATATGATTAAATACCTATCATATTTAATGTTAAAATTTTTATAAAACTAATACGTAAATACTGTCGTATCACCCGTATTGGATAATACGTGGTAAACCTACTATACGCCTCACCCTCGTACTCTCTAGCTAATTACACTCTCTAAAATTAATTATAATGGCACTGTTAACTTGGAGGTACGATGGTGTGCGTTTGTCAATCCTAAGTTCTTTCCAATCTAGTAAAATGACTCAAAGATTACATATACCTTGGCACTATTCAGTTTAATAAAACCTCATTGACATAGGCGTGCGCACAGGGTGTGCCAGGTGTGCCGTGGCACACCCCGTGGCCCTTGGCTTTTTGTACAACTTTTATTCATTCAGGGACTTCGTTTAAATTTTAAGCTACAAATAGTAAAAATTAGAGAAAATAAATTAAGCACTCTAGCAAAAATGATAATACAGACAATATGCTAAGGTTAATGTATGATGGTATGAACGCTATGAACAACTTTAAATAACCAATAAATCAAACCATTATCTAACCAGTGATATCATTATGCCGTATCAACTAAATTTACTACCAAGGCGTGTATTGTATATTTCAATATTTGTATCACACATCGATGGTATCCCATTGATAATAGATACATTTTATACGATAAGATGTCGATTGTCATTTGTCGATATTATCTATACACGTATTTTGTTTTTGTAATAAATAATAGTTGAGTACTAGACTCAGGACTGCCGTTTATGAATTGTTTTAGTATCGAATGTCGATTTTATACAATTTACACTATATACATAATTAAGTACGAGTATTCACGTTTATTTTAAATTGTGTATTTGTGTGCATATTGAGCCTTGAGTTGTATGCGTTTAATACATTACACATTATGTCAGGAGTAAAAAGAAAAGATATGGGGGGTTCTGAGAAACTCAGAATTAAGATAAATAGGAAAAAAGAGACTGAACAACTTCGTGGTTCTCTGGATAATTTTATTTTTTATGTTCTAATGTAGGTTAATAGCCATTAGGTATATAGGTATATACTTTATTGTAGAAATATATCAACATTTTGTGAAGCACAACATTTAATCAATATATATTTTTATGAATTGATATTTTGCATTAAATTAATCCTTTTTTAGATTGAGGTTAGGTTAGATTTGCTTAAGCCCATATAAGGGAAAGCGGCCGAATTTTCTTCATGGCACACCCATACAAAATTCCTGCGCACGCCTATGCTCATTGACACATAGTAAGTATATCCCGGCGCTGCTCCTATTAAAGGTAAGAACTTAAGAATGACTTAAATAATTGTAACTCGGGTTTTCAGGTCGGAAACACTTTTATTATATTTAAAAAAACAAACACAAATAAAATACACTTGGCGAATTCAGATCGCCTAGCCCGTACTACGATCAGGGGCGGTTCTTGAGAAGCCACAAGGGGGGGGGGGCAGCGAATATATTTTGCATATACCTACATTATACTTACAATTTGCATTCATATCAAATTTTTTTTTTTCTATTGTTTGGTACATGAGATGTAATTATAAATTATATAAATTATAAACTTTATACTACAACGGCATAACATAAAGATATAGGTATCAATAAAAAAATTAAAACAAAAATTATTTTTTATTCAAACTTAATTAACAGTCAAACTTATTCTTATGATAAATAGTATTATTGTGTACATCCAAAGCTCCATCTTTACCTAGCAATTTGGCATATTTTTTTAGGGGCTCAGTTACTAAGGTTTTTAAGGGTTGTGTCTTATGCATACCACCAAGACTTGAAGTCAGAAACAATACACAAGTTTTACAAAACAAACCATGTTTAATATTTGAATATTCTAACCACGAGTATTTCTCAAAATGATTGACACGCAAATACCGTTTTTCAGCTTTCCCTTTTTTCATGTGGGTTGAAAAAGGAAAAATAAAATTTGATGCAGGGATGTTACTTCTTTTAACTATTAATGATTTAGTAAAATCATCTGCAGTTTCATTTATAAAATTTCCTATATCCGTACTATCAACTAAACTAACTTGATTGCTTGATGACAGTTCTTCAATTGAAGACGTGGACGTTGGAATTTGTGTATCAGGCATTTGTGTCTGCATTTCAATCATAGTTTTTTTTGCGTTACCATCAGTGTTACTCGTTCTACATTTTTTTGCTGAATTTGTTTCAAAATAAGACGTTATTTTATGTTTCGACATTTTTACAAAAAAACTGATGTTAAAACTTCAAAAACAATATTATAAAAACGTGAACGTTGTGAACTCAAAAACTGTTATTAACCTAATCTAATAATGATTAATGATAAACGACAAAACCATATTCGTGTTTTCGCAAAGCCGCAAAGGTAACGAGAGCAAAGTTAACGGTCTGTTGACTGTTTACTGATACCTCCTGATACGGCATATCACCATTGTTCTGTGATATCACGGTACATGCGAGTAAACCAATAAAGAACGAGCGCCCTCTATACTTCAATAGGAGTAAACATTTTTGTAAACAGTAAACATTTTGACAAAAATTAAAAAATAAAAATATCGCCAAAACGATTTTTAGTAAACTGTTTGCTCATTTATATTTTTAGTTTTTACTCGGCCCAAGGGGGGGGGCAGTCCACCTATCGCCCCCCCCCGTAAAACCGCCACTGAATACGATCGACGTTTCACACGTACGACTATACAGTACCTACGTCCTCGTCGATTCACTCAGCGACAACGGGACTCCCGTGCCTGGCGGTTTTATATAGTAAAATCTTATTGCTGCCTCATCACATATTGTTTCACTGACCTATGTCAATAGTTTACAATTTAAAATGTTCCCACCTCTATTACATATACATATATTAAATAATAATATCTTGACGACTGTCTACAATATACGACAATACTATTGATGTCTAAGAATAAGCAATGATTTCCAAGGGGGTTTGATATAGGCAATCTTAATGCAATATTAAAAAATTGAAATTATAATATAATTATTTTATGTTACCAATATTAAAAAAAAAATGTATATGATTTAATACGTTGTACTTTTTATTGTTGCTTAATTCCTTTATTTTATCAGATATATAAACTTATATCATATAATTTATAATATGCTTTGAATTTCCTCAATATTCGCAAATACCAATTTTTTCATTGAGGAAAAAATCTTTTATTTAGTGTATTGCACAGGGTCATAATAATATATCCTATACATCATGGTTGGAATGTGTGCTTTATAAGTTTTTCAAAATTTCAAAATGTAAATATAAACTTTAAAAATATTGTTTAATATAATTATGAGTGTATTAGTAATTATTATGTTCCGATATGTATTTCGATGCACAAATTACTTCTCTACAACCATTAAACGGATTAACATTTATCGAATGAATATGTTTTTAGCTAGAAATTCACTACTGTGTAGCCCCATTAGCACAACTCATTAATACGAAGGTACAGTCTATTATTTAGACACATTCACACAACAATTATAGTATTTAGTAATTACAATAGAATATACGTTCAATCGAATTACTCATACTTCAAATTTTCATAAACAAAATAATTGGAACCCACCTACGTAAGATAAGCGCATTGGTATTTGATTGTATAGTTTACAGCGTTTCTCAAAGTGTGGGTCGTCAGTCAATTTTTGGTGGGTCGCGAACATTTTTTTGAATTATATAGATTCCAAGACATGTATGTTAATTAATATAAAATATATTATTTATTATTTTATTATACTTATATTACTATAGTAATATAGTACCAAAAATTACGTGGGTAATAATGATTACTAATAATTCGTCTTATATTTATTCGACAACGACGACTATCAGTCGTTGTTGGTTCAATATTAGTCACTAAGTTGTGCTTGCGCTGGCTGGTTGTTATTTTATTTACCGTTTGTGCAATTTTATAATACGGGTGTTTTGTGTGTTCGTTTTGGTGCTATTTCTGCAACAAATTATCAACAAAAATTTGATAATGGATAAGTGAACATTTGAAACCACTGAAGATGAACCTACAACTTCGAATTTAAATATAAAACGAAAAAAAGTGACGAGAAATTATGATTCAGAATACCTGAAAATTGGTTTTTCTTGGATGCGTCCTAATAAATTACGTCGACATATTGAGACCAAGCATCCTGATCTAATAAAGATCAGCCACTCTCTTATTTTGAAACAAAGCTGAAAGAACTAAAAACGTCCAAAACAAAAATTAAGCAGTTTACCAAGGTCAATGAAAACCAGTGGCGAAAACACCGGGTGGGCGCAAACGCCACGGGCCTCGGGACCGAAGGGGGCCCCAGTCCAACATACAATATACCTACACAATTGCCCATTGGTTATTTCTATATTCGTCATTCGATTCAAAATTTCACAAAAATATGTATATTATTTTGATATCTGAAAAAAATACTAGGAAATACGGACCTTATATTGGTACTATATGTAGGTGTTGTAGGTATATGGTTTATACGCTAAAAAATAATAATATATTATTGGAGGCCCGATTTGGGAAAAAAATATTATCTACAACGTATCTCATATCTGGAACTAATGGCTTAATAACTCAATGGCTAAAAATAGAATGGGAAAACAAAGTGATAAAGCCAACAACAACAAAATAGGTACTGTTATATCATAGCTTCAGCTCCGTTGCTCTATGTGCTACAAATTACAATGACAGTATTACACTGATCAGTATAGTGTACACACTTACCAATATTAAAATTTCCTTGAAGCTTTGAAAGTGTTTTGTTTTTTATGTTTAACTGTTTAAGTTATAACATGATTCGTATTTTTATTATTATTAAGTATTAAATTATTATTATTTTCTTTTTAATACATGTAGTAGTGACAGACTAATTTCACAAGACAGACTTACGAACATTGCAATTCTCAATATTTAAAGAGAAAAAACCTCAGAACTTGAAATTGATAAAATTATAAACGACTTCGCAAATTTAAAGTCATGAAAAAAAAATTTTCTAAAGTAGTTTCAATGTTTTTATTAATTGCAATGTTCGTAAGTCGGTCTTGTGAAATTGAGTTTGTATTGTTTCTAAGATAATTTTTTATGAGCAAAAGTATTTCAAATAAAATAAAATAAAATTATGTTAGTTATATAATATTATGCATTATTAGATATTTGTATATTACCTAGTACCTACTATTTAATAAGTACCTAATTAAAAAGTGTTTCTAGTGATAAATGTAAAATGATTTTATTTTGTGGTGATCATTACAACATGAGTAATATATTTTGTTTTTTTAAATTAATGTTATTCTTTAAACGTATCATACTTTTATAGTATTTAAATGATTAAATGTACCTACATTTATAAATTTTATATATATACCTACATTTTAAAAATACCTACCTAAAAAAATTTACAAGATGTGATTAATTTATAAATGTTTATAAATGTTGCTAGGTTGCTTACAAGTAAGTAATGGGTAAACAATAAATATAACCTAATCATTAATAAGGATAAATCATATTTTATCACTGCTTATTTTTATTTTTTTGGAGGGCCCATTTTAGTCTTTGCACACGGGCCTCCTCTGGCCTATTTACGCCACTGATGAAAACGCTATGCACGCTTCGTACTTGATAATTTACATGTGTGAAGTTGGATTTTCGGCAATGGTAGGTAGGCATCAAAAACAAATATCGAAACAAACTAGTTATCGAACTCCTTACGTTTGAAATTAACTAAAATTTACGTCGATGTCAATGCTGTTATTAACCATAATAGAAATCAAGCACACATTTCGCATACACCTCATTATTAAAAGTACATTTGTAAAAATATATTTATTACAAACCTATAAAATACTAAAAACCTAATAAAAATGGCCGTACATCATTTGCGCATCGTCTGTTTACCTGCACCAAATTATCGTACATCATATTATGCGCATCAAAATTCTGAAAAACAGAAAGGTATAATAATAATTGTACACACATATAATATTATAAATGAATAATAATTTAATATACATAGGCACAAGTTTTTGTTCTGTTGCATCTCATAAGGAGTGTAGGTGAAAATATGTGTACTGAACTCAAGTGCTAAAAGCATACTGATTTTATTGTGTCTAAAATACCGATAGCGATACACGCGATAATACATCATAATTACGTAACCGTTATTGTAGATAGCAGGTAGGTAGGTATCATAGCTATTAGCTATGTAACATCTCCCTTTTTATATATAAACAAAACAGATTACCTATAGATTAAGTTTACAAAAGTGAAATAATACATAATACAAATTATAAATTAAGCTTACAAATGTGAAATAATACATAATACAAATTATAAATTAAGCTTACAAATGTGAAATAATACATAATACAAATTATAAATTAAGCTTACAAATGTGAAATAATACATAATACAAATTATAAATTAAGCTTAGTTGGAGGTACAACACGTCGCTTACGTATCCAACTAGGCTTCGAAACAATATTATTATCTTTGTACAAATTATACCTGAGCTGTTTACCGGCAGGCCTTAAATGTACAATATTTCTTCGTTTATTATTACCTGTGTCATCACTAAAAACATATGATCTGGGCGTATTGTATTTATTGATGATTTTACCTGGCTTCCAAGTTTTAGTTAATAAATCTCTAAACATAATTTTTTGGCCCGGTTGAAACTTATTATTATTTTTAACTTTGGCATTTTTATCATAATATAGTTTTGTTTTCACATTTTTATTTTCACGTATTAATTTAAAATTATTTACTAACGTAGGCTGTAGAGCATTGTTTAAGATTGGAATTTTCGATCTTAAAGTGCGACTCATTAAAAGTTGTGCTGGGGAAAACTTAGAGCCAATGATAGCACTGTTTCGATATTCTAACAACATTAATTGTTTATCAACTTTACCTTCATCCGATCTTTTAAGTATTGATTTCGCAATACTTACACCTTTCTCCGCAAGTCCGTTAGATTTTGGGTATCTAGGGCTTGCCGTAGTTATAACAAATTCCCAATCAGTCGCAAAATTCTGAAATTCATTAGAATTAAATGGCATATTATCTGCCACGAGTTGCTTTGGAATCCCATGTATCGAAAAAATAACTTTTAGTATTTTAATTATATGACTTGAAGTTTTAGAAGATAAATAATTTAACTCAAGCCAACCAGAATAGTAATCAACTAATACTAGGTAAGTATCTTTCCCATAATCCAAAATATCACACGCAACTTTCTCAAAAGGTAGATTAGGAACTTCTTGACAAATCATAGGGTCTTTAATATTCTCACTCCTAAACTTATTACATACTGCACAATTACCAATATATTCCTCGATATCTTTATCTAAACCTTTCCAATAAAATAAGGAACGTGCTCTCGTTTTAGTCTTACAAATTCCAAGATGAGTTTCGTGTAGTTTAAATACAATTTTATTCTGTAACTTCATAGGGACAAACACACGATTATTAAGAAAAAGTAAATCGTCTTCAAATGATATTTGGTAACGCATATTAAAGTATGGTTTAAGCTCACGTGAGACTTTATTGTTATGCTTAGGCCAGCCATTCTTGCACACATATACTAATTGTTTTAATAAATCATCTTTAATTGTTTCTTGTACAAACTCATTTCGAATATTTGTAGACATATTAATTGAATGAACTACATCGGAAACATCGATATCAACGTCGTCGTTATCTCGAGACGATATACACGCACGACTTAATGCATCTGCGATAAACATTTTTTTTCCCGGTACATGTATAAGATTAATATCATATCGTGATAATTTGACCTTAATGCATTGAAGCCTTTTAGACGGAATGTCATTTATGTTCTTTTTCATTAGCGAAATTAAAGGAAGGTGATCGGTTTGAACTGTCACGTGCCTACCATAAATATAATGATGAAATACCTTACAGGCAAATAAGACTGACAGAAATTCCTTATCAACCTGTCCGTAGTTAATTTCGGTTTCAGATAAGCTTTTCGATTTAAAACAAACTGGTCTGCCTTCTTGTAACAAAACACATCCAATGGCAAACTTACTACTATCAGTCTGTATGATCACGTCTTTTGTGTTATCATAGTTTCTAAGTACGGAGGGACTAGCAATTAATGTTTTAAGTTTATTTACAGACTCATTATGTATTGATGTCCATACAAACTCATTATTTTTTTTAAGAAGATCTCTTAGTGGCTTAGTCAACATTGCCAGGTTAGGAATAAAATTTCCGACATAATTAACCATACCTAAAAACCTTTGCAAATCTTTTATAGTTTTTGGTACTTCGTACTCGAAAATAGATTTAATACGATCACTATCTGGTTTCATGCCTTCATATGAAAATGTATGGCCAAGGTAATTAACTTTATCTACCTTATATTGAATTTTGTTTTTATTAAATTTAATATTATTTTTCATAGCCAAATCTAAAACCTGTTTTAATGCACAATCATGTTGAGCCTCAGTGTCACCAAAAACTAAAATATCATCAAGATATATGAACACATTTTCAATACCTCCGAACACTTTCATATTCCATTTTTGACATATTTCAGCTGCATTATTTATTCCAAAGGGAAGTCTATTGAAACAAAAAGTACCAAACATAGTACCAAACGTGCATAATTTAGAACTTTCTAAATCTAATTTTATTTGCCAAAAACCATCTTTCAAATCAAAAACAGAAAAAACCCTTGCATTTTTCAGTTTTGACGATAAATCTGATAACGTAGGTATTACACAATATTCACGAATTATATTTTCATTTAGATCGCGTGGATCTAGACATAATCTCATACTTCCATTTTTCTTTTCAACAATCACTAATCTGTTTACCCACTCGGTCGGCTCATTTATTTCTCTAATTATTTTTTCTGAGACTAATCGATCTAGTTCACATTTCAGCTTATCTTGGATATTAATAGGAACTCTATGTGGGACATTTGTAACAGGTATTGCATTGGGCTTTAATTGTATGCTATATTCGTCAGGAAAGTTACCAAGACCTGTAAAAACCGTGCAATAGTTCTGAAGTACATCATTAAGACTTAATATCTTATCAACATTTTCTACTTTATTTATTAGCCCTAACTGTATACAGCTATGTAGACCTAAAATCGGCTTGCAATGATTTTCAACAATTACAAAATTTAAAATATATTCTTTTTCTCTTAATTTTACTTTTAAATCAACTGTAAAGTATGTATTAATATTACTACCGCCATATGCCTGTAAATTTATCGGTCGTCTGTTAACTACTAAATTTTTAAAAGAACAATTATTTTTAATTAAGTTAAAATCATTTAAAGTCAGTAGATTAACATCAGAGCCAGTATCTAGCTTAAAATTAATACTTTTATTTTCAACGAGAATAGTCTCAGACCAGGAAACAGCAAAAGTATTCATTGTATATACCGTAGAACAAAAATAATTATCAATACTCAGCCCATCAACGTTTTCAACAAATGCAATCTCAGATTTACAAACATTTTGAAAATGATTAAATTTGTTACATTTTAAACATTTTTTACCATACGCAGGGCATTTGCCTTTACCGTGCATAAAATTACAATATTTGCATAATTTATCAGACCGATTACAATTATTATTCGTTTTTTTATTATTTACAGAAAAGTTACCTTTATTTTTGACAACCTGTTGTGACTCCTCCTGTTGGTTATATCCTTTTGCCTGTCGTTGATTTGTTTGACATTGACCACGGTGTCCATTGTTACCGTTGTTCTGAGTGTAGTGATGTTGAGCTTGATTTGTTCGCTTACCACCACGTACTTTTGAATGAACTGCATTTACTTCATTCTGTTTTTCACCAATCTCCTTCATTTGATTGAGTTCTCTTCGTTGGATTTCAGCAATACGAAGGGTATCTATTGCAGTTTCAAGAGTAACATCAGCTTGTTTAATTAACTTGTCGCGAGTTTCACCATCTCTCGTGTCAAGAACAATTTTGTCACGTAAAATTTCTTCATGAGATTTAAATTCACAATCTTTGATCAAACCACGACACGCTGACAGAAACTCCTCAATCGATTCATTTTCTTTTTGAGACCGTTTATAAAATATATACCTGGAGTGTAAAATATTTTTTTTTGGTTTGCAATAATCTTGAAACGCGTTAAGCACTTGCTCAATTTTCTTATTGTCTTCGGCGTTTTCAAATTTGAGGGTGTTATACCTCTCTAGGCCCTCTTTGCCAACAAGGTTAAGAAAAATGGCCACCTGACGTTTATTAGACGCTGACGTTAGACCAGCCGCCTCAATGTAAATCTCGAACGCTTCACGAAAAACGCGCCAATTTTCTGCCAAATTACCCGTCAAAACCAACGCATCTGGCTTATTATACTCCATGGTTCAACAAAAATTCAAAATTCAAATACACAATACACAATTTTTAAAATCCTATTAGACTGCGCCATGTTGCATCTCATAAGGAGTGTAGGTGAAAATATGTGTACTGAACTCAAGTGCTAAAAGCATACTGATTTTATTGTGTCTAAAATACCGATAGCGATACACGCGATAATACATCATAATTACGTAACCGTTATTGTAGATAGCAGGTAGGTAGGTATCATAGCTATTAGCTATGTAACAGTTCAATAAGCATTTAAAGTTCAAATGTTGACAAAATTTATCAAAAGCTCAAAAATGTTGCAAATTATTTTGTAGTAAAAAATTTAATACTCAGTTCAATTGGGCACATTACATGGTCATAGTTATAGTAAAAAATATACATATAACATATAGGTAGTTTGAGTAAAAATGAATTCAACTAAATTGTGTTCAGTTCATTTACTATTGAATTTTATGATTAAAGTTAGAAAACAACGCGCTTTTGGGTATACACCTTTTTTTCAGTTCTATTATTAAATAATATTGATGCGCAAATGATGTACAACCTTTTAAACGATCGATGCATAACCCAAAAAGGTGGGCAAGTGGGTGTCGCTCTGCTGTACAGTAGGTTACAAGTGGGTCACTGTATAATGGATGATATTAAATTTGAATTCAATGATATAATATCATTGTATAAGAAAAACGATTCTGAGCGGAGACGGTATGTCAGTCTATGTAGGTATAAGACATATTATATACATATCTATAAACAAAAAATTGACCTATAATAGGTACCTATAATAAATTCCAAATTAATCATATCACAATACCCATTAGGTACTGGTAACGCGTTATACATCAACAAAAACCGTGAAACTATCATAGATATATAATAGTACACTTTAGAAGTTTCAAGTACCCACGAATAATATTATTCAATCACAACAAAACAACTAAAATAGTTATTCTAGGTTTTTTAATATGTAATTTCATCCATATTTGAAATTAAAATGTCTGTAAAAAATAAGTGTGTTTATATATTTTTTAGATTTTTTGGTTCCAGTATGAATTATTTAAGAGAATCTTTGTTTTAAATTTTCAACTCTTATTATTATAACCATAGAAGTAATTAAGTATATATTTTCATTATTTCTTTTACTTTTCTGTTAGTTAAACAAAGTATATTTAGGTATTATTTATTGTGTATTTTTGGATAAATTATTCTGATAATTATAAATGTTGTTACTAATTTCATGTATAAATTGAGTTTAGGTTGTATATCTACACGTTATTACAATTTACAATATTGATGATTGTTGTTGTTATATTTTTGCTTTAAAAGTTTTCCTATAAATATATTAATTTATTACAAAAAAAATAATCTGTATTTATCAAGGCTTTAATATAAGGAATCCATAAAAAAAATTAATTCAATGTTTCGAAATCCGGATTTCGGGTAAAATCCGAATTTGAAATTTCAAAATCCGGATTTTTATCCGAATCCGGATAACGGATTTCGAATTTCATGAATCCGGATTTTCGAACGGGTGTTGACCAGTTGCCCCCCACGGCTGTTATCGGGAGTTTAAAAATATACCAGTTGCCCTCAACTAAATGTACCAGTTACCCCCAACCGAATGTACCAGTTACCCTTAGATAGTTACATATTAATATATACACGATTACGATATATAGCCCATAAAATAGGGAAGGTAAATATTCAAATAATAAATAAAATTATTTAAAATAGTATAAAATGTTAGTATGATGAAAAATTTCATAATAAATAATATAATTATAATGAAAAGCGGCATATTCAATGTGTTATTTTGTCAAAAAAAAAAATAGTAAATAAATTAGATATAATATTATGTATTATGTTTTGTTATAATAATAAATTACTATTTATAGTTATTATTTGTATATTTACCTCCCCTATTTTACGGGCTATTTATTTGGGTGTAACACGATTGCGCCCGGCTTACCTATTTCCATTCAAAAAACGCAACACGATTGCGCTCTTAATAATTTTCCTTCCCAATTTTACAGGCTTAGGACTGACAACAAAATTAAATTGTTGGCTTGGTTAAAAATTTTGGGTTACAATTTTTTTTTTTTTTTCATAATAATACTCTAATAGTAGCTCTATCATAGATATTTCTTTTTAATTAAAAATGTCTAATTAAATATTTTTTTATCGGTTGTACATATGGGGAAATCAAGTCCAAGGAAAACCAAGTCCGACTGTATTTTTAAATAGTTTACTAGAAAATTGTTATATAACATATACATATACGGGACAAACATATATATATACATTAAAGCGCAATCGTGTTGCGTTTTATGCAGGTAAAAAAGGTTATAGACTGGCGCGATAGTGCTAATTGGTCGAGCGCAATCGTATTGCGTTTTTTGAATGGAAAAAGGTAAGCTGGGCGCAATCGTGGTTCACCGATTTATTTTAATCGTATATATATTTACATATGAGGGCAACTGGTACAATTTTTTGAGGGCAACTGGTACATTTTCCTCTAGGTAGTTTGGGGGGAATTGGTAAAAAAAAGGTACTTTTGGGGGCAACTGGTACATGCCCTTTCGAACTTCGGTAAATCCGGATTTTTCCCAACACTAATAAGAAATAGGTACCTAGTTGAATATTGTTATAAGTTTGCTGGCTTAGCTACCCAGTAATAGTTTAATAATATTCAAACGCGTTACTGCCGTTACTCGTAAAAAAAAAGATCGCGGCGAACCTAGGCGCGTAATAATTTACGTAAAATGCATGCGTTGTATAGCAACGAGCGTGTGTTAGTAGGTAGGTACACAGTTCAAGCGCGTACGCATGAAACATCGCGGAACTGGGCAAGCGGAACGGGTGAGGGGATAAACCTTAACGAAATTTAACAAGCGCAGCATAGGCGATTGAACGTTTTACGTGTTATTAGATAGGTACTCATCCATTTACGACTCACGACACGCGTTTACGCAATTTATTTTTTGGTGGATCAAGGACGCTATTGTCTATTAATTCATACAAAATGAATACCTCAATAGGTGGGGACTTTTGCATATAAAATAGGTACCTACTCTATGTACGAAAATATGTAGGTACCTACATACAATATATAATATATAATACTATAATAATTATAATATTATAGTTTAATTTGTAAAATTATTTGTTGTAGAAATGGTGAAATACATACATTTCCTTAGTATCTTCTAAGACGTACCATCGAATATGAATTACATACATTTTTTTTTTTTAATATAGAATTTTTTAAATTTTGTATCAAAATTTAATAATTTCCAAAAAAATTACCTTAACATAATTTAGCACGTTCTGAAACTAATTTTGTTTTTTTGTTGGGAATAAACTGATGTTATACAAAATAATCATGTAAATTTCATTCTAAATATCTATTTACAAAAAATTAATAGTGCAATTCATGTGTGGTTAAAGTAAGAGAACATACAAAGAACGTCCCTACACATATTTATACCAAACCAAACACAATCACATAAATACATCAAAAATTAAATAGATCAGTAATTAAAATAATTAAGTAGGTAGTTAAAATAATATGTGTTAGGTATTAATTAATTGATATTATAGAATATTAATGTTAGAATCTCACTCTCCCGCTTTTATACGACATTTTTCTTAAATTTTACTTACATTGTACTCTTAAAAAACTTTTATTTGAATGATCAAATGCATTATATACATTTTTTAATTACTGTAAAAAAAACGCCCTACAAAATGTGTTTGTATAAGTCTATAACTACAGTAGGTATACGTACTACTTAAATATAGAAATTTTTAACTTCAAATTATAATAGTTATTCGTCTTAAAATGATTAATAACTACCTACCTGATAAATATATTTTTTCGATACAACATTGACTTGCGTAAAGTTGGCACCCTAAAATGTTCGTATCGTCTTCAAAGTACATAATATTGTCTATATTTTCTTTCCAAATCAAGTGCAACCATTTGTAACATGAAAACAATTTTTTTTACTTTTTTTTATTCTTAACACTTGTGCACGAGTCTGCAAATACCGTTTGAGCATTTTTTTTAGACAAAGTTCAAATTTGTACAACTGTAATTTAAAATTTACTAGTGGGTAACTTTTCAACATTACGCTTATAATTATTCAAGAAGCATATTCCAAAAAAGTTTATAACTAGGTAAAATATAAAAAAAGTAACTCACTAGGATAAAATAAAAATAAAAAATATCTATTAAAATCTTTCAACCATGTAATCGATATACCTATTTGAATATTATATATTGACATGTGTGTGCAAGTGCGTGCGAGAGCTCTCCGCACCGCTACAATTGACCCCCATGGACGCCAAACACACTAATAATTAGGGCTGGGATTTTGATACAAAGGCATCTTTTTTTCTGATGTTTTCAAACGTTGATCCGTAAGTATAAAATGTGTTTTGGGTGATACTGATTATTTTAAAGTATTTTTTATCATGTATTTTTTGCATTTTTTGACGAAATTAACCTTAAAATGCATTTTTAGGACATTTTTTTGAAGTTATACTTCTTTACGCACGGTAGTGAGGAAAAAAAAAGCGAACGGGCGGCCGTACGAACGCGAAAGCGTACATGTCCGTAAATAAATAAATATTGTCATGGTAATGTTGTTTTATTATATATTATAATATATATATGTATATATAAAACAGTAAGCTGATTGACTGCTATCAACGCACAGCTCAAACCATTGGACGGATCTGGCTGAAATTTGGCATACAGATAGCTATTATGATGTAGACGTGCGCTAAGAAAGGATTTTTCGAAATTCGCATTTTAAATAGGTGCTCAAACAGGGACATTGAGATTCAAGATAGAAATTGGAAATTTTATTTTTATTTATTAATAGTTATCATTGGTTACAGTCTACATTAGAAATTAGCATTTATTTATTGGTTGCCATTGGTTATTCGGGCAGATCAGGTACAAGCTTGCATCAAATCAAATTATTGAACATTGCCTACCAGAGTGGCTGAGTTGCACTTACCCCAGCAAGTTACACCCAAAAGGAGTTCAACAATCATAATTTTTTTAAGAGTTGTGATTTTTTACGAGCAACCAAATTTGTTATATGAATAATTAATGATCAATTATTATTTATTTTTATTATTATTATTAGTATTCACTCACAAATCTATTGTCTGGATAAAAACAATACTACAAACAATTACCCATCGATCTGTCGAATAAAAATATAAAAATAATAATAAAACTATCAATAATAAATAATTCCGGATACTTCTTCTCATTTTTTAAATTAATTAATATTTTTTTCTTTCTTTTTCACTCACTCACGTGTACCATTCAAAAGAAGTTTAACTTCCCGCTCGCGTACTGGTAACACACATGGTTTTTTATATTTTTAGTGCATTTTCTTGGTTTTTAGAGCATTTTTCACAATTTTTCATAAAATGAACGAAAATTGTTGCGATTCACAAAAAACTTTCCGCAAACTGCGCTGACGGTAAGAATAATAAATTATATATACTAGGTATCATATATTCATATATTTCATCATAGCTAGGCTTTTCCCCGAAAATTATCAGTTATCGCCGTTATATTACACCTATTATGAATTATTATTTTTATTACACCGTACATACATACATACATAGGTACAAGTTATCGTCGATAGTAATTTTATCATAGCTAGGCTTAGATAACTATTACTGAATTAGTTACCAATTATAGTACGTCTGTCGTCGTAGTCTCGATAGCATTCGTTGTGTTTCGTCGTGTCGTGTTTTTCGTGTGATTCATAAGTTCAATATGTCGAAAGTAAAAACGTCGAAATCAAATGTAAAGACATTATAACGTATATAACGACGGACGATATTTCACACTTTAAATATGCTCCAGTATCATCCGTCGAAGTCAAAAGAAGTTTTTCTACTTACAAATGTATATTATCCGACCAACGACGATCATTTTTATTTGAAAATATAAGACAGCATATCATTATACAGTGCAATAGCGATTTTGTTCAGGTTAGTATTAATAACAACTAGCAAAAACAAGTTAAAATATTAAATTTTTTTTTAAAATTATTGTTTTAGAACGAATGATTTAGAAAACAAAAGCATAAAAAAGCTAAAGAAGTAACAATGTACAATAAACAAAAAAAAAAATACATTACTGTAGTATAATTTAAATTTTTTTTTTTCTAATTTTTAACCTATAATAAATATAATTTAAATGCATTTTTTTAGTGCATTATTTGAGTTTTTTTAAGTCATTTTTGGATTTTTTTGAGGGCATTTTTTGAAATTTTTTAGGGCATTAAAATCCCAGCCCTACTAATAATCATTTACGACTAACACATGGATCTCGGTTGGCGACGACGAGATTAGAAATTGCCTAAATGATTCTCCTTAAATCAATGCCATTGCGAGGCCCCTTAAGCTTTATCCTATATTATTATATCATCACGGAAAACCATATAAAGTGAAGTGGTGGGAGGATTCGGATGTTTCTCCCACGTCCTCCAAACCACAGCGGCGAGAACACAACACAGGGCAAGTAGATCACGACATCGGTGCGGGGTGCTGGTAAGATTGTCAACAGGTGCAAGCGTTGTGTTACAATATATGATTTGAATTTTCATTTGTTATCAATACTAAACAGCCGTGTACACGAAATTGTTGAATTGGATCCAACAACACGGTATCATGGTTATTCGTGTGGTAAGAATGTATAAACACTCTGGTATACCGCAAGCTTACCATATGTATACCGACCAATCGGAGAATAGTATTTTTATACACGTAAACGCGAACGTATATGTAATGGAAAGCCCCCTTAACATAGGCGTAGGGTGGTTAAATTTTTTGGGGGGGCTTTAGCCCTTCTTGGGGCAACCAGTATACATCTGCAGATATACATCATAAAATACAAATAATGTGTGACACACTAAAAACTACCGAAATATGTATGCACTTCTCACCTTAAAAATCCTGATATATGCGCTTAAATATATTTTTTTTTAATTTATAAATATAAGGAAAAAAACATTTTTATTTCAATTTCTTTCCCTAGTGATTAAAAAAAATTATTTCATTAATTAATATACATTTTATTTTTAAATTTATGAATATGAGGAAAAAAACATTTTTATTTCAATTTCCTTCACTACCTAGTGATTAAAAACATTATTTAATCAATTATTATACATTTTTAAACATTACAATTTACAATCAACGATTTTGATAAATTCTCAAATATAAACGGCTGCTTGTTATCTTCCAACATATTTTTGTACACCGAAAAGCTCGTCAACCGAAGACGAAAGAATCGTTATTGGCGATAAGGATAACTACCTATATTACGATAGTCGATAACTTATCGTAATTAAATATTATATTGAGCAAATCAAACACGTTAAACGCCAACATCGATTCTGCACGGTCGATCG
>CARXXK010001522.1:0-23222 GCA_949089665.1 Macrosiphum euphorbiae
AATTAATTGGTTTTTTTTAACATAGACACGATTTTGGGCTAGATACAACTTTATTTTATTTTCTCTTATTGCAGTTTTTATTCCTTATCGTTTTTTTTTTTTTTTTGAGGTTTAAGATTCCCTCCGTTAATCATATAATACAAAATTACGATATAAGTAGTTGACAGTATTATTCATAAAAATGTCGCTCTGCTGTACAGTAAGTTACAAGTGGGTCCCTGTATAATGATTAATGGATGATATTAAATTTTGAATTCAATGACATAATATCATTGTATAAGAAAAAAATTCTGATCAAAAACCGTCAGTCAGCTTATGATATTATTGTGAATAAAGTAATTCATATATTTACCTATTTACGTTTACCCTAGTTTTAAATTTTCAATCCTCAGCAAATCTAAGATTTAAAAAGAAAAATTTTTATGAATTCTCAACTCAAAATAATTTGCTAATTTTCGTGATTTTTCCGTATTTTGTCAAGATTTTAAATTTAAATGCTTATAAAAAAAAAATTGTGTTTAAGGATTTTTAATATTTTTCAAAAGTCATTGTAACAATATAGTAGGAGCCTTGTATTAAATGTTCAAGATTTTGCGTAAAAATTCCCGGTTTTCCTTAATTTGTATGGTGTTTTTTAAGTCGCTTTTGAAAACTATTAGGAGATTTAAAATTTGACCTCCCGAAGGTACCAACTAGACTCTTTTTTCCATCGAACAAGGTACTGTTGAAGAAAATCGAAGCAGTTTTACTGCCCTACACCGTGGTGACTGGCACAAAAAAAAAGTTTTAAAAAAGTTTTAGCTTACAAGAGCAGAAGAGCTTACAACACAATATTCGCCGCCAACGATTTCCAACAAATGAGCTACATTAAACATTTTAATATTTTCCAATTAAGAAGCTGGTGATAGGCCACTATTTATTATCATCATAATAAATGTAATAATACACTGTAGAATAAATCTGAATAATTGTCTTCTTTTATTATTTCTCCATCGGACAACTATCGAATGTTTTACTCATCTGATAATAAATAATTAACTATTTTAAATATAAAGCGTAACACCGTGTTTAACATAATGCACGTAATCAACCGATAAGTTGGTAAATTAATTTTTAAAACGATCGACCAACATTCCTCTGTTATAACGGCTGAATAGTATGCCAATACAATACAATGTTATATTATTATTTTTATTATTATTATTATAAGCCGTAATATACGGCAGAGGACACGTATTGAAAATGAAGCACATAAAACGATATTTTTTGAGTGGTCTCCAGTTTTCGAAACGTTTGAGTGCCTTTTTCGTCATCAATCCGGAGTCAGAGTGCTATAATGTTTTTGAAAATATTATTTGGCTTTTTCAGCGTCTGTATGGGCCGAGACCGAAACAATGATAGTTCGTGTGCCCGGTACCGAAATACTTCGTGCGCAAGAACACTCACACACCGACCGATCTGTGTAGCGTATAATTTGTGTATAGCAACTCAAGAATATTGGACGGGATCGCCGAGCAAATACTCTGAGTGTGCTAGGTAGTGTGCGGTGAGTAGGTGTGTATGTGTTTAAATATGCAAATAATGTCAACACAAATTTAATGTTATTAATATGCTATAATAATATGTTTCAAATAATACACAATAAACAATACTATAGCCAATAGGCAAAAACAATATAATAATATTTTTGACAATATATTTGAGCCGCCAGTAATTATGTAAATATGGCCAAATAATATAATAATATGATAACAATTAATAAAATTTAAATATAAAATAAAACTCACAGTGTATTATGACGGAGCACCGCTGGCCAGCTGCTACCTAACCTTCTATAATATAGCAATATAATAAAATAAATAATACAAAATATAACAATAAGTTACAACAATTAATACTTGGCGATTAGCGTCTGTAACAAATATAATATAACTTGGCGATTCGCGCCATTTACAATTAATAATAAAAATACGGCGATTCGCGCACGACAATATAATAGCACGGACGTACGGTTTAATAATTAAGACATGTAAGGCGATTTGCGCCTTGCACAATAATAATTGAAAATTGGCGATTCGCGCCTCAACTTAACCAATATAATTTAAACCGGCGACCGGCACACTTAATAACAAAATTTGCGTCTTGATGACAGCGGTGTGCGAACTGACTGGATTGCCACGGCAGTGTTTCATAATAATTACGCAGCTGGATGCGATAACGCGCTTCGTAATCTAAATAATTATATAACTTGCGGCTGGCAATCATATTCCAGAGTAAAAATAATAATAATATACCTTACTGGTAAAAACAAATATATATTGTGTGCGTGTGAATGTGAGTTGGTGGTGGTAAGCGGCCTTACATATCAACAATTATGTTGTTGCATTTCGGGCGGCAACAGCGTCTGATAATTTAGTGAATTTAAGTTTATTTTTTTTTTGCCACACCATATAAGAAAATGTATTCGGGATCGATATAATTGGTAATGAGTTGTTTATTTTATTATAATTACTTACTAGATGATTTTCAAAAAAATGAGTACAATACACAATAAATTGACAATTGATCTTAATACAATATTTATGTTATGTATTAACATAAACAATAATATAACATTTAAAAACATATAATTAGAGACAGAGGTTCGGAATAACATTTGTCATGCGAGATTTTTTTTGAACATTATATCATATTAATCAACAGGTTGGAACATATTTTATAATGTATAATAACGTGTAACTCAGGGTTGTGTAGTGTATTTTTTTTTAGATTCATTCTTCAATAATTGTCTGATTCATAGTCAACTAAATGGATTTTGCTATATAGCAATAACAATAAAATTATTGGTATTTAGTGGAAGGTAATTTTGACGACTCCAAGTAACAAATTTGTCTAGATTGTACTGTAAAATTAAATTATAAGTTGGATACTTTTAATAGTCAAACATATTTAATATTTATTTATTATAATATAATTTTGATGTCTGATCGGAAACAGTGTAACTACAAACGACTTGTATACGAAATCGATCTAATGTGGAAATTGTAAATAATATACTGTGTGTCCACAAAAACACTTACACAATAATATAATGTATAAATAATTTTAATGAATACTATTAAATTTGAATTCAATGATAGGTATAATCAGTGCCAGTCCTTGGGGGGAAGGAGAGCCGAACATCCTACTGAACGAAGTTACTGAAGTCAATATCTGTATTTTTTGAAAAAAAAATGTTTGTAATTTTATAAAGTAATATTTGGTGACATGTGCATGCTGGTAGGTAAATTTATTACAGACGTGAATATCAGCGGGTGATTGTAAACTCCACCAGTTTTATTTTGTTACCTGTAATGGGTTATGGAAACTCCGCCAGTTTTTATATATATTATACATTTATAATATTAAAAACTTGTTCCATAACAAGTTCCATTAACGTTTAGAAAACAGTATTTTTTTTGTTCACTATAATCATATAATATGAATATAAAGTGTTTTTTTATTCAGTTTTAAGATTTTATTAGATTGGTGTACCTACCTAGGTCGAATATATTATAAAATAATATAGAATGAGATTCGAAAACCTAACGCTGAGTCCGCCGACTATAGGGGGCGCCATCTTACGGCACTGGCTGCGCGGGCGACGGACGACCCGTCCGCGATTGAGACAACCATAGACCTATAAACTAATGGACTGCACCTCACTCACCACCCAGCCATCAATGAGTGGCGCCAATATAGAGTGAGTGAGAAAGAACATATTGGGGGAATCTTGGTGGACAATCATGATATAAGAGAAAGAGAGAAATAACATAATGGGGAAATCATAGACGTATGAAACTAATACTGTATATCGTACCCCTGACCTCTCTCTCTAAGATCTGTCCATTAGTTTATAGGTCTATGGAGACAACGTCTGAAACACAACGCGCAGTGGCCTTCGTCCGAGCACATCACGAACGCCGGTAACGTAAATCAGGCGGTTAATGGTTCGTTCTTATTCTAAGGCCACCGGTGAACGTTTCGTTCGTGTTCTCCCGCCACCCACACCTCCTCAGAGCCAAACACGTCCAATATTAAAATATTTTATACGCCGTCTTTGTCACAGCAGCGGACGGGCGGTATTCGGACACAAAAAATGATTCCGTTTATTTAATAATATATATTTTCTTTACTAAATCTGCGGTCGAATCAGGGGGTCTATTTTTGAATTTCATATTAGTATGCCAATCATATTAGTACACTAAAATATCATGTTTTAGGTCAACTATTAGTACAAGACCAAAAAACCGTATTTTTGTATATTGGTACACTAAAACTTTTGTATTAGTGCACTAAAATTTTAGACTAACTTATTAGAGTAGGTATCTACCACACTAATCGTGATTTTAGCATACTAATTACTGTTATAATTAGGACATTTTTTTTTTTATAACTTTAAACTATAACTTTAACTTTCAATTTATTCAAAAATGGATCATTTCCTTAATTTGAATTACATCCAAGCTATTGACAATTTGGAAATTATGGAGGAAAGACAAGATGATGTGGATACTATTCGGTTTCTTGAGGCGGAGAATAGTAATTTAAATTAAAATTCACTTGATAATTTACCTAGTGACATAATATTAATAATATTTAAGAACTTTTACTACCTATGAATAAAAAATCGTATTTTGTAGTATTGACTGAAAGAGCGTTTGTCAAAAAATTCAGACTTACAAAAGGTCTTGTCAATATATTAATAGATGAACTGCGTCCATACCTTTAACCCCCCTATAGAAAATCTGCTATAAGTATTGAGCGTAAAGTAAGTCCACAAAAACGGGAAGGTCGAAGAAAAACTTTAAAAGTAATAGGTAGATAAGTAAAAAATAATATCTTATTATCATCGTATTTTATATTATATTTTTATCATTTATAAATGATAAAACTAATTCAATTTACAGTACTGCAGCCAATATAATTTTAGATATCGCAGTAATAATTATTAGTTTAAAAAACAAAAGATTAGACAATGTGCGATTAGTTTAAGAATATTAGATACAAAAAAAATGAAATTCAAAAATACAAATTTTAGTTAGTGCACTAAAATCATCGTCTAATTGATTAGTGTACTAAAGTATTCGCCGATGATTAGTGCGAACTCAAAAATAGACCCCCAGGCCCTAAAATTTACCCAACTGATAGTTGATTTTTGAATAGATGATATGAAAATCTAAAGAATATCTAAGAATATTGAATAGATACAACCATGATTAAATATATAGGTACTATACAAAATTATTACGTATAGTAATAATATAAAAAAAAAACATTATCATTTTCTACACACTCTCAAATTTCGTAGTAGGTACACACTTCACTTTTTGCACTGCACAAAGTGTCGTGTTGTACTGCACACAATTTTAGGGCCCGGGTGGCTGGGTCTAACAAAAACATAATTTAGATTTTTTTGAAATTACCATAAGCTCCTTACAATATATTATAACGATTGTAAATTTGTAGTTTGTACATTGTACCTACATTTGGTATTCGTCAGATATGGGTAAAATATTTTTAAAACTTTTGAAATATAAACTCGAATAATTCTGAAAAATAGAATTCCGAATAAAGTATTTCAAGTACTTTAAAAGTAAAAAGCTATACATATTACATACATATTAATATATTATATTATGCACTCACACGTAAGCACAATAATAAGTATAAATGTTTGTATCTAATATACTAGTCATTATTGTAGTACCTACCTAATAAACTTAAATAATAATATTGTTATTAATATTCACTTTTTTAGTTTCAAAGCGATTAAAGAGACTAAAAAAAAATTAATAATTATTAATATTATTATTATTACCTATTGTTATTATTATTACTACCTATATAATATTATTATTTTAGTATCATTTGGATCCGATCGATTTCACGTATGCTGACAGTTGTTGTGGTATTATTATTATTATTGTCGTGCACGCACGCACGCCACTGTATTATAATGATAATAATATAATATACATATAAATATACACAAATACAATATATATATATAATATAATATATCATTACAGCGATTGTCCGTGTGCCACTGCGTCTTCGTCCCATGCCGTTGTCCTACAAACGAGTTATATAATGATATATTATCTACGACCTTAGAGTTAGTCATATTATATAAATGTATTATGTGACATGTATATAAATACAGGGTGATTCTTTTATCATTGAACACTCATTTTTTCAAAAAGTATTAATGTTTTTGAAAATATTTTTTTTATAGTTTCATATTGTCAAAAAACAGCGTTTTTATTATAAAAATTATATTTTTAAATATTTTTTATCCTTATAATTTTTTAAGTTTTTACTTTTTTGAATGACAATATAGAGTTTTAATTTCATATTTCAAAGCAGAATATTTTTCTAAGTATTTTGAAACATAAAAATCGAATTTAGGACTAGTAGCTTATGAGTTATAAGTATTTAAAGTTTAGACAAGCGAAGTAGTGGATACATTTTTTTGTGGATTAATTTTTTTCGTCAGGCCTGCACCAAAAGTTTAATTTTAAATTGTAATTATTGGAGAGATGGTAAATTGGCTTTTCTTTCCGGCCTACAGTATAAAATACCTATGGCTAAATTATAGGGAATCATTTTTAACTGTGGGTATAGCTAATAATGTTTCGGGTACCTGAAATATATTCTAGCTTCTAAATGTACCTAAAACAATTTAAGGGGGTGCTATGTCTCCCTCAAACCCCTCCAATTGTATGTCTGTGGTAAAATATAATCATTCTTACCCTTGCTATCAAAGTATTATAGTATTTGATATATTATTACGTCGAAAATTGCCGTGTGTTACGAAAATATTCTTATATTGGACATAATTTGGTAATGTATTTGAGGGGGTGTGGGGAATGACTGACTGTCAACTGTTTTGCACTCATTGGTTCAAAAACCGATCCCTACGCATGCCAATGACTTAGTCGTTAACATTACAATATAATATATTATACGATACCGGACACGCCTAACCCCGTAGTTGTGATACACATAATTACACATAATGTAATATTATATTAGCCGACCCGTCACAGCTTCGAACGTGATTGGTTGTTTATTTTGACTTCGGACGATGTTATGTATCATTTTTTATTCAAATTTTATCGTTTAGTGTGATCGGCAAGTAAATATAAAAAAAGTCACTCTGCTGTACAGTAAGATACAAGTGGATCTTTTTGGTAGAAGTATCTATGTATACACTTGTAAGTTCAAAAATCAGATTTTGAATAACTGCACTATTGATGAAAAAAATCCGTTTTCATATAAAATGTTTAACATGTTTTTATTTCAATATTCAACCAATAATATTATCAGGTTTCACACATATTTCTTTTTTATATTATTCCTGATATTATATGTAGTGTTTTAGTTGTTTTTAGATGTTTACAAACTATGTCAATATTATCTTTATAATAGTATTATATTATATATAGGTATCATAAGTTATTTTCGAACAAAATAACTATGGAATACTTAGGTATAGATAGCCAATATACAGGTGGTATTTGAACAAAGTATCATAGAATAAATATATAATAACAAACATTGGAAGGTTAAAAATCAATTTTAAAAAGTTTCTAAGTGTATGTCGCTCCGTTATACAGTGGGTTACAAGTGGTTCATTTTTAATGAATGGTATTAAATTTGAATTCAATGATATAATATAATTGTATAAGAAAAATGATTCTGAGAGATAACGGTCAGTCAGCCTATGATAATACTAAGTTGACGATATTATTGTGAATAAAGTAATTTATATATTTACCAATTTATGAGGACCGTTGTTTTAAATTTTCAATCCTTAGCTATAAAAGTTGAACATTCTATACATTTTTAACTACAAAATAATTATTAAATTTTAAATAATATGATACATTTTGTCAAACTCGAACTTGTGCCTATGTGTTTTTAATATTTTTCAACTGCTATTTTACAATATATTAGGAGTCTTGCATTTAATTTTCATGCTTCTTTAGTACTAGTACTTATAAAGAGATCCAAAAACTAAAATCATCAAAATACGAGATCCGTTTGTGTTTCAAATTTTTAAAGTACAGTACTTAGTAGATCCATACACTGTTGTCAAATTTAATCAATTACAATAATTGTTATACGATTTTACGATTTTGTCAGATGGATCTCACAAAATTGATTTAGATAGGTAGAAAAAACCATGTTTTATAAAATAAATAGTTCTACTGACTACTGTAATGAATAATTAGGTATCTATCTAATATTATCATGTAACAAGGTTTAAATAAATACATTAACTTTGATATATTCTAATATCAATAAATGTTATTGTTATGAATAGGTAGTTATGATACTTATTAGAATCTATTATTATAAGCGTCTCTACCTATTTGGCGTACTTACGCATGGGTGGGGGGCTAACCGACTAAAGACCGTATTATTATTATTTAAAAAAAAAAATATTTATCAAGTTTCAATTGTCGTCAACTAGGTAGTAAGTAAGAAGTAAATTCATATAGATACGTCTTATACCGAAATGAATTCATTTTTGCGAAGACATTGTATTTCCACACAATATAATAAAACATTTTCCATAATTTTCCAAAAATTATCTAGGTACTAGAAAAGTTGAAGTTGTACAAATATTTTCAAATAGGTAGGTAGGTACTTTATCTAAATGTCTGAAATTATTAGATTGGACAAAATAAAAATAAAATTCCAATTCATTTTCAGTCCTTCCCCTCATTGAATAACGATCCTGCGTTCGCCACCGTCTCTACCTATTACCGTCAAATAGAGTAACATAGAGGTAAATACTGAATAGGTGAAATTTTTTTAGAATAAAATGTATTCAGTCATGATCATTATAAATATCATCATAAATTATACAACTTAACTATTTTACTAACTACCTACCTACTATAGTCTATAGCCTATAGGTATTAGGTACCCACAACTATGCTAAAACCTACAGCATAATACATTATTTTTATAGTAATTATATTATAATATTAAATATTAATACAGATGTGCACATTTCAAAACAAATTTTAAAAAAATTGCACGTACTTATCGTCATGTAAAACCGTGTAAAACTTAAAAACTATTTTTATAGGAAGACATGGTGCGAATAGGAACACCTAATTCTTTTGGTTTGATTAAAAAAAAAAATAATAATAAATCGATTTATATAATGTGGATACCGCAGAGTACTTAAGCTAGGTACCTAGTGTGTATGGGATTGTTATGAAGATATTTTTAAACGGATCTCGTAAAGAAAGTCGAAAAATAAATAAATTTATATAATGTGGATCTCGTAGAGTATCTTAGCTACCTAATGTGTGTGAGCTTGTTATTCAGTGTTATATATGTACACAATACTATTAGGCCAACCTATCATGAATAATATTACAGATTCTTACTTATATTTTTAATCAATCATAATATATACATTGAAATATTGTATGAGATTACATTAGACTAAAATCATAGCTTATATACACATACATGGATTAATTTATAGGTATTTAAGAGAAAAAATAAATCTCTTACTGTTATTATTGTACTATTATTCGTCAAGTTCAGTGAGAATTATATATATATATAACAATAAGTAAAAAATATTATAATCGAGCCACCACCTATTTCTACAGTTACATGAACATGTGAAACATAGTATGATATGCAAACCCACATTAAATCATATACCGATATGTATATTCGAAATTAAAAACACCTAAACATATTATATGGATTACATAAATATATATCTATACTAATATTATAAAGAGGAAAGATTTGATTGTTTGTATTGAATAGGCTCCGAAACTACTGGACAGATTTTAAAAATTGTTTTACCATTAGTAGCCGACATTATCGTTGATGAATATAGGCTAATTTAAAAAGTGAATTGATCACCCAGGGGAGGTGATAAAACTGGAATTTTGAGATTTACGATAGAAATTTGTGTTTATAAATAGTTGCCATGATGGGTTTTAAAGCTATTATAATAATAAATAATAATTATTGGTTGTTGTTTATTGAAAATGGTGGCTATTGCCTATTGATCATAGGAGAAATAGTTAGTATAATATTTCCGTAATGCCTACGACTGTTTATGTGTAGAATAGACCTCTGGGAAGAAGACAGGCTAATTTAAAAATGGTTAAATTTGGTTCTTTTTATTCATCTGATATTGGTACGGTTAGGTTAGGTTAGGATTTTGTATTAATAGATTATATTAATCAATTATAGGTGGAACACGACAAACTTGCTATAACTTTGATACATAAGAGTTAAATCATATACAGTTACGTACAAACAGCACGGGGTCCGCGATCTACCGAAGGTAGATTGCCTACCTGATAATATACTGCTGCAAATCAGAATTTTTATTCCGGGCAACGAAAAAGTTAAGATACATTTTGAGCACCATACACCGAATATTATAAATAACGAATTGAACACAGTTTGTGGCATATACAGTTGGTACATTGAACGGGCAACGAAGTGCACGGGATCAGCCAGTATTATATATATATATATATGTTAGCGGTAATGTATGTAATACGTTATTTTATTAAATAACTAGTTATTCTATAAAATCCCTAGATATGTTCGTTAATATATAAATTACATGGTTTTACTAGTTAATACATAAAATACCGATTGGGTTTTCGTTAATGTATGAAATTTATATCATTAGGTAGATGACCGGGACTGGTTTAGATAACATACAAAATTTGTTACCGTTGTTGTTATTAATAAAAATAATAAAATAAGATAGTATTGAACCACACCATTTGGCATAGACTAGACTTATTCGTGTGACAGTGTACTGCGAGTTTACTTACTAGTTAGTTTAATCATTTTTAGTGTTGTATAGTGACATAGTGTAATAACTAATAGGTGTGCTTTAAAATGAAAACCAAATTTGATACAATTATAAAAAATACAACAACAGAGCGTAATAACAGCACGTTTTTGCTAAAAGAAAAATATGATTTCTTAATAAGTGAAGTGAAACGTATTAAAACAGGAAAAAAAGAATTTTTTTTTTATTTATTTATTAATAATTCAAATAATTTTGTTTTAGGAACTAAATACGGTATACTAAAACAACTTTACTCGAGGTCACAATTTAGTTTATGCACAGAAAAGCTTATTACGCTTAGTGACGTTCCAGATGTAGATATTTGCCTTCGGAAAGCATCCGATCAATTGGTAATGGACAAGGGTTTTTTAAATGTACATGCCAACAAAAGTGCACCACAAAACGGTGCATATATTATGTTTAAAAAATAATTTACTTTGAAATTCTAAATGCCACCCAAAAAGTTCCTGTACTAATAAATAAATTGTAAATTTTAAAAAAAAAAATTATACAAATACATTGACGTGAAAAAAAATTAATATTAATATTTTATATAATAATGTAAGGTGTGTTTGACTTATACTATAACATTTGATTTTTTAATTTGTAAAGTGATTAAGATTTTAATAATTATTCTAATAAATTGTTGTGAAATAAATTAATATTAATTTTTTTATATAATATTGTCAGGCTTGTTTGACTTAATACTATAATATTTGATTTTGTTTGTAACTTGTAATTTGATTAAAACTTTTATTCAATAATAGTTTTAAATACATTAACTAAACCCTTATTATTATTAGTTTATAAAATATCTAGTTGGTATGTAGAATAACTAGTTGAAGTATATATTTATGGAACATGGATTCATTCAGTACATTAACTGAAAGTACCAGTAATTCTATAAAATAACTAGTTATTCTATAGAATTACGGAATTTCATACATTAACGCTAACATATATATAGTTAAGCATATTAACATTCATATATATGTTACGGTAAAAGTACGAATAGTGGTAAAACCTAGGATTTATCGGTAAATCCTAGGTTTCGCCGACTGCTGGCGGTAAATGTCCGAATTTCGGTCATTTACCGATTGATTTCGGTAAAACCTAGGATACACAAAATAGTTTAGTAAAACCCCGAATGATTTTTGTAGTTTGGACTTTTACGAAAGGGAATATGGTAAAATCTTAGGATAAACAATCAGTGTTAATAAAAGTCCGAAATTGTTTACCAATTGTGTGATCGTGAGACCTGTAAATCCAAAAATACTTTTGGGAGGTATAAGTTCACGCAACCCCCCCCCCCCCCCACATGATCCCACAGACTTCAAACTGGTGTCAAAATTTTGCAATTTTTATGCAATTAATTGCATGTCTCACCAAAAAAATCGCAATTCATCGTGAGGCCCGTAGATTCAAAAATAATTATGATTGGGCCAAGTTCAAGGCCTCCCACACAGATGATCTGAAACAAGCACAGTTAGTATAAGAGGATAAATAGCAAATAGTAGTCAATCTATTATTGAAGTTGTCGACTGCAAACATTTTTTTCCCGAATTTTTTTATTCAAAAATTTCCCATGTAACCTATTATGGTATAAAAATAATAATAAACATAATTTTTTTTTTAAATATACTAGAACTAAAATTACCATGTAGTATATTTAGCAGTAAGAACTATTAAATTTTAATAAATTGATAGTTGTTTAGGTACATTCTGTATATAAATATATCGTACATAAACAATGTCATGACGATAATTATTTAAATATACCTATGAGACTATTCTTGTTTATTTTTTGAATGTTGAATATTCAAATTGTTTTTTCATTGTGTAACAGACGTACATGAGCGATTATATTATTGTCTTGCCGTTTTTGATTCAATAAGTTACATTAATCAACCGAAAATAAAATCTATTTTTTCTTCGAATACTCAACATTGTTCCTGATTCAATTCATCAAACAAGACAGGCATGTAAAGTCATATTGTAGTAATTATACTCTGTTCAAGTTAAAAAACGTAGACGGTTCCAGTTTTCATCGTAATCGGCCAGTGTTAACTATTATTGTATATCTGAATACCTGCCGTGTCTTAATCCTGCGCACAAGTCGGCCACCGACAAACTTTCTTAACCTGAGCACAGTATATTATAATATATAATTAAATAACTAAATTAATAGCACATTACTATTTATCATAATATATGTATATTTTAAATTTAAGAAGAATTTTTAATTAATACACATCATAATATTATATTATATTTATTGACACTTATAATATAAAATAACAGAGTAATTATTTTCTCACTGTTATTTGATTAAGAAATATTGTTTTCTTATGTAGCCTAGCTATTAATATCAAGACTGGTGAGTGAAAAACTAGCCACCACTATACTATAGACTAAGGTCCAGTTATGACGATGATTATATGAAAATTTTTTTATTTTACTAGCTGAGTAGAACAAGTCAAATATAGGGACCATAAAAAGTGTCAATACACCACAATTGTTTCGAAATTCTTATTCTATAACTAGTCCAGAAATTGATAAATATATTTGTTGTAATAGGTATACCTATAGGTATACTAATAGGTATACCTATAAGCTAACCTATTACCTACAAGCTAATAATGATGGTTTATTTTAATTTCTCCTAATAAATTATTAATAATAATTGTATTATTGTTATTTTTTATGTGGTGATAGTTATTGAAGCAGTAAGATAGAAACTTCCAACCAACAGCAAAAATAACAACTAGGTACCACAATAACAACAACGACAATGTCTGATGAAGAAGATAATGCTAATCTTATATTAGTAAGCTTATAGAATTATTTTTAAAACTAGTTTCATTGTCTCAATCATTATTTGTTATTTAATATTAAGTAAGTATATTCATAATCGCAAATAGGGAGGATTTGGTCGCTATGCCCTTCCAACAATTTCAATAGGCCCCCCTCAACATTTCGTAAATTTTATTTAAGCTTATACAATATTATTATAGTACCTTCTACCTAGGACTTTAGCCCTCACAAACCTCGAAACGCTATTTGCGCTTATGGGTGCCATCGTGCCAACCATCTATGCTATGTGATAAACGTAAAATATTAATCTTGCTGAGATGTACAATATTACAAAAGTTATGTTAAACAAAATTGCGCGTTTTGCAAGTAAGCATCGATGAAGTGGACTTATTAATTATAAGCTTGATTATTTAATACAAGGCTCCTAATATATTGTTACAATGACATTTGAAAAATATTAAAAAACTATAGTCACAATTTTTTTTTATACCCATTTAAAGTTCAAATATTAACAAAATATACGTATTAATCACGATGATTTGCAAATTACTTTGATTTAGAAATTCATAAAAATTTTTCTTTTGAAAATGTAATGCAAGATTCCTCATAAGTTTGTCTACCTTTATCAAAAAAAAAAAAAAAATGTCCACAAGATTGTCAAATTAAATTGTTATGATCGTTTGAAGTTCATATTTTTACAACATTGGATATTCATTCGATTTCTCGTGTAACAATTTTCTTATTTTGTTGTAATTCAAAAACGAAAAACTTTAGACACATGAAAATGCCACTTGTATTTTCATTTTATATACAGCATAAAATTTTGAATTTTGTCTCGTTTTGAGCTGTTTACGACAATTTCAGCTTGCAATTTTTTCAGTTTTTTTTTCTATAATTTATCAATAAAATTGAAGTTGGAAAATATTAAAAATACATAGTCAACATTTTTTTTATAGACATTTAAAACCGATTTTTTACAAAATGTATCAAATTTACAATTTAATAATTATTTTTTAGTAAAAAATGACTGGCAGTAACTAGTAAATATTATAGACAAGGCTTGTTGTTTTATGTTTAGTATACACACTTTACCACTCAACCGGCAAATAGCCGTATAGTAATTGATAAAATAAACATATGATTAATTGTGCCTATGGAATTTTAATATTGTTCAAATGTCATTGTAACAATTTATTAAGAGCCTTGTATTTTATTGTCAAGCTTTTTTACAGAACAAATAAAATTTTATTGAAATTCATAAAAAAAAACAAACAAAATTGGAAACCGAAAATCCATAAGCAGTTCAAAATAAATCCAAATAATATTAATAATAAATGTTATCGTGTATAGAAAATGATAATATAAACAACCAGTGAAAATTTCAAATATCTCTACGGTTATTTGTTTTGGAGTTACATCAAAAACCAAAATCGATTGTGTCGAAAACAATTTAGAGTAATAAGATACTTATTTGTTTTTTTTTCTCTACAATTTTCAACACTAATGGGAGTGGGAGTATGGGATTTTGACCTCCCCAATGCGCCAACTAGATTAACTTTGCCATCAAACAAGATACTTAAGTTGAAAATCGAATCATTATTTCGACTACTTATCGTGTACACACGCACAAATAAGGAAATAAAGAAAAAAAACACATCATTGAAAAACCAATACCTACATTAATTAATTTTTATTTATTATAATAATTTAATCACTTAATCAATAATCGTGATATTGTTGGTAAAAAATATTATATTTTAATATGGATATGAAATAGTGAAAAAAATACGGCCAATTGGGGGAGTTCAAACCCCATGACCCCCCCGTGAATACGCCATTGATTCTCTTAGATATAATAATTATAATAATAATAATAGTTAATACAGTTAAGTTACTATTATTATTATTATTAGGTAACGTTAAACTGCTTTGATATATTATCTGCTACAATATGTGCCTTACATAAACTGAAAAAAACTTTTTTGCCACATTTATTAAAATTGCTTGTATTGCCTCATTGACTATATAGAATGAACAGAGGACACTCGAAATTGAATCAACGATATCAATTAATAAGAATTGTGAAGTAAAATGGCCTGTCAAACGTAGTACGTCATTATTTTTTATATTAATACTGTCATATTATGTATTAATTAATTAATTTTAATTTATATTAATTTAATATTTTTATTGTTAGAGATCGATAAGAAATTATATAATAGGCGCCGGATTGCTCGAATACATCGTTTAATATTACCTAAAAGTGCATTGGTGATATTTTCTGAGTTGTTCACTGGTGTGCCAATCCAAATAGAAGAGAACACATTTTTGCATGGTAGAGCTTATACCGCTACAATTGAGGTAGGATAAATGTTGAGATACAATTGAAATAGAAATATTGATTTAATTTTTGGTGTAAAAATAATTACTTAAAAAAACTTAGATTGATGGCCAGAAGTATACAGGAAATCACATTTCCAAGATTGAAGCCAAACAAAAAGCATGTGAACAATTATTTCGTAGTATGTTGAGCAAACAATTAATCAAGGAAACTGGTAGGTGAAAAGTGTTGGACCAGTTAACTTTAAATATTGCTCAATTATTGTGTATATAATATAAATAATATTCTAAATTTAACTAAAACAAAAAAAATATCCCGTAGAAAAGAAGATGGATAATAGAAAATATGGTACAGCACAAAAACCTACAGAACCACCTCAGGAGGATTTCCCATGGCCACACTTTGCTTCGATTGCTATGCACAAATTAATAAATCAATGGAAACTACAGCCTTATTCAGATGATATTAGTTTACAAGACAAACAATCATTTGTACGTAATTATAATGTCATTGAACTAAATATTTACAAGTTAGGTAAATAATTATAAATATTGCCCTGAACTTGATGCATTTGCATCTTTTTTTCTAATGCTTACATTCTAGGCTGGTCTTTGCAGAAATTTGATTCATGAAATATAGAATTTAATAGTACAATTTTTATTTTGCATTTTTTGTATTTTTTGGAAACTTATTGCTTTACGGTCATTTTTAGTTTTTTTAGTGCATTTTATTCATTTTTCTTTAACATTTTTTTAACATATATTTAAATTTTTCTTGTTGAAAGTCACACTTTATTGTAACACATTCTAGTCATCGATATTTAATTTTTTTATTTGTATGTAGACATATGATATATTGACATATTATATAATATGAATAATGTCAATGAATCTAAAATACGGTTTTATTATATATTCAAGTTGAGTAATGATGGGTTACTAATTGAGAAATAAAAAATTATTATAATAGGTATATTTTGTTGTAAAATAGGTTTTTTTTAATATTTGTTATAGGTACATATAGGTACAGTAAGTAATGTTTTTGCAGTTTTTTTCCATTTTATATGTATTGTCTATAACTAGATACACCTATGTTGTTAAAACAAAAAAATGTGATTGTTGCCATATCTTAAACTATCATCTATGTTAAGTGTTTATTTTATGGGCATCGATAAAAAAAATAACAAAGAAATAAATAACATTATTTTTTATATTCACTTTAATAACTTAATAAGTAGGTATAATACAAGCGTATACACTAGGTACTCTACCATGACTACTTTCACCATCGAATAAGCTTATTTAATAAATTAAAATAGTATATTATAGATATTAGGTAGGTACTGTCTAAAACAGCATTAATTATATATAATAGGTACCTAGTTAAACTTATTAGTATGTTAAAATATGTATATAAAGAAGTTAAAATATATAATTCCATTTAAAATAATATTGCTTAGATAATAAATAAAGAAAAAGTAACTATATACATTTAATAAAATTATTAACGAATAAAGTTAAAAATTGAAAAAAAAATATGTTCTATGTAGAATTATTAATTAACCTAATAGCAATTTAAATACAAATTGAAGGTCATATTATGTTATTCATATTTTGTTTTACCTTTTATTTTTAAGTTGCACACAAGTACACAACACAGTAGGTATATTATAATTGTTTAACTTAAATCCTTTTATTTTAGGTTGCTGCTCCTATGAAAAATTTTCCTTCAGACGCAACAAAATACCATCCAGTAAGTTTATTAGCTCAACTGAGGCCTGATGTGACATTTACCTATACTATTTTGACTCCAGTTATCCATGCACATTGTACAATGGATGGAATTCCTTTCACTGGAATCGGTAATAATATTTTTGTAATATTTTGTTAGTGGTTTCTTTGTTGGATTTATTATTAAAATAAGTTTATTAATTTAAAACTCACATGTCATAGTTAATTATTTTTTATAGCTTCTTTACTATATAAAACAAATACATATACCATTATCAGTCAATGGCATATTATTATAGCGATTTCCGTCTGACGGCACTATTTTACACTGGTTTTCACCGGTGGCATGACAATTAATAGGAGTGATTAGTATGACCAGTGAAAAAAAATACGATTATTCATATTATAAGAGAGTAGTGTAAAATCTTATCTATAGGAGTTCAAAAAAACTAAACCATACATTTTTACCTTGATACGATATTAGGTACCTACTTCCGGTGGTGGCGGCATCACTGTCCAAGTGTAGTGTGAATAAATTAAATAGATGGAAAATGCTATTAGATACCAAAGTTATCTTTGTAAAAAAAAAAAATTAACTTATTAAAAGTACTAGTTTTAATTTAAACAAAATAAAATTTATTCACGTAATAAAATCCTTCGTAACAAATATTGGTTGGATTAATAAGTAATAAGTATTTATAAGAAAAATTATTTCAAAAATTTGTTTATTGCTATTTATTTATATTTTATAGGTTCGTCAAAAAAGAGTGCCAAGATGGAATGTTGTATTACCGTAATAAAGTATTTTTGGAAATTTGATTTCCATGACTATTTATAAACTAAGAATTGAACATATCATATATAATAATATAATCATACATGTTTGTATTTTGTAAATTATATTCAGTAGGTATATGCCTATGTTTTCAACAATATTGATTTGTTTTTATTTAATTAAATATACCTATACCTACATACCTATTATCCTAAAATTATCTTAAGCCTATTACCTTAGGATTTTGATTCTTGAGAACTTACGTTTTATTATTGATAATATATTGTTCATAAGCAGTGATGTGGCGTGTATAGAAATTTTTCATGGAGGGGGTCCTGATAATGTTCCCAACACATTCATGTAGTTGCTCCTCCATACATACTGTGATGACGTCTCTCTTACGAAACGCACCCTACAGAAAGTGTTCGAGTTACAATTTCTAATTAGTCTTACAAGTTTGTTTGGGAAACTAAAATCTTCAAGTGCTGCCCATAGTTGATTCCTGTTAATACTATCATAAGCCTGTTTAAAATCAATAAAAATCATAATATATAATGTCATATTCGTAATATTTTTCCATGATTTTTCGTATAGTAAATATATGATCACTAGTCGATTTTCCTTTTCGGAAGCCACATTGGTATTAACCAATTATCTCTGAGGCATACTTTTCAATCATGTTATTAATATATCAGTGGAGAGTACATAATAAGTAGTGTCCAGCAAACTTATCCCTCTATAATAGTTGTCCGTGTTTGTTGGGTCACCTTTCTTAAAGATGAGACATAAGATAGCCGTGTTCCAGGCTTTTTATAATTTTTCACTCTTCCGTATACTCGAAATAAGGTAACGAATAATTTTTATAAGGTATTTTCTTGCAATTTTGAGCATTTCCGAATTGATATCATTTTTCCCTGGTGCTTTGTTATTTTTAAAGATTTTACTATTAGTTCAATTTCGTCCAAACCGATCTCGGGTAATTCTATACCTACGTGGCTACGTATATTGTGTACACGTACACAATATTATTTTCAATTTATATATTATTCAAATTATTTTCAGCGTTAATGAGATACTGCGATGTATTTACTTTTATTATTTAGTAGGTATTTACTATTTACCGAAGTAGTATTTGGACGTCCCCCCACCGCGGATTCTAGATAGTGGTTCTGGGCGTTTCCACTCTGGACTGACACATTTCCCCTGAATCAATATATATATTTTTTCACCTAATAATAGGTTGGAAAATAGGTTCTTTTGTTTTACCCGACAAGCACAGTTTATTTTTATAGTTATTTTAAGTTCAAATTTGGACGAAATTACTTATTAAAATCAATATTAACGATTTTGGTTTTTTGTTTTAATTTAAAAATATTATTCAGGGATATATGAACCAGAAAAATCAAAAATTATGGGTTATCCATACAATATACCATATTATAAGGAGTAAGAAGTATGCTCAATGATAAGACTGTGCATATTTTTTAGGTGACGAAGGATCTTTATAAGGTATTTTCTTACAATTTTGAGCATTTCCGAATTGATATTATTTTTCCCTGGTGCTTTGTTATTTTTAAAGATTTTACTATTAGTTAAATTTCGTCCATATCGGTCTCGGGTAATTCTATACCTACGTGGCTACGTATATTGTGTAATGTATATATATATGTATATAGGTACACGTACACATTTATTTTCAATTTATAAATTATTCAAATTATTATCAGCATTAATGAGATAGGTACTGCGATGTATTTACTATTATTATTTAGTAGGTATTTACCGAAGTAGTATTTGGACGTCCCCCCCCGCGGATTCTAGCTAGCAGTTCTGGAATTTTCCACTCTGTACTGAGACATTTCCCCTGAATCAATTTATATATATATTTTTTACACCTAATAATAGCTTGGAAAATAGGTTATTTTGTTTTACCCGAGTAGTATATATTTGTATGTTCACAGCCAGCTTTTCCAGGGAAAAAAAAAAAGTTCAAGGGGAGAATGTCCCCTTGGAGCACTCAGATTTACCGTGTAACACAATTTCACACTGATTGGCTACCAAATTTCGTCTCACGTAAAAAAATATTTAATATTTTTTTCTTTTTTACTCGTGTTGGTTACACTGTTTTTTTTATCTAAAATTTGATAAACAAATTTACAATAATTTTTGAAGTTGATTATTTTTTTTTATTATATTCAGTTACTAATGAACTATCGTTCACTCAAGTTGTGTCTCATTTTTCTTTATTTTCTCAAAGTTTTATTAAATTGAATAAGTTATTTAATTTCTTCAAAAATGAATTTTCAAAAATGCACAAACGATATCCAGTCATTGGTCGATCAAATACGATTCAATTCAACGTCAGCGTATCCAGAATTCTCTACATTTGTGTCGAGGTTACGAACTTTTAGAAGTTTCCCTTCAAATACCGGACAGAATAAGTACAAACTCTCGGAATGTGGTTTTTACTATATCAATCTCGACGATGCAGTTCAATGTCATTGGTGTGGAATAATTCTACATAGTTTTGAAATCGGTGATAATTGTTTTATAGAACATACTCGATTCTCACCTAGATGTTTATTTGTATTGTTAATGAAAGGAAATCAGTTTGTTCAAAAAGTCCTAAGTAAATATTGTAAAACCGAAGTTATTTGTAATTGTGAAACCGGTTCGTACGATACCATTTGTTAAATCATGTTTGTTTTTTTTAAATGTTTATATATACATATATTTATTTATGCTGCTTATAATATTTGCTGTATTGGATAAAAAAAAAAAATAAAACAAAATTGAATTTTTTATCTTAAATGTGTTAATATTCGATTTAATATCTCGTGGACATACAGTCCTAGCGAATTAGTGCGTATAAGATAATTTAAAATGTTTTTCAGGTAACAGGTTAGTAAGTATATGTAAATTCCCTCTCTTGTACGCACTCATTGGCTATCTGTATGTTCACATTTTTTGCATTTTTTCCAAAGAGTTTTTTAGTATATAATATGACTGCACAGGGGACAAACTAACAGTTCAATGTATAACTCCTAACAGTTATATCCCACTTCTTATTTATAAAAGATTTTTTTTTTTAAATTTGACAAAAATAACTTCACTATGAGTTCACCAATAATTGTCTGTAAGTCTACATTCGACATCCGGGCTTTTAACAAGAAAAGTATTACAGTTGGATTACTAATTAACAAGCAGATTTCAATTATTTTATTATTGGAATGTAAACTTACAAAGAAAATTATCACATTAAGTTTAGAAGAATGGTTTACACTGATGTCTGAACCTAATTACAATTCGATTATTAATAATTTAAATACTAGGGTGAGGCGTGTAAAAATCACCGATTCCTTTTCATATTCAACCAATGTTAAACAGAGTTTAATTACCCTACATCTAAATGAGGAATACATTACCTTGTCACATGTAGATTTGTACCGACTTCGTCAATTACAGAATTTGATAGATTTGTACGTGGTAGACAAGCAAAAACGTTTAGCAAATTATCAAAATACTTTCAACACTGCATATGACCTAATTAAAAATGATGTCCGTGGTCTGCCGTCCACCTGTCAGAGGAACGAATTTACCAACCAATATATTCAAAACTATGATTTTAATTATTATAATCACCTACAGAACGATGACACATCATTTTTATATGAAATATTACAATTCCATTTTAACACATTGTCCGATATGATTTTGCAAGATCTAATATTATAAAAAAATATTTAAATATGTATAATTATTGTTTTTTTTAATAAAACTTTTTTTTCAATAATAAACTTGCTTTTTATTTTAATTACATCTCACCTTAAATCATAAAGAATAGTTTTAATAAGTTTTAGTTTTAATATTATGTTTTAAAAGTAGATTAAATTTGTTAGTATTTCAAATTACTATAATTTTTAAATTTTTAAAATTTTTTTCCAAACAACCATAGTTTATAGGTTTATGTTTTCCAAGACCTTTAAGTTTTGAATAAATAAAAACATACATGCATAATAATATTTTGTTTATTAAATGAAACTCATTTTTCAAATAATAATCAAACAGTCTTCTTGCTTTTAATAGTCTGACGCTTCGGATCGGTTAGTAATTTGTCAAATATGGTTTGTATTGTCTCATTAAGACCAGTATGAAGCGTTTGATCTTTTGATTCATCACTCGTATACAATCTGACAGTAGCTTCACTGAACTTCCATCTACAAATTATTTTATTTTAAAAACAAAAGAAGTAAATAAAATCAGTGAAAAAAAAAACATATTAATCAATATTTTAAATTTAAACCAATGTATTTACCTGTCTTTTACTGGTACATTCTCAATGTTAGCAACCTTATAGTGACTAATTACCCAAAGCTCCGTGCCTTTTTCTTCAAAAGGTGTTTTTATTGTAACTATGCCATCCCCTTGTCTAAATGTCAGCGAATTAATTAACTCGACATCAAATTCTTCTGATCTCAAACGTTCGGTAACATTATCTCTGTATGATGCACTCTATAAAAAAAATTAAATTATTTATGCTATCATTATAAAAATATTATTTATATTACCAATTTATTCTGCTTTTTTTTCATAGGTTTTTTTGCACTTGTTTTTTCTACAGCACGTTTTAGACCAGGTTTTGTTTTTGAAAAAGACGGT
>CARXXK010001523.1:0-23195 GCA_949089665.1 Macrosiphum euphorbiae
TTGTGCAGTATACAAATTACAAATCTAAACAGTTCACCTTTCATGTGACTTCCGTAAGTCGTACATGGTTTTTACTAACCTGCTTGTGTATTATTTAGTATTTTATTTTAAACTACAGTGTAATTACTTGTAGGTACAATTTATTCGACAAAGAATTAAAACTATTGCGAGAACCAAGTAAACATAGCTATCTTACGAGCAAACAATCACATTCAAACCCTCATTACTCAAATCATGTAAGTTCTGTATACCGTTTAAAATCCCTATAATCCCTATAATCCTATATTTCGTGGAAGCGTGAAAAGCTGTTTACGAGGTAGCTGCCTCATGAAAAATGGAAGGAAGGTACCCCAATGACTCCAGTCTCAAACACCTATTACTATAGGTATAATATTGACAATAATGAATACCTAATGAGGAGCAAGTCCATTGATGAAAGACTACTACCACCTACAATAATCAAACATTCAAATCTTCATGATTCATAACATATCAAGTAAGCTTTGTAGTGATATTTATCTCTCTGTACTTTGTAGTATTAATTAATTTAGTGTTTTAGTTCTAGTCAAGAGGGAACAATAGTGAGTGATGTAGGAATGTGCCTGAGCCTCGAGGAGATAACCTATTTGGAAAAATAAGAGCTTAGTTTTGGATAAACAAGGTAAAGAATATTAAGAATATCTTGGTACTAACATTGACTTTTCAACTATGATTCAGCTCATACATCTTCTTTGGACAATCACAAGTTTTTATTTTCAGCCAATTAATTTTTATCCTTACTGTTAATTTTTGTATATTTAACTGTTATTGGTGTTTTATTTACTTATTTTTTAACAAAAACATATTATGGATAGAATTTATTGACAAAGTGTTAACCATTTTATTATTTTAATACATTATACAGACATAAATTTTCTAAATTTCGGTGCTGGTCTAGTTGACCTCCGCCAGGAAGGCAATTCCCCCGCCACTCAAGTTTAGTTGACGCCCGCCACTTACATTTTGTATTTTCGATAACCAATAATTCATAATTTATACAATATTATACATTTATTAAAAATTATACAATTATGAACAATTCAAGCGATCAAAATAAAAATATATAAAAAATGTGGTAATACTTCATAATATTATATACCGCACCTGCTGTGATACCTATCTTATATAATTCATTTTACTACACGGATTGTACCAAACATAATTCTTAAAATATCTAATTAGAGAATTTCACACAAAACCTAACGTATATGATTTCGTACCTTTTTTATCCGCACTCTGCAGTATATCAGTAATATATACATTTATAACATCAAAATACGAGAGATGTAGGTAAGTGGCGAGCGTCAACTAAACTTGAGTGGAGGGGGAATTGCCTTCCTGGCGGGTCAACTAGACCAGTACCTAAATTTCAAACACAATTTATTTAAAAGATATAATTTAAAATAATAGTTTTATTAATATAGTTTTAAGTAATACTTCTAGTTTTAATAATATTTTGAATAATTTGTTTTTCTAATAATATTGAAGGTGTCTATTCTATCAAATATCTAGGAATATATATTAAGTCCCAATTAAAATAGAGCATACATATAAACCATATCATAAATTTAGGTCGTAAATTCTTTTATGTTTTTAAAGGCAAATTTATTTCAAAGAAATATTACTAAGGTTTATTCTTGATAAACAACAACTTAGAATTATTTATGTTTTCTTCATTCAATCAATAATTGTATTTGGTATTGATGTACCTATGAGGTGGTGCTTATGAAATCCGCTTGAACAAATTAAAATCCACTATAAATAAATTTATTAAATTTATTTTAAAAGTTCCTATTCTTACTTGTACTAAATTTATTATTAAAGAATTAAATATCTTAGATTTTGATAAGATTCTCACTAAATGTATTTTACTATTAAGTTTTAAGCATCAAACGTATTTACCAACTTATTAATAATAATATTTATTGGCCAAAGATTGAATATTAATTACATAGTTAAATGGCCCATCTCACCACTGAGGATAACCTCTTATCGGTGATGATGGAGTATTATTTAAAGATGAGTTTGAATTTATAAATTTTATAATATTTTCAAAATGTTTTGTATAAACTGCATCATATTTCACTATAATTCAAAACCATAAACTTGTAAGCATAATAATACATAACTATAATACCAAATTTAAAAAAATATATAAATACTACAATTGTAATTAAAGTTGCCTAAATCATAAAATTTTGCTTAGTAGGAAAATGGTAATAAATATTAATCAATTCACTTATTTATTATAAACATATTTTACAATTTTCTATAATGAAGAAGATTAATTTAGTATGAATTTTTACGAAATACAATGTATATATAATTAATATTATTTAAGTATTAATCAAGTATTTATAGACATTTTTTATTACTTTGTAACTATATTATGAACTCAAGCATTAGCTTAAACCAAAACACTGGACCCCGTCAACATAATATTGTACTTGATTATGTTATTTACTGTAAAAGTATATGCTATGTATTATTATTATTATATTATTTTACTATAATTATTAATAGAAAATATATATTTCATTTCGTTTATCAAACTCAGATTATAGTTGTATCATAATTCATTGCAAATATTTTTTCAGGTAGGTAATAATCTGTTCTGTTTTATTACAATAACCGAATCGCGAAAATACCAAATATACAGACAGCGTTAAATTATTATTATTATTATATTTACCTAATAGGTATTGTAATTTTTTAATATAAATTAATTGGAATACCAACTGGATAATTATTTTCAATTTAATACTGCTATTTTTTAAATATAAAGATTTGACAAAGATTAACACTGGACCTCATTGATTTATTATTTTAACCTTTAGGACTCCAATAGAAATTACTTGCCGACCTCTGGCTTATAGAATGTGTGCAAACAATCATAATTATAATAACTGTTTGCTTGTAAATATATATTCAACTATTAAACCATGTTTGTAAAATTAATTTACATGTTAAAATATATTATTCTACATAATTATATCTAATAATCATATATATATATATATATATCTAAATCTCTAAATGTATTGCTGTGTAGGGATAACAAACCTGGGTAGCTATAACAAACCTGTACCGAACTTGTTTTTAATTGAGTTAAGTTTGAAATTTTTTTTATATTAACTTTAAATTGATAATTTGCTCCACTTAAACACAGTATGTTACAATTTTTGCGCCCTGGGTAACCATATTTTTAAGCCCCAACCCCACCAAAAAATAGATCCACTTTTTTGATTTTTCTTAATACACTTTAATTGTCAATTCGTCATGTTTTAATTACTATTATTAAAATGTAGGTATAAGGTATAACAAAATATAGTATATTATTATACACAGTAAAAAAAATCTACAAAAAAGAATATAATAGGTATAATGATTATAATTTTTTTTCAAAATATTACCCCATCAAATTAAGGTACAAATCATAGTACAAGTTCTTTCCAAAAAAATATTTATTGTTACAATATTACACTGGACTACAGAGCCACAGCGGTGACCAGCTGCCCCCCTAAATATTTGGCCGCAAATGTCCCCGTTGCCCCCCTCATAAATAGCATTACATAGCATTCCATGTGACATCTCCACCACACAACTTAATTTTTTCCATGATACACACTTACAGTCACAAATTAGATATCCAATAGACAACAGTAAACATTTTTTCACAGTTGGTATTTTCAGTTAGTATACCCTATAAAAATAGGAATAATTTCAATGTTTGCAAAAACTTGGTATGTGATATAGAAATATAATACATAGCATTTAATCTGTAGTATTAGTATATCAACTAAAATTGATTTGCACTTATAACTTTTTACCCACTTAGATCTCTTAGTGCACTTTTTCCTTCTAGCACTTTTTCCTTTAAAAAATAAAACAGAATTTTTAAAAATTGGCACTAAATTTTCACAGTAAGTTGAGAAATATCTACTAGAGAATACAAATATATTAATGATTTATTCTTCAAGGTACATGATTATAATATTAAGTAAATAGAAAAAAATAATTGAAAACTAACACTTTTGAGAATTTGATTTTCTTTAAGACAATTCTACAGGCCAAGTATACATTATAAATATTGCAATTATTCAAGTAAGTTATAAAAACATGACAAGAAATATTACCATCTTTACCAAAGACTAAAATTGAAAAAAAAATAAATGAAGAAGTTAGAAAAATGATGGGTGACATTTTTGCTTGTATAGAACCAGAGTTGATTGGATTTATTCAATATCATGAAAGAATGGATAGCACGTAACTATGATTATAAATCTTTTTTATTTTAATTTTTTATATATATACTATATTATTTTAGTTATTCAATGGCTGTGTTAGTAAGACTGGGCCGTCATGTTATGTCTGCTAATGATACCGGCTCCTTTTTAAGTATGACTTATGGGTCTGCATTAGTTCATGTAAAAAGAAATTATGATAAACTCATGCACGCTCACTTAAAATCAATTCAAGAAGTAAGGATTGTTAAAAAGTCTAAATGTGGCATACTTCCTTTTGTTGCCAACTTTGAGGTAACTACAATATTGTTTGTAATTTTTGTTGTTAATTTGACATAATTTTAAAGCTGTCATATAATTTTTTTTTATTGTTTACTATTAATTTTTGTAGTATTTTGCCAAGACAGCTGAACAAATATTTAAAGAAACAGAGCGTCGAACTGATTTAGATAAATGGTATCTTAAACTCTTAACTGTAATGTTTGAAACTATTCATTCAATTGCCAGTGAACACCCTAAGACTCCCGCCGAAGTTATCAGAATGGGTAAGAACCATAAATAGTTTTAAATTTAAACTAAATTAATACTAATAGTTCATTCATGGATTTAGAGAACTTTCACCATTTATATGCATTGCTGTTTCAATTAAAAATTGGTATATTAGATCAATTCAGAAAAGATGCAAAACAAAAGTATAGTGAGGCATTAAGTGCTTATGTAACACGTTATTTTGGTAGACCGCTCGAAAAACTGAATGTGAGTACTGACTTTAATTAATTTATACTATGAAAAGTTTATTTTGTTTTACATCTAACATACTTCTTCATTTTTAACATTTTGTTTAATGTTTAGTTATTCTTTGAGGTTGAAGCTAAGGTTTCACAAGGTATAAAAGAATCAGAAGTTGGTTATCAAGTGGCTTTCAGTAAACAAGAATTAAGGAAAGTAACTAAAGAGTATCATGGACGAGAGGTGAAAAAAGGCTTCGATCATTTATATAAAAAAGTAGAAAAACACCTTAGTGAAGAAGAAAATTTACTACAAGTAAATATTATTAATTGTTAATTATGTAATTATATAATTATTTGTTATTCATCATAAACCATTGTTTATTTTTGAACCACAATATTATTTTATTATTTGCATTAACTATATTTTGTACTTATTAATATACCCAAGACTAAACAGTAAACAATTTTGTTTTGGATTCTGAGAGGAGCAATGATTTTACAATAATGTGTTCTTTTAAATTTTTTTATTGTTTGTGTGTGTACACTACAAGTAGTTGAAATAATGTTTTGATTTTCATCTTCAGTATCTTGTTTGATGGAAAAGTGAATCTAGTTGGTGCATTGCATCAAGGATGTCAAAGTTTAAAATTACCAGTATTTTTCAAAAACGCCAGAAAAACAAAAAAAAAAAATAAGAAAAAACGTAAATTTTTACGCTAAATCTGTTTTTGACAAAATTGATTTTGGTTTTTGGTGTAACTCGAAAACAAATGAGCATAAATACATAGAATTTTTATTGAATATTTATATTGACATTTTCTATACACCATAAAACTTTCAATATCTTTTGATTCGTTTTGAGCTGTTTACGGCCATTTCCAATTTTCAATTTTTTGTTTTATTTTCTATAATAGTCAATACGATTTTATTTGTTGAGTCAAAAAGTATGAAAATTTAATTCAAGGTTCCTGATATATTAGTTACTTTAGCAGTTGAAAATATTAAAAATTCATACACACAATTTTTTTTCACAAGCATTGAAAGTTTGAATTTTGTCAAAATTAAAAAATTATGTTGTAGTTAAAAATTTACAAAATATTCAACTTTTATAGCTAAGGATTGAAAATTTATAATAAGGTTCCACGTAAATAGGTTAATAAATTACTGAATTTACAATAATATCATCAAATATACTTAGTAATATCAATGGCTGACCGACTGTCTTCGCTCAGAATCGTTTTTCATATACAATGATATTATATCATTGAGTTCAAATTTAACACCATCCATTAGAGTGATCCACTGTACAGCAGAACGGCACACACTTGCCTACCTTTTTTACCTTTATAATAAAATAAATGTAATTTAATCTATATTATAATTTTAAAATTTTTTCAGGTGGTTTGGAGAGCTATGCAAGAAGAATTCATTCAACAATATAAATATATTGAGGACTTAATTCAAAGGTGCTATCCTGGTTCCATGATTTCATTAGAATTTTCCATTGAAGATCTATTACAGTATTTCTCAGAAATTGCTAGATCCCATTAGAATATTTAAATATTATAATCAAAAATATAATATAACATAACATGTTTAAACTTTAAATTGATAATCTATTGTATTATCATTTTATCTATTTTAATTTTAACTTATTTATAAATTACATTATTTTGAGAAAACATTTTAATTTTGTTAAAAGTTATGTTCCCAAGCCTTTCTATTATACTTTATCCCTTTTTATATTATACAATGTAAATTGTAATTATGTTTAACGTTTTGAAAATTATATATTTCTGAGCATAAAATACTGTATGTATTAAGTGTTATAAATATTTTTATAATAAAAAAGTCATGAGTACTCAACATGTTTTTGAAGGTATAATATGTAGCTAAAAAAATATCATTGGTTGTTGATAAACCAATGTGTGTACAATAAGTAAATTTAATAATATGACGCGGTGAATGAAGAACAAATGAGTAGGCATTTCACATTAGAAATGCCTGATATTTTTTTTCACTTTTAAAAATATTTTTATAATTTCTTATAAGTATAACAATGTATTTATTTTAGGTTGGCTGCGTAGTGTGTATGCTTAGAATGCGTTTACCTATATTGTATTATGTTCAATAAAATTATATAAACTGATTATCAATGAGAATAATTAGTGATCATTTAATATTTATGTTTCTCGTGGTATTCACAGTAGCCTCTAATCCAGATGGTGCAACGTGGTGGGGCTTAGGGGACGGTTAGTCCCCTGAGTATGATTTAGCCAGCCCAAAATTATCAATTATTGGTTTAGATATAAGCCCTATGGGTATTTTTAATTAACAGTCTTGTTAGGTGGGATGTAGCCCCCCCAGAATTTGAACCCTACTATCCTAGTGTGGTAGATTGTATATCTACTAATTTATTGTTAGGTACGTATGAATAAATTAGACTAGTTGACTCATGCTAGCAAGTATATAATTCTTAGTAATGAAACTGCATTTACATTGCAGACCACAATCATTTCTGTAAAAGAACAAACGATTTATCAATAGACCGTTTATGTGCTGAGTGTAGAAGTTCTATGGATTTATCATATTAAAAAATATATTTTATATCATCTATGGCAATCGCCAATTGTCGACATTCGTCTGCGACGATTAACAATTCTAATAATTTTAGTGAAAAAAAAAAATAATAAGCCATCAATATGGACAGATAGTTCGTTAAGCCGTATATATTATTATGTAAGTTTTAACACGAATTCGCACATTTCGTCATGTTCAGGTAATTTTCATAAAATATTTCGATAATTTCAAGTTACAGTTCGGAACGAGATGAAGATAGCTGTTTCTTCGGTGGCGTCACGTACTGGACGTTTGCATTGTTGATGATGCACTCTAGCTAGGTTTCACCGGGAGAGTCGATGTTTCAGCGTAAGTTTGTTTTCATAATTTCATATTATTTTGGGATTTACGTTTTATTTTTAGGCATTTTAATAATTAAAAACATAATATAACGTAATGTTGTAGTAGAAGCTGGAAACTGTAGTAGGTACCTATATTCTAATTAATAATCCAATTAATGTAATTTTTTGAATTTTTTAAATTTTAATGTAACATTTATTATGCCTACACAAAACACTTACCTACCAAAATTGAATTTTTCACAAAATTTGTTGTTTTAACGATAAATTACAATTTTAGTTCCCTATTATGGTGAAAGTATTTGATACAAACAAAAAATTAATGTTCGAAAATACAATTTCCTATATTATCTATTTACTAAATACAAAGAAACTTAAAAATAAAACTATGATCATTGATTACATACAGAGTACCTGCAATATATTATGCATGGAACACGAAGGTTTATTTTGACTATACCTACTTATCGTGTACGCATCAAACACAAAATAGAAATAATAAAAAAAAAATTAAAAATTAAAAATTAAATAGACATCATAAAAAAAACAAAATATTCATCTCTCCGCTCAGAATCTAAAATATAAATTATAGGTACCTACCCGACAAAATTAAATTAACATAATATTAAATAATAATTAATCATTTTGTGATCAGCAGTATTCGTAGGAAATGTTAGACTTGGAATTTTACTAATCTAGTTGGTATTATGGTAGGTACTGTAAATTTAATGTACTTAGGCACTTTATATCTTTATGTTAACTATAAAATCCAGGAATCACATTTTCATTTAATGATTTTTAAAATACAATATTATGCTTTTATAAAAATATGCTTGTACTTCTGAAATATATTCACCATATTAATAAATAATTAAATTAAGAAACGAAAATAATAATTAAAATATATTATATTTAATATTATTATAATTGAAATTAAAAACTATAAGCTATTTTGATTTTTGTCATAATATAAAATTTCAGCGAACAAATATTGTTCCTTAACACGGAACTCTTTGACATAAAAAGTTGCGTTACCTATATGATCTCCGTGGATTCATCTTATTCACGTACCTAGTATGATATCTATCATTTATATTCCATGGCAAATCGCAATGTCATTGCAGAAGACACAGTCGTCATTAAAAATTCCAAAATTTCAATAAGCAAAGCAGATACGACCAAAAAACTTACTGCGTTCAGTATAATTTTATTTTTTATAAATCACAATATTTTAAGTTCTGTATTCTGGAGCGTGTTTCCTCGTCGGTATCGCAGTGAACACAAGTAACGGATTCAGCCGAAAGAATCAATGTTTAAAGTAAATTTGTTTTCATATTCTTTTGGGGCTTAAATTTACTTTTAAGAATTAAGATAAATATTTAATGTCAGGAAAAATGTGTTATTGCAATAATACATGTATACGCATATTTTATAAATTGTTTTTCCAGTCCCCGGTCGTAGGATAATTGTAATTAATAGGTGAATATGAAAATTGTTTACTTGAAAAAGACATATGTTTTGGTTTAATTTATAGAAATATAATATGTTTTAACTGATAATAGTCATAAAATACAATTTTAATTTATAACTGGTCATTTTTTTTTCAAATCCAACGTTATAAGTTATGGGTAACTATTAACTTAGTGTAACATACCTACTCAACTTCTATTGCTCACCTAATATCTATATCATAGGAAGTAGGGACGTATAACCATGTACACATAAAAGTTCACGAATGGTCAACTGCATGTCTGCATATCCTCCCGTGTGCGCACTTATGAATAATATACTGATATATTCGTATATATATAAATATAGTGTAATACGTACACGAATGCGTCCCTAAAAATTCAACAGTTATTATTATATTAATTTATTTTTTACATATAGGTGGGGGTACATTACAAAACTAATTAAAATCACATTTTTTTTTATTTTCTCGAATACAATGTTTCAAAAATTATTAATTAATATATAATATATTGGTATATAGTATTAAATTAATTAATATAATTATTAATAATAATAAATTCATTTATAAATTATAAAAATACAAACGAAAAACGAAAATTTTTTACAAGAATCATATAGGTACACATCATTGTAAAATCAAAACATTCATTGCTCCCGTAGTCGGCTCTAAAAAACAAACTAACACATAATAGTTAAGTAGGTATAATACAGATTAAACATTATACATATAAAATTTAATATCTGTAACGCTTAGGTCATAAGAATATTGTTGTATATTTTACTGCATTCTGCGTGTTTTTTTCAGAAATGGTATTTAATTCGTCAGTGAAGATTTGTCAACTGGGAATAATATACCATAAGCAGTTAGCAGACTGAAATGTGTGAACGTTGTAGTATTTCGAAGACTAAGTTTTATAGCAGATTTTGATTCGGACACGGGGTATGTATTTTCTTATTTTTCAGTAGGTTTATTTTTATTATAGTTAATCGATCAGGGTTGTATTACCCGAAACTTTTCAATTATTTGTATTGTTACCTACTATACTGGTATAACACTATTCTGGCTATCAATAAAGTCGTGATAAAAATTAGGAAATTGGTCAGGTATGATATTTTTTGGTATGTAGGTACTAATTCTTTTGAGTAGATAATTCGTTCAATTATTTAAATATTTTCACCGATAATCAAGTACGATGACTTGTAGGTAACTAGAGACTGAGTGAATAGGAATTAGGAAGTGTATGATGAGGCGAAGATAAGGCAAGAGGTCAACAGGATTTCAGGATGTTTGGCGTATGAAAGGGAAATGCAAAAAAGAAATGTTAGGATAGGGTAGGTAAGTGGAGTGAGAGTATCAGATATGAGAATGTCAAGTTGAGTGTGTGATGGGTAGATAGAATACCGATGATATGGAGGTGCAGGAAAAGAAGGTGGCTGAACGTGTATAGTTGTGTGAGGAGGGGGAAGAAAAAGTGTGAAGGTAGAATAGTTAGGTTGACAATACCGAATACGTAGGAAAGGATCTCGAATTGCAAAGGCCACTCGACTCTTTGGCTGAAACTACCGGCGGTAGGTTTACAACCTAGACTTATGGGATAGAATAAAAAGATCGGTTGGTTGCCGGTTGGGATGTCAGTGCACTATTTGTTTCCATCTTTGACCCACGCGAAGTAACATCATAGGCGCTATTGGGGGATGGGGGGTTGTCTAGGGGGCGGGCTTATAGCCTAATAAAAAAATTATGCGGATCTGTATTGATTTCATGAAGTAGCCAACGCGTACTACATATCGAAGTACGTTGGCTACTTTATGGCATTTTAATTAATTAATTATTATAATATAAGTTATGACTTATAAGCGTCTAAATAATTAAAATTTAAAATGCTTATAAATAATTAAACTAATTCAAAGACACACAAAAAAAATAATATTTAATGTCTACTAAAAAAATTACAATATATATATATCTTAATAATTAATAAACAGTTGGGCAACTATTGCTTAAACGGAGGCTGTAGTCATCACCAGCTGATATTAAACGAAAAGTAAGGCATGAGGGCGTTACCCCCACACCACTATAAAAATATTAATTTGAAAATATAAAAACTATATAAAAAAAGAAATTTCTTATTTTCAAGTTTGATTCTTCACAATAATATACTGTCTATACCTAATTAAAAAACAAAAATTAAGAGTTACAATTGAATTTTAAAAAAGTTAATCAATATATTACGAAACAATTGAATAATTTATTTATTTTTTTGGAGGGGGGGAATTACAAGTTTTCGGGGGTTGCGCTTATGATTGTGCGTGGGTCAGAGATGGAAATAAATAGTGCACTAAAAATATGACGTCCTCTTAAGTGTTATCAAGTTAAGGGGGGCGGGGGGCGGGGGGGGGGGGAGGGGGTTCACACTACACCGTGTCGTGTAAAATAATCACGGTTACCACAGCTAGTTACCAAACGATACCGCATAGTTGAATATATGTGTATCGTTTAGTAACTGTGGTGACTGTGATTATTTTACACGACATGGTGTACTGTGAACCCTCCTTAAGAAGCTGTTAATTGTTGATATTTAACATTAACTGTGGTAGTGGTATGATTGGAAGTTAAAGAAATAAGCAGGGCTGTGAATTGAATGCACTAAAAAATTTTTAAATATGCACTAAAATTATTCGATAAAATGTTCAATAAAAAAAGCCATTATTAAAAACTATTGAAATTAATAAATACAAATTATAAATTATAATGCCTAAACCCAAAATATAGACATTGGATTTTGTATTTGTACAAAAAAAATAAATGTTTAATTTACATACTAGCTATAGGTGACCAAAAAACATGTAATAACTTACCCAAAACATTAAGTTACCTAGGTATATGCTAAATAAGATTTCGTAGGTATTTAAACTATAAATAAATCAAAACATATTTTTTCCGTATCCATTATCTTATAGTTTTTATACTGTGTATCAAACAAATATGAAAATTCATTTAATTCACAGCCCTGGTAATAAGTAATGATTTATCAGCTGTATAGGCGAAACTGGGGTGCAGTGAGACTCGTATTGGTAACGGACAACAGTGTTGCAATAATACTGATCTCCCAAAAATACATACAAATACTTCAAATAAATCATTAAGCAAACTTAATTAAATATTAATTTATGAAAAACTATAGTTATTACAAAGCATTATAATTATAAATGAAACAAAACTATGAACTATGGACTGTATCTTAGTGTGTCCCATGTCTCGCTGTACATATAGATATTTCTATATTTTTAGTTAAATAATTTCTGTTATAATAAAGGAAAATGTATTAGGTACTGTTCTTATAATTTCCAAATTTGAGTTTTTACTTTTAATATCTTTATAAAAAAATATCATAGAAGCCGGTTAAGTACAGTTATTTCATATGTTATATTTACATTTGCGGGGTTTGATTTAACTAATATCTACATTCTAAATGTAATGAACCCTGCAAAAATGTTATTCTACTAATCTGCTCATATAAGCTTTAAAATTTAAATAGTTAGCACAATATTCTGCACTTTACACAGTCTCTCTTTAAAATAATCCCGTCTACAAAATATAAATCATTTGTAAATCTAAAGACTTAATTGAGTACCTAATAGATAATTGTTCTAAAAGAGCGACGTGCCCTGTCGCCAGCTTAGTAAATCTAAAGACTTAATTGAGTACCTAATAGATAATTGTTCTAAAAGAGCGACGTGCACTGTCGCCAGCTCACTAGGTGGAGAGACATTAGTACAAGATTTGTATTAACGTCAATACTTAGTATCGACCAAAAATATTACATGCGAAATACAAAACTAATGTTTCAAGTAACGGATAATCATATTCTTTGGCTTAGTGTGAATATCTGGACATTATAATTGCGGAAAGGTGTTAAGTGTACGTATCGGCCGCTGTTGCTAGATCCCGGATGGGTGACCACCTGGCATTTTTAGCAACAAATAGTTGCCACACATACTAACGTGTTTTAACCAACCGTTACTACTCACTACAAACAACCTACAAGCAAAAAAACTATCTAATGGTCAAAGTTGCTGGGCTCAAGCTCAAGCTCAAGCTCAAAAAAAAAAAATCATTCATTCAAAAAAATGTAAGATACTAATAAGTTATATTAGATAGACGTGCGGGGTCGTCTTATTAGGTTAAATCAAAAATAGTATTTATATTTTTTTTTTTGTTAAAAGTATTAAAGAGAGACTGTTGTGACTTGAGTTACAGTTCTGCCTTACATTTACTTTTTATATAGAGAAAACTTAAAGGTGGCTGGCATATTAATATCAGAGTATTTAAGGATACATAATTTAAAAAAAGAATTATAATAATATATATATTATAGTGTTAAAAAAAATAAAAAAAAATATTATAAAATAATAATATTAGGTAATAATAATAATAGATTTAAATAATATTATGCAAAGATAATTTGATATGTATCCATAAAAATGTCAAAGACACGTGGCATATATGTGCTTCAAATTGTTTACTCGAGCAAGTGAGCTAGGTATGGCTCCATCTGTAATATTTGGTATAAGCTTAAGGTGTCAAAAATCAAAGGAAAAACTTGATAATCAAACACTTAAGTTCGGCAACCGACTCAAGATCTTTTTATTCAAAGTGTCCTAATAAGTCATAAGAGGGTTAATTAGGTAAACCTATTATGGTTAGTGGATCCAATGGTGATGATAGACGACTATCATCACTGGTCGTGAGCTTTGCAATGATCTTTTCCTACTAACTATCAAGGTATTCGATATTGTAAACATAACAATGAAAGAAAATATTTAAATAATGGTTATTTTAGGTTAGGTTAGGATAGGAGAGGAAATTAGAAGTTAACTAATTATCATAGTTTTTAACACGGTCTTAAAGACTGCCAGCTAGAGTTGTACCAGTATAGTTAAAAACTTAAATACAGCCAAATTTAATTAATGATTTTTTTACCACAACGAACTAATAATAATATGTATTTTAAAATATGATAAAATATAATTTTATTAGGTTTTTATAAGATTTTAAATACTTATTAGTTTTTGTAAATAGAAAATGTATAACTTAATATTATTTTAAATTAACCTTTTTCTCATTTAATTATTTTGCATCCTAAATAAATTACATTCATTTTTATGCATTTTCTAATACATATATTACAGTGATACACCTCTGATCATAATAACTTTTCGTTTATTATAATGTAAGCAATACCTAGATTTTGGGTTGTAGTTAAAATGTACCTTCCAGCGTATTCATTTGTTTAGTGTTAATTCACATGGGTTCCTCATAAACTATTTTTTTTCGATTGGTAGATTTTTTTTGTAAATTTTTTTTTTGGTTTTCTAAAATGCATTTGCCTGCGGGCGCCAACACTCCCCTTCAATTTTTGTTTTAGGAATTTTGCTCTAGTTGAATTTTTGAACAAACATGATTATTGTTTACCTGCAGGTGCCCTCTGTATAATCATTCTTTAATGAGCTTATAATCGTCAGTTGTTTTTCTGTTTAAGATACTGGTCGTTTTAGTTTGAACTCTTCAATATGCCTTAATATCGTATAAGTTTTTCTACATTTTTTTTTGGTTTTCTAAAATGCATTTGCCTGCGGGCGCCAACACTCCCCTTCAATTTTTTTTTAGGAATTTGACTCTAGTTGATTTTTTTGGACAGATTTGTTTATTAATTACCTGCAGGTGCCCTTTGTATTATCAAACTTTAATGAGCTTATCATCGTCAGTTGTTTTTCTGTTTAAGATTCTGGTCGTTTTAGTTTGAACCCACAATGGTTGTTTTTTCTGTTCATGAATCTGAAGATTGTAGTTTGAACTCATTGATATGTGTTCTGATTGTATAATTTTTTCTAAATTTTTTTTTTGTTTTTCTAAAATGCATTTGCCTGCGGGCGCCAAAACTCCCCTTCAATTTTTTTTTTAGGAATTTGACTCTGGTTGAATTTTTGGACAGACTTGTTTATTGAATACCTGCAGGTGCAATTTGTACTATCATTCTTTAATGAGCTTATCATCGTCAGTTGTTTTTCTGTTTAAGATTCTGGTCGTTTTAGTTTGAACCCACAATGGTTGTTTTTTCTGTTTATGAATCTGAAGATTGTAGTTTGAACTCATTGATATGTGTTCTGATTGTATAATTTTTTTTTGTTTTCTAAAACGCATTTGCCTGCGGGCGCCAACACTCCCCTTCAATTTTTTTTTGGAATTTGACTCTAGTTGAATTTTTTGGACAGACTTGTTTATTGATTACCTGCAGGTGCCCTTTGTATTATCATTCTTTAATGAGCTTAGCATCGTCAGTTGTTTTTCTGTTTAAGATTGTGGTCGTTTTAGTTTGAACACTTCAATATGCCTTAATATCGTATAATGTTTTCTACATTTTTTTTTGGGTTTTCTAAAATGCATTTGCCTGCGGGCGCCAACACTCCCCTTCAATTTTTTTTACTAATTTGACTCTAGTTGAATTTTTTGGACAGACTTGTTTATAGATAACCTGCAAGTGCCCTCAGTATAATCATTCTTTAATGAGCTTATCATCGTCAGTTGTTTTTCTGTTTAAGATTCTGGTCGTTTTAGTTTGAACCCACAATGATTGTTTTTTCTGTTTATGAATCTGAATCGTTTTAGTTTGAACCCACAATGGTTGTTTTTTCTGTTTATGAATCTGAAGATTGTAGTTTGAACTCATTGATATGTGTTCTGATTGTATAATTTTTTTTGGTTTTCTAAAATGCATTTGCCTGCGGGCGCCAACACTCCCTTTCAATTTTTTTTTAGGAATTTGACTCTGGTTGAATTTTTTTGACAGACTTGTTTATTGAATACCTGCAGGTGAACTTTGTACTATCATTCTTTAATGTTCTTATCATCGTCAGTTGTTTTTCTGTTTAAGATTCTGGTCGTTTTAGTTTGAACCCAATATGGTTGTTTTTTCTGTTTATGAATCTGAAGATTGTAGTTTGAACTCATTGATAAGTGTTCTGATTGTATAATTTTTTTTGGTTTTCTAAAATGCATTTGCCTGCGGGCGCCAACACTCCCCTTCAATTTTTTTTTTAGGAATTTGACTCCGGTTGAATTTTTTGGACAGACTTGTTTATTGATTACCTGCAGGTGCCCTTTGTATTATCATTCTTTAATGAGCTTATCATCGTCAGTTGTTTTTCTGTTTAAGATTCTGGTCGTTTTAGTTTGAACCCACAATGGTTGTTTTTTCTGTTTATGAATCTGAATCATTTTAGTTTGAACCCACAATGGTTGTTTTTTCTGTTTCTGAATCTGAAGATTGTAGTTTGAACTCATTGATATGTGTTCTGATTGTATAATTTTTTTTGGTTTTCTAAAATGCATTTGCCTGCGGGCGCCAACACTCCCCTTCAATTTTTTTTTTAGGAATTTGACTCTGGTTGAATTTTTTGGACAGACTTGTTTATTGAATACCTGCAGGTGCCCTTTGTACTATCATTCTTTAATGAGCTTATCATCGTCAGTTGTTTTTCTGTTTAAGATTGTGGTCGTTTTAGTTTGAACACTTCAATATGCCTTAATATCGTATAATTTTTTCTACATTTTTTTTTGGGTTTTCTAAAATGCATTTGCCTGCGGGCGCCAACACTCCCCTTCAATTTTTTTTTACTAATTTGACTCTAGTTGAATTTTTTGGACAGACTTGTTTATAGATTACCTGCAAGTGCCCTCAGTATAATCATTCTTTAATGAGCTTATCATCGTCAGTTGTTTTTCTGTTTAAGATTCTGGTCGTTTTAGTTTGAACCCACAATGGTTGTTTTTTCTGTTTATGAATCTGAATCGTTTTAGTTTGAACCCACAATGGTTGTTTTTTCTGTTTATGAATCTGAAGATTGTAGTTTGAACTCATTGATATGTGTTCTGATTGTATAATTTTTTTTGGTTTTCTAAAATGCATTTGCCTGCGGGCGCCAACACTCCCTTTCAATTTTTTTTTTAGGAATTTGACTGGTTGAATTTTTTTGACAGACTTGTTTATTGAATACCTGCAGGTGCCCTTTGTACTATCATTCTTTAATGTGCTTATCATCGTCAGTTGTTTTTCTGTTTAAGATTCTGGTCGTTTTAGTTTGAACCCAATATGGTTTGTTTTTTCTGTTTATGAATCTGAAGATTGTAGTTTGAACTCATTGATATGTGTTCTGATTGTATAATTTTTTTTGGTTTTCTAAAATGCATTTGCCTGCGGGCGCCAACACTCCCCTTCAATTTTTTTTTAGGAATTTGACTCTGGTTGAATTTTTTGGACAGACTTGTTTATTGAATACCTGCAGGTGCCCTTTGTACTATCATTCTTTAATGTGCTTATCATCGTCAGTTGTTTTTCTGTTTAAGATTCTGGTCATTTTAGTTTGAACCCACAATGGTTGTTTTTTCTGTTTATGAATCTGAAGATTGTAGTTTGAACTCATTGATATGTGTTCTGATTGTATAATTTTTTTTTGTTTTCTAAAATGCATTTGCCTGCGGGCGCCAACACTCCCCTTCAATTTTTGTTTGAGGAATTTTACTCTAGTTGAATTTTTTGGACAGACTTGTTTATTGAATACCTGCAGGTGCCCTTTGTACTATCATTCTTTAATGTGCTTATCATCGTCAGTTGTTTTTCTGTTTAAGATTGTGGTCGTTTTAGTTTGAACACTTCAATATGCCTTAATATCGTATAATTTTTTCTACATTTTTTTTTGGGTTTTCTAAAATGCATTTGCCTGCGGGCGCCAACACTCCCCTTCAATTTTTTTTTACTAATTTGACTCTAGTTGAATTTTTTGGACAGACTTGTTTATAGATTACCTGCAAGTGCCCTCAGTATAATCATTCTTTAATGAGCTTATCATCGTCAGTTGTTTTTCTGTTTAAGATTCTGGTCGTTTTAGTTTGAACCCACAATGGTTGTTTTTTCTGTTTATGAATCTGAATCGTTTTAGTTTGAACCCACAATGGTTGTTTTTTCTGTTTATGAATCTGAAGATTGTAGTTTGAACTCATTGATATGTGTTCTGATTGTATAATTTTTTTTGGTTTTCTAAAATGCATTTGCCTGCGGGCGCCAACACTCCCTTTCAATTTTTTTTTTAGGAATTTGACTGGTTGAATTTTTTTGACAGACTTGTTTATTGAATACCTGCAGGTGCCCTTTGTACTATCATTCTTTAATGTGCTTATCATCGTCAGTTGTTTTTCTGTTTAAGATTCTGGTCGTTTTAGTTTGAACCCAATATGGTTTGTTTTTTCTGTTTATGAATCTGAAGATTGTAGTTTGAACTCATTGATATGTGTTCTGATTGTATAATTTTTTTTGGTTTTCTAAAATGCATTTGCCTGCGGGCGCCAACACTCCCCTTCAATTTTTTTTTTAGGAATTTGACTCTGGTTGAATTTTTTGGACAGACTTGTTTATTGAATACCTGCAGGTGCCCTTTGTACTATCATTCTTTAATGTGCTTATCATCGTCAGTTGTTTTTCTGTTTAAGATTCTGGTCATTTTAGTTTGAACCCACAATGGTTGTTTTTTCTGTTTATGAATCTGAAGATTGTAGTTTGAACTCATTGATATGTGTTCTGATTGTATAATTTTTTTTTGTTTTCTAAAATGCATTTGCCTGCGGGCGCCAACACTCCCCTTCAATTTTTGTTTGAGGAATTTTACTCTAGTTGAATTTTTTGGACAGACTTGTTTATTGATTACCTGCAGGTGCCCTTTGTATTATCATTCTTTAATGAGCTTATCATCGTCAGTTGTTTTTCTGTTTAAGATTGTGGTCGTTTTAGTTTGAACACTTCAATATGCCTTTGTATCGTATAATTTTTTCTACATTTTTTTTGGGGTTTTCTAAAATGCATTTGCCTGCGGGCGCCAACACTCCCCTTCAATTTTTGTTTTACTAATTTGACTCTAGTTGAATTTTTTGGAAAGACTTGTTTATAGATTACCTGCAAGTGCCCTCAGTATAATCATTCTTTAATGAGCTTATCATCGTCAGTTGTTTTTCTGTTTAAGATTCTGGTCGTTTTAGTTTGAACCCACAATGGTTGTTTTTTCTGTTTATGAATCTGAATCATTTTAGTTTGAACCCACAATGGTTGTTTTTTCTGTTTATGAATCTGAAGATTGTAGTTTGAACTCATTGATATGTGTTCTGATTGTATAATTTTTTTTGGTTTTCTAAAATGCATTTGCCTGCGGCCGCCAACACTCCCCTTCAATTTTTTTTTTAGGAATTTGACTCTGGTTGAATTTTTTGGACAGACTTGTTTATTGAATACCTGCAGGTGCCCTTTGTACTATCATTCTTTAATGAGCTTATCATCGTCAGTTGTTTTTTCTGTTTAAGATTGTGGTCGTTTTAGTTTGAACACTTCAATATGCCTTAATATCGTATAATTTTTTCTACATTTTTTTTTGGGTTTTCTAAAATGCATTTGCCTGCGGGCGCCAACACTCCCCTTCAATTTTTTTTTACTAATTTGACTCTAGTTGAATTTTTTGGACAGACTTGTTTATAGATTACCTGCAAGTGCCCTCAGTATAATCATTCTTTAATGAGCTTATCATCGTCAGTTGTTTTTCTGTTTAAGATTCTGGTCGTTTTAGTTTGAACCCACAATGGTTGTTTTTTCTGTTTATGAATCTGAATCGTTTTAGTTTGAACCCACAATGGTTGTTTTTTCTGTTTATGAATCTGAAGATTGTAGTTTGAACTCATTGATATGTGTTCTGATTGTATAATTTTTTTTGGTTTTCTAAAATGCATTTGCCTGCGGGCGCCAACACTCCCTTTCAATTTTTTTTTTAGGAATTTGACTGGTTGAATTTTTTTGACAGACTTGTTTATTGAATACCTGCAGGTGCCCTTTGTACTATCATTCTTTAATGTGCTTATCATCGTCAGTTGTTTTTCTGTTTAAGATTCTGGTCGTTTTAGTTTGAACCCAATATGGTTTGTTTTTTCTGTTTATGAATCTGAAGATTGTAGTTTGAACTCATTGATAAGTGTTCTGATTGTATAATTTTTTTTGGTTTTCTAAAATGCATTTGCCTGCGGGCGCCAACACTCCCCTTCAATTTTTGTTTTACTAATTTGACTCTAGTTGAATTTTTTGGACAGACTTGTTTATAGATTACCTGCAAGTGCCCTCAGTATAATCATTCTTTAATGAGCTTATCATCGTCAGTTGTTTTTCTGTTTAAGATTCTGGTCGTTTTAGTTTGAACCCACAATGGTTGTTTTTTCTGTTTATGAATCTGAATCATTTTAGTTTGAACCCACAATGGTTGTTTTTTCTGTTTATGAATCTGAAGATTGTAGTTTGAACTCATTGATATGTGTTCTGATTGTATAATTTTTTTTGGTTTTCTAAAATGCATTTGCCTGCGGCCGCCAACACTCCCCTTCAATTTTTTTTTTAGGAATTTGACTCTGGTTGAATTTTTTGGACAGACTTGTTTATTGAATACCTGCAGGTGCCCTTTGTACTATCATTCTTTAATGAGCTTATCATCGTCAGTTTTTTTTTGTTTAAGATTCTGGTCGTTTTAGTTTGAACCCAATATGGTTGTTTTTTCTGTTTATGAATCTGAAGATTGTAGTTTGAACTCATTGATATGTGTTCTGATTGTATAATTTTTTTTGGTTTTCTAAAATGCATTTGCCTGCCTGCGCCAACACTCCCCTTCAATTTTTTTTTTAGGAATTTGACTCTGGTTGAATTTTTTGGACAGACTTGTTTATTGATTACCTGCAGGTGCCCTTTGTATTATCATTCTTTAATGAGCTTATCATCGTCAGTTGTTTTTCTGTTTAAGATTCTGGTCGTTTTAGTTTGAACCCACAATGGTTGTTTTTTCTGTTTATGAATCTGAATCGTTTTAGTTTGAACCCACAATGGTTGTTTTTTCTGTTTATGAATCTGAAGATTGTAGTTTGAACCCATTGATATGTGTTCTGATTGTATAATTTTTTTTGGTTTTCTAAAATGCATTTGCCTGCGAGCGCCAACACTCCAGTTCAGATTTTTGTTTTAGGAATTTTACTCTAGTTGAATTTTTTGGACAGACTTGTTTATTGATAACCTGCAAGTGCCCTCAGTATAATCATTCTTTAATGAGCTTATCATCGTCAGTTGTTTTTCTGTTTAAGATTGTGGTCGTTTTAGTTTGAACACTTCAATATGCCTTAATATCGTATAATATTTTCTACATTTTTTTTGGTTTTCTAAAATGCATTTGCCTGCGGGCGCCAACACTCCCCTTCAATTTTTGTTTTAGGAATTTTACTCTAGTTGAATTTTTTGGACAGACTTGTTTATTGATTACCTGCAGGTGCCCTTTGTATTATCATTCTTTAATGAGCTTATCATCGTGAGTTGTTTTTCTGTTTAAGATTCTGGTCGTTTTAATTTGAACCCACAATGGTTGTTTTTTCTGTTTATGAATCTGAATCGTTTTAGTTTGAACCCACAATGGTTGTTTTTTCTGTTTATGAATCTGAAGATTGTAGTTTGAACTCATTGATATGTGTTCTGATTGTATAATTTTTTTTGGTTTTCTAAAATGCATTTGCCTGCGGGCGCCAACACTCCCCTTCAATTTTTGTTTTAGGAATTTTACTCTAGTTGAATTTTTTGGACAGACTTGTTTATTGATTACCTGCAGGTGCCCTTTGTATTATCATTCTTAAAAGAGCTTATCATCGTCAGTTGTTTTTCTGTTTAAGATCTGGTCGTTTTAGTTTGAACCCACAATGGTTGTTTTTTCTGTTTATGAATCTGAAGATTGTAGTTTGAACTCATTGATATGTGTTCTGATTGTATAATTTGTTTTGGTTTTCTAAAATGCTTTTGCCTGCGGGCGCCAACACTCCCCTTCAATTTTTTTTTTTTAGGAATTTGACTCTGGTTGAATTTTTTGGACAGACTTGTTTATTGATTACCTAAAGGTGCAATTTGTATTATCATTCTTTAATGAGCTTATCATCGTCAGTTGTTTTTCTGTTTAAGATTCTGGTCGTTTTAATTTGAACCCACAATGGTTGTTTTTTCTGTTTATGAATCTGAATCGTTTTAGTTTGAACCCACAATGGTTGTTTTTTCTGTTTATGAATCTGAAGATTGTAGTTTGAACTCATTGATATGTGTTCTGATTGTATAATTTTTTTTGGTTTTCTAAAATGCATTTGCCTGCGGGCGCCAACACTCCCCTTCAATTTTTGTTTTAGGAATTTTACTCTAGTTGAATTTTTTGGACAGACTTGTTTATTGATTACCTGCAGGTGCCCTTTGTATTATCATTCTTAAAAGAGCTTATCATCGTCAGTTGTTTTTCTGTTTAAGATCTGGTCGTTTTAGTTTGAACCCACAATGGTTGTTTTTTCTGTTTATGAATCTGAAGATTGTAGTTTGAACTCATTGATATGTGTTCTGATTGTATAATTTGTTTTGGTTTTCTAAAATGCTTTTGCCTGCGGGCGCCAACACTCCCCTTCAATTTTTTTTTAGGAATTTGACTCTGGTTGAATTTTTTGGACAGACTTGTTTATTGATTACCTGCAGGTGCTCTTTGTATTATCATTCTTTAATGAGCTTATCATCGTCAGTTGTTTTTCTGTTTAAGATTCTGGTCGTTTTAGTTTGAACCCACAATGGTTGTTTTTACTGTTTATGAATCTGAAGATTGTAGTTTGAAGTCATTGATATGTGTTCTGATTGTATAATTTT
>CARXXK010001524.1:0-23124 GCA_949089665.1 Macrosiphum euphorbiae
TCTTTTTTAACCGATTGCTTGCTTGTGCCATCCACTTGCTAATTGACAAGGCGATTTCTATATCCGGTACTTTTTCGAATTTTGAGCATAGATGAATTGCTTCTATAGGAATTAAATATAGATTTAAAATTTAAAATATCTCTTTTATAATGAATGGTAAGTATACGCGGTTCTTACCAAAAATAATTTTACAAGAACTGAGAGATGACAGTTTGTTTTTTCCTTTATGTCCAACATAAGAATAATATTTCAGCCACGTATCATCAAACAATTTTTGCATCATACGACGTACAGAGTCCGATATTGATCGGCCGACTAATCTGGACAGTTCTTTAACCTATTATCACCAAAGAACAATTTATATATAATGTGAGTCAAAAATCAAACCTATTTTTGACACACTTACTACTTGGGACCGGGTCGTGGCATTTTCAAGTTCAGTTTCAACATTTTCAAGAGTTTGCTCATTACTGATAGGAACACTTTCAGTGTTCAATAAATTTGAACTGCTGTGATTGTCTTGATTAGTTAGTGAACCTGAGGTGTTCAAAACATTGACAGCATGTTCTACCATACTTTTGATTTCATTCACCGTATATACTAAATTTTTAATATCAAACTTGATATTAGTCAAAGACGTCTTAGTATAATCATAACATTCTGTAAAATTAAGTTAAAATATAATTGACAAAGAAAAATAGCATTTTATGTTATAAATTATAGCACAATATTAAAATAATAAAGTATGACTTACGTTTAAACTCATAAGTAAGGTGAGACATTTTGTTTAAACATAAATCATTACCAGCAACTTCTAATCCATCTATTGAATGTTTATCATTTATCACCATATCCTCTTCCATAGAATCTAAAATACAAATAAATATAGAAAGTAAACCTTTATTAATATATTAAATTCCCCTGAAAAATCATAATGGTAACAATATATTATCATATCTAATAATTGTATAATATATTTATAACTTGTACCTAAAATTATGTCATTATAATAATAGGTACAAATTACTCTATATTGGTGTTAAAATACGTATTTAAAACTAAAAAGATCAAAATATAGACAAAAACAATTTTATAAAAATATAATAGTATTTTGTACTTAACTCGGAAATGTAAAATTATATAATACAAATAAACGCATGTACACAGATGTTACACTAAAAATTTTTTATGTTGTAAACCTGAATTATACTGCAATTTAAATAGGTATTCACATTAATATTTCTACATTTTGATCTATTGAAGAACAAGTTTAATTTTTCTAAAATAAAGTACTATTTAAATATCGATAAAAACTACTTTACTTGTAGTATTAGGAAACAAACATTTTTTGACATTGCTTAATTGCCTGGACAAAGGACCTTTATACTCATTTTGTAATATTTTATCATCATTAGATATACTAGACATATTATTAGATTGAACTTTCCACTTTCCACTTGGGCTATTTATAATTTCAATGTCATCTATAATAATATTGTTTTTATTAGTAAAAAATTAAATACCAAATAATTAAATTGTATTAACTCATTTAAAATCAAAAATATATTATATACCTTCCATAATAAATGAATTATTTGAAGAGATTTCTTTGTTTTTACCAACATTGTCAATATTATTATAACTTGTGCCTATTATTAATTACAAAAATTTAATCATAATATAATAGAAATTTAGATATCTATAAATTATTGTATTAAACTTAGGTTTTAAAAATAAGTTTCTTACTTAAATCAAATTTATTTTGAATTATTTTTGAACATCCTGGAGAATACAATTTATCTTTATCACTATCGTCACCATCACTAGAATCTTTGAAATATAAATTTAGTCAATTTAGATATATATAATTTGGTATTGCATTTATTTTTGAACTTATAATTAATAACATTATATTAAATACCTACCAGAAAATTCTGGTGCAGAACTATAATCATGATCGTTAATTGGAGGGGGTTTCTTTGAATGTTGATAATTCTTTTTATTTTTAGTTTTAAATTTCACATTTTCCGCTGATGAGGACAAATCTGAAGTACTTTGCGCTTTTGATGCTTTACATCTGGCTTCATTATAAGAAGCTAGAACATGATAGGACAGTACAGTTTAATTTCACATTAATTTTAATAGTGACTTTCAATAAAACTACATAATTACCTATAGGATTTTCTGTCATCAATCTTGCTTTGAAATATTCATAGTCAATTTTATTTGGTTTTTGTTTGGATTCAATCAATTTATTCTTATTTTGAATATTTCTTTTTGGCCAAGCACAATAGCCATGTTTCCACCATGATTTTGGAACTGCTGAAACTGTATTATCTTTGGTGAAATGTACGATGAGCCACATACTTCTGAAAATTAAAATTAATAGAAATATTAAAGATAGGGTACTTAAATATAGTTAAAGAAAGTATATACATTTATAAAATATATGTTATCATACCTATTATTTAACAATTATGTATGCTTATGCATGTGAAGTATATTTTTGTTTCTTTAAGAATTATATAGGAAACATATTATATTATAGTTATATATATATTTGGTTTAACATTCTGAATGAAATACTGGAAATGTAACTTGCTGGTTTTCAAAAGAAAATAAGATAATTTTTTTTATGAATATCATACCTATTATTTAAAAATTATTATATGTATGCTTATGCATGTGAAGTATATTTTTGTTTCTTTAAGAATTATCTAGGAAAAATATTATATTATACAGTTATATATATATATATATTTGGTTTAACATTCTGAATGTAATATTGGAAATGTAACTTGCTGGTTTTCAAAAGAAAATAAGATAATTTTTCTATGAATATCTGTTATTTTCCAACATTTTAAATTATTAGATAAATTGTTCACAATGTAAATATCTAATTTTTCTGAATTAATTGGTTTGTCATAGAATGATTCTTTATTTTTATAATAATATCCAATTATTATAGGTTCTTTAGTTAAAATACAATGTGCAATATTAATTATTTTAACTACTTCCATAGCCTTAGTTAATACATATATGTCGGATGAACTTCGTATATTTATAATCATTTTAGTATTTAATGTAATTTTCAAATATTGAGGACCACATGCAGTTTCCAGCAAAGGACCATTACTATGCTCATAATTTAAAATTATATTTCTGTTGTGTAGCTCACTTTTAGATTCCACTATGAGATTTTTTATTTGTTCATCATATCGCCGAACCACTTGCTCAAGAGGCTTGTGATGTTTCCTTACCATTTTTTTTAAAATTTTCATATGATTTTCAAACGGAAAACAACAACAAAAATCAAGAGACCCATAGCGTTTATAATCTTGAGATATGTGTAACAATCCATGAACATTATGTGATATATATTTTGAACCATAAATTTCTTCAAATTTTTTAACAAAATGCTTTAAGAGTTTATCAGAATAATTCAATAATTTTTCATCAATATTTGGACTCAATAAAATAGTCATTGCAATATTCAGAACCATAAAATGATTATAAACTTTATCATTAAGTACATTTTTCAAGGCAAGTGGTCCGGTATAAATTAAGAACTGACGAAGCTCGGTAGCCTTCCAATGACTAACATCTTGAATTAGTCTTGGTTTTCGTACAAAATCATTAGTTATTGCAGATTTAAGAAACATTAAATTTGTACTAATTTTTTTAATTTTCCAACTTGGTAAACGTACAGTCAAAGGACCTTTATGCAACCAAAAATGAATAAGTTTCCTCATAACTCCTAATGCCACTAGGTGCATATAATCTAAGGGAAATGATTTTACCATGTCAAAACCCGGAATACGTATCAAATCAGATAATGAATCACCTACATGGTGTTCTTCTTGACTTTTGTTAATATAACCTTCATGTGTTCTTTCTCTACAATTACTTTCTTTAAATGGAAAACAAGTACTTCCGACATGTTCACCCTCTGCAAGACACCTGGTGCAGGAAAAATAACCAGTATGTCCTTTGATTTTCATAATGAAACTTTTTGCCGGGGCGTCAGCACAAATTGAATGTATAGAAACTGTTCTTATTTTATTATCTAAATAAATGCCATTTCTAACTAAATCTTCTGCTTCTTCTATAAAATTTCTTAAAAAATCATTGCTATCTGCTGGTTTTTTATGTCCATGGTATAGACCAATCAAAAATATATACCCTTTGTATGGGTCTAGGTATGCTAAAATGGGCCAGAATTGGCTAGAACTACTTTTTGATAATGGTAAGCCATCTATTCCAACAACTACTTTAATGTTACCTTCAATCCTGACACGCTTTAAAGTATTTTCAATTCCTCTTTTTAAGCCAAAGTGATAATAATTCCCTGGATTAACAACCCTGATATCTTTTGTTTTTGATGAACTAGAACTTAATAATGTCCTACAATCACTTGGAATTTCTTCAAAACATTTGTGTTGTTTTAAAATTGATAAAAGATCATTCACTGTATTTTGTGCAACATTACGTTCAATTGCCCAGTTTGCTAAATTTAATTTTAATCTTTCAGAATCGTTTTTAAAATTATATGTGGTGGGGCTGGTTCCAACATTATTAGTAATATCATAGGTAGATTCAACACATTGATTTACAATTGGATTTTCAATGAAAATATTATTTTTTTGTTTTGTGTCAAAAATATAATTTTCACCAGAGTCCAAAACATTTGACTTCGTTAAATTAGAAGAAGGAACAGATGAACTTTTTAGTACATTATTTGTATCAAGAACTGGTTCATTTAATGGTTTAACAGAATTTAAAATAGTTGGTCGATTATTATTGAGAAATTCTAGTTCTTCTTGAATTTTGCGACGTTTTGATCGATAGCTTCGTATCATCTTTCACTAAATAAATATTAATATTATGTATTTTAATTTCTTTCTTGTAATGAAAAGTATATTTAAAGTAAAAATTAATTTCAAATTGTAAAAAAAAAAAAATGGTTTAATTAATGTTTTTATTTTTTATAACAAATAAATGTAACTAGGCACATGGAAAACTACTCTGTTACTATACTATAGATACCATCTATATTAATATTTTAATAAGAACTTAAGTTTAATATCAAATTCTAGAACTTTTACTCAGTATTTACTACATGACAGAATTTAAAATTTAAATAATCTTTTTTAAAAAGAAAAATTATTGGTGCTTATAATATACTAACTATAATGCGGCCAACAAATAAATTTAATTTAATAGGTAGGCCCTATCTGATCTATCTAGTAATGTACCTTAGTAGATACTTATTTTAATAGGTGTGGTATGAATATATAATATAAGAAATTATATTAGAAACATGAAGTATTTAAAACATTACAATAATAAGTGATTGCATTTATCTATGTATTATAATAAAAAATTTAAATAAATAAAATATGAAATTACCTACTAGCAGTGAATTGTCCCCTTCTAAACTTTACATGGCAGTATATCATTTACCATGAAGGAAAATAAAAATTATTTGAAAACCATTATAAAGCAGACAGATATGTGACAATATATATTATATATATATTATAAGACCTGAGACAGAGCCTATATTATAACAATACAACTATAATATAAACTCTCTATAAAGTGCAATAACGGTTTACCTAATGGCTAATATAAGACAGCGACCAGGTTAATTATGACTAGATAACACGGATTAGATACTTTATAAGCAACTGATTTATTATTAAATAACTACCAATGTAACAAAACATAACATTTCAGTTTGTCTTAGCCCTAAGATATAATTATGATTGATGAATAACAAAAATGCCCAACAAATTATGAAAGTATACTAGGTATTATAATTATAAACTAAATAAAACTACAAGACTACAAGGTATACAAGGAGGTATATTACAAGGACTATTAGGTACTACCTATTTGTGTAAGTAATTGTAACGTTGATAGGTAGATACTTTTGCATAACTTAAAGCCTGGTCCAGACCAAGAAACATTTGTAAGAAAGAAACAAAAGTTTATGACATTGTCGTCGACAAATATTTATGTTACCGCTTATGAGCGGAAATCGGAAACATTGTCGACGACAATGTTGGAAACACGTGTTTCCGACAAATTTTTCTTTGGTGTGGACGGGGCTTAAGAAACAAAGTTAAAATTAAAACATAAATGTATAATAATATGAAATGGATACTTACCAGAATTTATAATACACTTTACAGCGACTGGCGACAACCGATATATGAAATTAATAAAATATATTAAGTTATAATAAATTAAACGCCGATACGACAGGCGGCCATAGAAAGTAACCAATAAACGTGAAACGGTAAAACGGTGAAACGAACAAAGACATAAGTGAATAAGTGATAAGTGTTGCAGCCAGGGATGTGATGGCGGGCGGCGACCGTTATAGCCTATAGGTTAGTTAATCGTTATCATAATACGGGTAACCGCTGGGTATAACATCATGCTGGTGCGTAGATACAGTTTTCGTGTTTTTCAGACTTCCGATCATAGGTAACCTGCAATACCATAATCAGCTGATCGAGTTTGGCAGTACACTTCTATATTTTTTTTTTATTATTTACTATTTAGTTAATCCGCGGCAACAAAGGCCATCATTGGGGGGGGGGGGGCGGTACTGTAGGTTGTGGGACACGTCTTATTGTGTGTTTGGCAGAATTTCTAGTGGGCACCCGTAAGTTTCTGTCATGCCCGGGTGGGGGGCGGTGGCTTCTTTCTCCAGACAGCGTGAACTGCCCCGAAGAACAAAGCGCCCATGTCCGAGATTCTTGTCTATAAAATATAAATTATTATTCGAACCGGCGACGGTGCGCGTCCGCACGGCCACTTCACCCCTCGCTTCTATAAATTGTTCTATGGTTATAAGTAGCATTCTACCGGCGGCGGTAGTATATAGCAAGGGATTCGGTTGGTGAATTATAATATTACATAATCATACAGTACAGTTTTTAGTATACACTATAACCTATACACCTACATTTGTATATTGTATACATTTGTTGTCTCCGTCTTACAATAATGCATAACATTGCAAATTTACGCTCAGCAGATCCAGTGGAGCATTTATACATTAAGCGCCCTGGGGCGAAATTTTTCTAGCGCCCCCCCCCCCCCCCCCCACAAAGAAATATACATTTAATTATAAACAATAAAAACTAAAGAGTAAATTAAATATTAACACCAAGCGTTTAATGCCGTATGCGTAGTCAATTTATTACACAAGACTACAAGAGAGTCAAAGACAAAAATAAAATAAAAGTGGTCGGCGACGATCGGCAGTTGATCGGGAAAATATTTATGGATAATAATAATATTATGTTATTTTTAACCTGTATTGACTGAATAAAACGTAATGCCGCCACAGGTCATAAATATAAATTATAATATATATATATATATAAATCATAGATATATTATATTTGTGATTTGTCTAAATTTGATTTTTTTTTTGTACCTTCGAATTTTTTCCTTCTAAACACGATGATTGCATAACGAATAATAGGTAATAAAATAAAATATTAATTCATAACAAATAATTAACTTATTACTTATTAATAAGAAGTTTGATTGTGTCATAATAGTGTTTAGAAGGTACACTTTGAAATATTTGGGGATCCGGATCCCTCTAATCAATATTGAAATACCATGAACTAAAATAGCAAATTCTATATATTATTTTCGAATAGCTTTATTAGAATATGTTGGTTTGAAAATTGAAATCAATTGATTATTTGAGCAGGATTTAAATGTATTCCATAGACAACAGACCTATAATTATAGGCTATAAATAAATGGTTAATGGACTAATAGCAGACAATGTCCGAAACCAACATTGTTAGAAAGATATATCAGAGAATTCGAGTTCTATCTTCTATCATATTATATTTATCACAAAAGGGACAGAGTAAGGTTAACAATGTTGGAACCTACAAGGCACTAAGACAGAGATAGGGGACGACTTGTTTAAAATTTTAAAATTATAAATAGGTACGCAAGAATGATGCAGTATCTGCATATTTTGCTCATCTGCTGTAACTTATTTTAAACATATTGCTACAACTATCTTGAAGAAATATTGGAACGAGAAACACTCTATATTGTTGACACAATATTTTAAAGAAATATTGTCAAAGCGTTTTAATTATGTATTTTATAAAAATATTTTTACTACACAATAAAAATACATTGTGCCAATAATTGAACCTACATGTTGTTAAAATAATTCTAGAAACATATTTTCAGAATGTGATATGAATATTTTTTAACAATATCTTGCTCATACATGTAAAAAACATATTGCACCAATATGAAATTTAGTAATATTGTAACCAACATATGTGTTAAATATTGAATATGTTTAAATTGCTATGTGGGTGCACGAATATAAACCGCACACCGGTGGCTTCGAATTAAGTATATAAAAGGGCGAAAAGATATCGTGTAAAAACAGCTAATTTTCCGAAAATCGGCGAAATGATAGGAAAAGAGGTGATAACGAAAAACGTTTTAAAACCGACCGCCGCCACTGCGAAGGTACGCGATTGGTCGCGCTATAAGGAATCGACGGGACACGGCCGGCGGGCTGGGGAAACGGAGCAGTGCTTCATTTTTTACGCCATGGGTTCGCTATAGCCGGCGTTTTCCTTTCCATTGGTACACTATAGACAGCTGATTTCCTTGTCATTTTATATATTAGGACTAGATTCCGGTGGTTGTCATCCCGCCTACGGCGGAAAGACTTTGTCGGCGGTGGTGCATCTTTGTCGGCGATGCTGGGTTTTTTGATCCAGCCTTTGGCGGGAAGGGGGGAGTCGTCGGATATTGTGTTTTGTCCTGTTGGCAGCACTGGTTAAGCGGTAATTTTTGAACTCGGAAGAGTGTCTAGTCGTAAGTCACGCGATTCAAGTCGATCGTAAGACACAGCCTTGCTCGGATCGCAGACCATGCCCCGGTTCTTGAGTGTGTGTGTTGAAATCGGAAAAATTCGGATTCTGAGTTTGAGTGTCTAGCTATCAGTCATCTCGGGTGAAAGTCGATTCCCGAATGTCGGATGCAGTGGGGGTGTAAGTCGCTCGTATGCAAGTAGCTAGTCAGGTAGGCAATCCGACTACGTCGGATCGCAGAACATGCACCGGGCGTGTATGTCCGGTTCTGGAGTGTGTGTGTTGAAATCGGAAATTCGGATTCTGAGTTTGAGTGTCTAGCTATCAGTCATCTCGGGTAAAAGTCGATTCCCGAGTGTCGGATGCAGTGGGGGTGTAAGTCGCTCATATGCAAGTAGCTAGTCAGGTAGGCAATCCGACTACGTCGGATCGCAGACCATGCACCGGGCGTGTATGTCCGGTTCTCGTATGTGTGTTGAAATCGGAAATTCGGGTTCTGAGTTTGAGTGTCTAGCTATCGCCTATCAGTCATCTCGGGTGAAAGTCGATTCCCGAACGGACAATCCGCCTACAGCGAAAAGTGCTCGAAACGGCCGTTCAAATCTGATATACCTACCATGTATATTTATTTAATTATGAGAATTAAATCAAATTCACAAATTGATAATTATATTGGTGAATAACAAATTTTATTGAAATGTAATACTATCCTATTAAACGTAGGTATGTATATGTATAAATGAATACACTATACAATTTTTTGGCACTTATCTTCGTAAGTACCTACTATCATAATATTTTGCTGTTATATTGTAAGACTGTATATAATATATTGTGTACCTACCTACCAATTTATTTAATGTCATATGATATGATATTTATGATGTTATTCGGATTCTGAGTTTGAGCTATCTGTCATCTCGGGTGAAAGACGATTCCCGAACGGACAATCCACCTGCGGCTTGTATGCAGTGGGGGTGTATGTCGCTCGTATGCAAGTAGCTAGTCAGGTAGGCAATCCGACTACGTCGGATCGCAGACCATGCACCGGGCGTGTATGTCCGGTTCTGGAGTGTGTGTGTTGAAATCGGAAATTCGGATTCTGAGTTTGAGTGTCTAGCTATCAGTCATCTCGGGTAAAAGTCGATTCCCGAGTGTCGGATGCAGTGGGGGTGTAAGTCGCTCATATGCAAGTAGCTAGTCAGGTAGGCAATCCGACTACGTCGGATCGCAGACCATGCACCGGGCGTGTGTGTCCGGTTCTCGTATGCGTGTTGAAATCGGAAATTCGGATTCTGAGTTTGAGTGTCTAGCTATCAGTCATCTCGGGTGAAAGACGATTCCCGAACGGACAATCCGCCTGCGGCTGATCGGATGCAGTGCGGGGTGTAAATCGCTCGTATGCAAGTAGCTAGTCAGGTAGGCAATCCGACTACGTCGGATCGCAGACCATGCACCGGGTGTGTATGTCCGGTTCTCGTATGTGTGTTGAAATCGGAAATTCGGATTCTGAGTTTGAGTGTCTAGGTATCAGTCATCTCGGGTGAAAGTCGATTCCCGAACGGACAATCCACCTGCGGCGGATCGGATGCAGTGGGGGTGTAAGTCGCTCGTATGCAAGTAGCTAGTCAGGTAGGCAATCCGACTACGTCGGATCGCAGACCATGCACCGGGCGTGTGTGTCTGGTTCTCGTATATGTGTTCAAATCGGCTGTTGAAATCAGTCATCTCGGGTGAAAGTCGATTCCCGAGTGTCGGATGCAGTGGGGGTGTAAGTCGCTCGTATGTAAGTAGCTAGTCAGGTAGACAATCCGACTACGTCGGATCATAGACCATGCACCGGGCGTGTATGTCCGGTTCTGGAGTGTGTGTGTTGAAATCGGAAATTCGGATTCTGAGTTTGAGTGTCTAGCTATCGTCTATCAGTCATCTCGGGTGAAAGTCGATTCCCGAACGGACAATCCGCCTACAGCGAAAAGTGCTCGAAACGGCCGTTCAAATCTGATAAAGCATACAGGAGGTAACAAAATTGTATTTTTTTTATAATTATAGAGAACAGTTATCAGGTGTTTTATGTTAGGCTTCATTGTAATCAATGTAATCATTGTTATGTTTTCGCGGTCATAACAAATAACTAATAAGTCGAAAAAATCTAATTTTCTGATTGGATATTTTCTAAAATATACCTACCATGTATATGTATTTAATTATGAGAATTAAATCAAATTAACAAATAGATAATTATATTGGTGAATAACAAAATTTATTGAAATGTAATACTATCCTATTAAACGTAGGTATGTATAAATGAATACACTATACAATTTTTTGGCACTTATCTTCGTAAGTACCTACTATCATAATATTTTGCTGTTATATTGTATGACTGTATATAATATATGATGTACCTACCTACCAATTTATTAAATGTCATTTGATATTTATGATGTTTTAAATTATTTAGTAATTATAATTGCTTAATTATAATGGTGCATCACTGTGTTATGACTTATGTATTATGTGTATGAAAGTGTGTATGAAAAAATCAAACTTTTTGTCGCATATTTTCATTTCCGTATAAAGTAATAACAACACTGTCCGCTCCCCGATCTCCTCCGCGGAACTCGACTCGAGCGAAGTACTGACGACTATGGCTTATAAATTTAGCGGGGAATGCCAATAATATCCAAACAGGCAGGGTAATATCACTAAAACGGTCCAAGAAACGAATTTTAGAAAAAAACAGCAAAAAACGACGCGAGGCATGTATTTATTGCCGTATATAGCGATACTTACACGGTACCTACTAACTTTTCCACGACGCCACTCTTTCCCGGGACTCGTCTGTGAAAAAGTAGGGCCGCGCAACGTCTATAAATTTAGAGGGGAACGCGAATAAGGTCCAAACGGGCCATACCGAGGCACCCGAGGGGGGTAAACCTCAAAAATGTTGAAAAAAAATTGTGAAAAACGGTCAAAACCGTGAAAAGTGATAAGGATAAAAGATAACGCAGCGACGGCTCCGCAAAAAACGACGCGACGCATAATATATACAATACAATACACGGTACCCGCTCTCGTTTAAGCGACGCCGCTCCTCGCCGGGACTCGTTTTTGAAAAAGTAGGGCCGCGCGCCGGCTATAAATTTAGCGGGGAACTCGAATAAGTCGTCGACGGGGCGGGTGATACGACCGAAAGGGGCTGAAACTCGAATTTTCGAAAAAAAACGGCAAATGGAGCGGTCATATAGTAGTACTATTTTTTAATATAGTTTATTAATATTGTATTAAACAGTATTTATAGTCTGTAGCAGTATTTAATATATCAAGTAGGTACTACATTATAATTATATTGTAGGTTGGTCACGGTAAAATCAAGTATTAATTAAATGTTAATTATTATTTTTTTGCAAAATAAATATAGTCAAACGAATAATAATATATATAAATACCGATATATATAATATAATAACGTGAATTTTGAAAAAAATCGGAACACTCGTTAAAAATGATTAATGTGACCAAAAAAAAAAAAAACGCAAAAAAAAGAAATCCGAAATATCACGGGCGCCGCAAATTATCGAAAATCCCGGCGGCCGGGTTCGAACCCACGACCCTCGAGTCACCTATCCTAACGCCTAAACAACCTAGCCACCTACTCAGATGAAATTCAGAGTCAATTCTATGACTCTTAAGCCGCGTCGCCGTGCTCGCGAAAGGCGAACGCCGTTTGGACGGCCGTCAAAGGGCGTTTGAGCGGGCGATCCGACAGCGTCGGCGAGCGGACGACCGGCTACGCCGCCCTCGGACGTATAATACCCGAGCTTTGCGAAAAAAATCGAACCTCGAGACGCACGTATTTATGCCCGTATATAGCGGTATACCTACTCGATACCCCATCGGTACCTACTCTCGTTTAAGCGACGTCGCTCCTCCCCGGGACTCGTTTTTGAAAAAGTAGGTACCCTCGCCGGCTATAAATTTAGCGGGGAACTCGAATACGTCGCCGGCGGGGAGGTCGGACGTCTCGTAGAGTTGCTACACGCGACTCTAGTCGAAAAAGTCGAGAAAACCGTCGAAACGGCGACGACGCGGTGCCCTCGGCGATCGATACGTCCGCCGGGGCACTCGTTTTTGAAAAAGTAGGGCCACGTTTCGACGTTAAATTTAGCGGGGAACGCGAATAAGATCCAAACGGGGAGGTCGATAAGCCCCAAAACGCCTAAAACTCGAATTTTCGAAAAAAAATGCAAAAAACGCGCGCGACGGCGGCACTCGTATCGCACTCGACATCCGCCGCCGCGGGCCCGCCGGGAAAAAAGTAGGGCCGCTCGCCGACTATAAATTTACCGAGGAACGCGAATAAGGTCCGAACGGGGCCGCCCGAGGCCCCCCGGGGGGGTAAAACTCGATTTATTTCGAAATTTCTTTGATTTTCGAAAAAAACGGCAAAAAGTGATAAGAGGAGTGATAACGCAGCGACGGCTCCGCCGCCGCCCGGAGACCGCCCACGGATAGAAATCTAATTTTCCGATTGGTGAGTTCACTAAGCAGTTCGGATTTACTCCACAAGCTGCGCCCTCGGGTTCACGTTTTATAGTATAAGACTAGCACTCCGAGCGTCGCTGGGGGACACCCCCAGACCCCCGGGTGTGGGTCATGAGTGTTTTCGATTTCGGAAGCAGCGGTGGTCTCGTGAGTCGTGGTGCGGTCGTGGGTGATGTAGAGGGCTGGTGATAAGGACATTGGATTAGTGATAAAAAATAGTGATAATGATATTGGATTTATGATAAGGAGAGTGGTTTTGTGATAAAAAATAGTGATAAGGATATTGGATTTGTGATAAAGATAGTGGATTAGTGATAAGGATAGTGGATTTGTGATAAGGATGTTATATTGGTGGATGTTAGATGGTGGATTAGGTTACCAGTGGATAAGTTAACCGGATAGCTGTCAAAATTTTTTACTTATGTTAATCACGTAAAAAAATTCAAATATCACATAGCCGCTACGATTTTTTTGGGGTCTAGCAGGAACGTGACTGCCTCGACCTTGGTCGTAGTCACCCTTAAAGCCAATCCGACAATATACGACGGCTGGGCCTCGTCATCACGTATGCTATCCTACTGCGTCGAATCACAGACGACGTTCATTACTGTTACCGAAAACGCAAAATTAAAGAATAAATTACGTGAATAAAATTCTAAATATATCTGGCGTCCATAAAAATCTTATAGCAACCGTCTGTTTTTTTGGAGTCTATCAGGTTCGTGTCATCAGGATCAGCTATATAATTTACGTGAATATATGTTTTGGGGTCTAGCAGGTCAGTCACATCCTCGAAGTTGGTCGTATTTTCGTGGATGTCTAGCAGGTCAGTCACCTCGAAATGATGTTCGCCGTAGTAAAAACGGAGGCTGCATCCGAATTGGTTCCCATACCTGAAAATTGACATCCGAATTGGTTCCCGACATTCCAGGCAACACACATCCGAATTGGTTCCCGATATTCTAGGTAGGCGGCACACGTCCGAATTGGTTCCCGATACAGACTTACGAAAAAGCAAAATACAATATAATATAAATAAAATATTTAATATTATTATAACATATATTTCCCATCATTATAAGTACATAATATGAACAGATAGTCATTAAGATAAAATCCGTGATAAAAACGTTGTTATATTATCGATATGGACAGATAGTCATTACTCGTTAGTCGGTACGACATTCAGTAACACATCGCAATTTCACAATAACCGTTGAGTTTACGTAGAGTGTTAAATTAGTGCAAATATGGAATTTATGTATAGTGAAAAAAATAAAAAACTTATAGTATTAGAAGGTTATAAGTTTGGATTTCAAAAAAAATTGGCAGACGACATTGACCGTTGGACATGTGTACAAAGAACATGTAAGTCGTATTTAAAAATAAATAATTTAAATATAATTGTTGATAAAAGTATTGTACATAACCATGAAAAATGCCCTGATAAAAAACTTAACAGACAAAAATTAAGCAACAGTTCGAAACGAAAAGCTCAAGAAGCATTACATAAACGACCAGCAAAAATTATTCGCTGCGAGTTAGCTAAATCCGATATTGATACCATAGATGTTATAAATTATTTATTAAGCCAACTCGGGAACCAATTCGGATATACCTTTTGAAATAACCCGGGAACCAATTCGGATATACCTTTTGAAACAACCCGGGAACCAATTCGGACGTTTCGGAACCAATTCGGATATTCCGAAAACGGACAATGTGTGACGGCCGCGGGTCACGTCAACAGGTATGCGATCCGACTGCGTCGAATCGCGGACACCGTTCATTACTGTCACCGAAAACGCAAAATTAACTAAATCTGATCTGGTCGTTGTTCTCGAGCCGGTCCGTGTGTAATAAGGGTTAGGATCACCGCGGTTCGACGTGGTAGCCCATATAATCAACAATGTTAGCCGACAACGTTCTTAAATGCCGCCGGAAATTCAAAAATTGATAAAAAAATAATATAGTAATTTTTGTGGGTGTCTAGCAGTTCGGTCACCTAGAGTGACGTTCGCCGTAGTAATAGTATTTGGGGTCTAGCGGGTCAGTCACGTTCCTCGACTTTGATCGTAGTCACCCTTTAAGACAATATTCGACGGTTGGGGCACGTCATCACGTATGCAATCCGACTGCGTCGAATCGCGGACGACGTTCATTACTGTTACCGAAAAAGCAAAAAAAGTAATAAATTACTTGAAAAGTATTTAAAAAATTTCGGACGTCCATGCAAATCATATAGCCGCCGTCGCCAGTCGCCAGTCTCGAGCTGGACGGTTAATGGGTGGTATGAAGGTCTAGGGATAAGGATTTGTGGTATAAATTAGTGATGAGGAAACTGGATGATTGATAAGGATTGTAGATAAGTGATAAGCATGGTGGATTTGTGATAACAATTTATGATAAGGATATTGGATTTGTGATAAGAAAAGTGGATGTGTGATAAGGATGGAGGATTCGTGATAAGGATAGTGGATTAGTTAACCGGATACCTGTCAAAGTCTTTTCTTGGGGGTCCAGCATGTCAGTCACCTTCCTCGATGTTGGACGTAGTCACCCGGGTAGACAACGTGACAACCGATTCGATGCATCGGTTATATAATTTATGTGAAAACATGTTTTGGGGTCTAGCAGGTCAGTCACCTTCCTCTACGTTGGTCGTAGTCACCTTGGTAAATATGCGATTGCTGATGAACGTCATCAAGTATCACAGCGTCCATTACTGTTAACGAAAATGCAAAATTAAAGAATAAATTACGTGAAAAAAAATTGTTATCCGGGTAGGCAATCCGACTCGATGTGAGACGTAGTCACGGTAGACAACGTGACGACGTGTGACGGCCGGTTCGATTGTATTGGGTGTATAATTCACGTGAAAATATGTTTTGGGGTCTAGCAGGTCAGTCACCTTCCTCTACGTAGGTCGTAGTCACCCTGGTAGGCAATCCGACTCGATGTGAGACGTAGTCACCTGGTAGACAACGTGACGACGTGTGACGGCCGGTTCGAGGATTGGGTGTATAATTTACATGAAAATATGTTTTGGAGTCTAGCAGGTCAGTCACCTTCCTCTACGTAGGTCGTAGTCACCCTGGTAGGCAATCCGAATCGATGTGAGACGTAGTCACCTGGTAGACAACGTGACGACGTGTGACGGCCGGTTCGATTGTATTGGGTGTATAATTTACGTGAAAATATGTTTTGGAGTCTAGCAGGTCAGTCACCTTCCTCTACGTATGTCGTAGTCACCCTGGTAGGCAATCCGAATCGATGTGAGACGTAGTCACCTGGTAGACAACGTGACGACGTGTGACGGCCGGTTCGAGGATTGGGTGTATAATTTACGTGAAAATATGTTTTGGAGTCTAGCAGGTCAGTCACCTTCCTCTACGTAGGTCGTAGTCAGCCTGGTAGGCAATCCGAATCGATGTGAGACGTAGTCACCTGGTAGACAACGTGACGACGTGTGACGGCCGGTTCGAGGATTGGGTGTATAATTTACGTGAAAATATGTTTTGGAGTCTAGCAGGTCAGTCACCTTCCGGTACGTAGGTCGTAGTCACCCTGGTAGGCAATCCGACTTCGTCGGATAGCGGATAATGTGCGACGGCTGATGAACGTCATCACGTTCATTACTGTTACCGAAAACGCAAAAATAAAGAAGAAATATTTCGGGCGTCCATGCATATCATATAGCCACCGCCTTTTTTTGGGTGTCTAGCAGGTCAGTCATCTATGTTATCCGGTAGTCAATCCGACCCCGTCGGATAGCGGACAATGTGCGAAGGCGGGGGCACGTTCATTACTGTTACCGAAAACGCAAAAATAAAGAAGAAATTACGTGAAAAAAAATTAAAATCATTTGGGGGGGCTGTATTGAAGCCTGTATGTTATAGTAAAAGCGACACGACGCACGACGGCGGCGTTCTCCGCGGTGTCGATCGACTTGATGTTGGTCGTAGTCACCCGGGTAGACAACTTGACGATGTGTGACGGCCGGTTCGAGGGAATCGTGCCGCCGTGATCTGTTGAGTGTCTAGCAAGTCAGTCACCACCTTGATTGATGATAACATCGTTAAATGCGTAAGCAATCCGACTAAACGTCAGATAAAAGATCCACCACTCCGAAGCCGGGTCGAAAATGAAAATAGTATTTTTACCGTGCCCGAAAATTACTGATAAGGCCCGTAATCACTTACGAATAAATGAAGGTGTCCTGAAATAATAGCATACTGTATTTCCATCAAGAATTTCAGCGTTGCATTGCCGAAGGCGCAACGATATGGAAACGGAACTCGGTCAGCTGGTTGTGGTTTTGTTTCCACGCACCAACATGGTGTTAGAACCAATGTCTCCCGTATTATGTAAACGTTTGTTAAAAGTCGCGCCAACAGTAACTGTATACGGTATACGGCAGTTGGAAATCTAAGGCGACACATAATTTATTATAATATATTGATAAGTAGGTATTGGTACGTGTTGGGTGAATTACTTGTGTACGGAAACATCGATAATGTTTTCTCCACAATTCCGCATAGCACACATCGTTTGACCATTTTGAATAGCCTAAAAGCATCACGAACAGGTTATAGTAATAATAAGTAAAAAGTGAATACTAAATATGAAAAACTCGTCATAAAAAAAAACGTTGCAATCGAATACAACGACTGTTGTCTGTTGTAGGTATCAGTTATTGTTATCAGCGGTGAGGTATGAGACTCGCGTGTTATTTTTAGAATTAATAGGTACACACCGGCTTACGTGATGTACATAAAAAATAGAAAAATACGAAAAATGACATACCCAGCTCGTAATTGCACAATTAACTGTTAAGTGTTAACGCAAAATGTAAAGCGATAAAACACGTAGGTACCGCAATGGTAACGCGAAGAAACAGCCAACGGACTTAAACATCGACTACAGCGACTGGATAATACACAACTAATACGAATGCGGATATAAAAAAGTTATAGGTATTCAAAGTACATTTGCGGTGTACGAAAAAAACACGAAACGCGCCATGATGTCTGTAGCTGGTGCAAACATATAGAATCAGTAGTTTATCTGAATATTATATAGTAGTAGATATTATTATAGAAGTTGTACTCACCGGGTATGTGAAAAGCGCCCAAAAGACAACAAAACTCAAAGAAAAACACTGAATGTTAAATAACATATCTAACGTATTTGGCTTTTCCGTGAGAGTCGATGTGCGTTGTACGAGCGCCGATCACAAGAGGCATGTCGAAACGGGCGCGCTTCGCGTCGACAAAGTTTCCCCCCCGCACTCACTCCATCCCACTCCGCGGCCCACTCGCATAATGTCGCGTATATTAACGGGCATATTATGTAGACAGTATCGTATAGTTTAGTCATATCATTATACAATTTACCTGCCAGAATTTAATTAAATACATTAAGTTATATTTTGTTTATTGATATACCTACATAATTTGACTCACCTAAAAACTGTAATACATTAAGTACCTACTACATAGTATATTATATACCATTGGAGTACCTGTGCCCAACTACTTTATTTACTAATTTTATTTCACTATCAATTCATCTACTTACTATATAGGTACCAATAATATGTTAACTGAAATAATTTTTATAATATTATGTGTAGGTACTTTATTTATATTTTTGGCCCAATGAACGAAAATGTATACTAATATCACTATTAATTCATGTACATACATATAATATGCTTAAATTATATAACTATACTATTATGTATATACATAGGTACATCTATAAAATACATTAGTCATATTATGTAGGTACATAATATATATATCAATTTATTATTCATAAATTATTACATTTGATATTAAATAAATAAATAAATATACGTGATAGACCATAGACCTATATTATATTGAGTAATATCAAATTATGTCATATCATTATACAATTGAACCATCAGAGTATTATATACTATTTGAAAAATATAGGTGCGTTGTCATGGTAAATGTGTCAAGTATTAACTAAATACTTATTATAAATAAATATTTATTAAATACTTATAGTATAGTCATAATATGATATGACTAAATTCATATAATTCATATTTTTAATATCACCTAAAAATTTAGTACCTACTACATAGTATATTATATATATATATATATATTTATAATTTGTTATTATATACTTAGAAGTGAAATCCTCTGTTTCCAATACTTAGTTACTCTCTATTAGTCCATCAATGTTATGTACCTACTCATGGAGTACTAACCTATGACCAACTACCTTATTTACCAATTTCACTATTACTTCTTCTAATTAAATTTTTACATATTACAATATGCCCAGTTCATATATTATAACACTATACCGTTTAACACACAATGCAAACTACCTATTAGAAAAAGACATATTTTATATACCAACCAATACCAATGATATAATTAATAGTAAATAGTACTTCATTTAAACTTTTAGACCAATGGACCAAAATATGTACTGATTTCACTTTGTACATACATAATATTATGCTTAAATTATATAAATATATCATTAGGTATAAACATACATCTATATAATAAATAGTACATAATGTATATATATATCAATTTGTTATTCATAATTTATTAATTTGAAACTCATAATTAAATTAATATACACTATAGACCTACCTATATTTTGAGCAATAACAAATTATGTCAAATACAATTTAACTATCAGAGTATTATATACTATCTGCAGCAGTATTTGTATCGTACCTCAACCAAACTGTGATATATTAAGTAGGTACCTACTACAAAGTATACATGTACCTAGGTTAGTAGTTATATTGTACTTGCACTATTGTTTATTGAAGTATAAAGGAAACATATATGTGCGTTGGATAAAATCAAGTGTAAATTAAATATTTATTATTATTATTTATTAAATAGTTTAATAAGTATAGTAATATTTAAACACGTTAAGTTATATATTAAATATCTACTACATCAAACGATCAAACCTATCCATATAAATAATATCAAAGAGAGTAGTTAGGTATATTATAATAATTGTACAATTTAACTACCAGAATTTAATCATTTCAATTAGATCTATTAGTTTATAAATATTATATCAAATAGTATTTATAATCTGTAGCAGTGTTAACTAAATATTTATTATTATTATTATTTATTAAATAGTTATAGCATAGTCATATAATTTAATTAAACACATTAGGTTATATTTTTAATATACATAATTTGACTCACCTAAAAACTGTAATACATTAAGTACCTACTACATAGTATAATATATATATATTTTTATAAAATGTTATTATATAAATATATCAATAGGTATAAAGATACATGTATATAATAAATAGCACATAATATATATATATATATATATATCAATATGTTATTCATAATATTACCAACAACTCAACCTCAACCAAACTGTGATATATTTAATAGGTACCTACGACAAAGCATACATGTAAGTTAGTTATTATTATCGCGTCGAATCGCGGACGGCGTTCATAACTGTCACCGAAAAATTTGAGAGGGGGTCAAAAGTACCCCGACTATGGGGGGACTATTTAGATGGTCTTGAAACGTAAATTTTGGTGGTAAAACGGGGGACCCAAGTCGAAACGTGACAGAGATATACTTAAATCAAAAAAAGGAGGGGGGGTAATTTTTGATATGGTATGCACGTGGTCACCCACAACCCATAGCCGTTTACAAAATACGGCTACGACGATCCCCGGCTAAGTTATGCTCGGCCAAAAAAAATTTGATTGGGGGGGGGTCAAAAGTACCCCGACTATGAGGGGGGACTATTTAAATATGATAATACGGAACTGATGGAGAAAAGACGAAAAAAAAAACGCGAAAAAAAACTCAAGATTATCACGGCCGCCGCAAATCTTCGATATCGCCGGGGGACGGTATCGAACCCACGACTCCTAGTTACATGTCCTAGCGCCCTAACCTATCGACTACCTACTCAGATGAAATATCGTGTCAAATCTATGACTATTAAGCCGCGTCGCCGTGCACCCGAAACTGGAAAGCGGCGTCCACGTCCGTCAAATGGCGTCCGAGCGGGGGGGTCGAACGCGTCGGTAAGGGGACGACCGTCTCGACCGGCTTCGGAAGTTCGATTCGGTGAGATTCGCGAAAAAAATCGATCGTCGGGACGCATGTATTTATGCCTATATATAGCGATACCCAAAATGTACCTACTCGGTACCTACTCTCGTTTCCGCGACGCCGCTCCTCCCCGGGACTCGTTTTTGAAAAAGTAGGACAGCTCGCCGACTACAAATTTAGCGAGGAACGCGAATAAGACGCAAACGGGGAGACCCGAGGCCCCCGAGGGGGGTAAAATTCGAGATTCGGTGGGATTCGCGAAAAAAATCGGACGTCGAGACGCATGTATTTATGCTTGTATATAGCACACACACGACGTACCCACTCGGTACCTACTCTCGTTTGCGCGTCGCCGCTCCTCCCCGGGACTCGTTTTTGAAAAAGTAGGACTGCGGGCCGGCTATAAATTTAGCGGGGAACTCGAATACGTCTTCGGCGGGGAGGTGAAAAGTCTACAAACGAAGCGAAACGCGACTCTGTTGGAAAAAGTCGGAAAAAACCGTCGAAATCGTGACGACGCCGCGGCGTCGGCGACTGTCTAGTCGGATGAGGGGACTCATTTTTGAAAAAATAGGATAGCGCATCGGCTAAAAATATAGCGAGGAGCGCGAATATAACGCAAACGGGGACGCCCGTGGCCCCCGAGGGGGGTAAAACTCGATATTTCGAAAAACACGGCGAAAAACGCGCGCGACGGCGACGCTCGTATCGCACGCGACCTCCGTCGCCGCGGGCCTGCCGGGCCAAAAGTAGGGCCGCCCGCCGACTATAAATTAACCGGGGAACGCGAATAAGGTCCAAACGGGGCCGCCCGAGTCCCCGAGGGATTTATAATTCGAAAATGTTGAAAAAAAATCGTGAAAGACGGTCGAAACCGCGAAAAGCGATAAGGAGGAGTGATAACGCAGCGACGGCTGCGCCGCCGCGATTTCCCGCCACTGTTCCCTAAGTCAGGGCCGATTTAAGCCATAGGGGGCGCCCTCGGTTTCTTGCTTTATATATAGAGATTAAGGATTTACAATATTACAACTTTTAGAAAATAATTTAAAATCACGTTAAAAAAAGCTTGTTATTATTTATTATAATTAGTGTTTGAAAATTTCATGAAATTTAAAAAAATGAAATATTTCGTGAAATATTTCATGAAATATCTCAAAATATGTGAAATATTTCAGTATTTTAATATATTTTGTTTTATTTTTAAATAAGTTTTATATTTACATATAATTGTCATAAATTACCTTCATCACTATATGGTACCTGTATGTATACCGAACCTTTGGTATTATACATTTAAATTGGTATTCAAAATTTTTAAATATTTTAATGTTTAAATGATACAAGTAGGTATACAATATTATACATGTATATTGTATACTTACTGAATTCTGACATTAGAATTTAGAACACTGAACATTGTGTTAAAAAAATAAATAAATTGTGTTTTAATTTGTGTTAAAAAAATTTCAATGTTTCACGTTTTTGTGAAATATTTCACAACTTAGTGAAATATTTCAAAATGAAATATTTCATTTGAAATATTTCATGAAATATTTCTCATACTTCAAACCCTA